>CM032447.1:165451656-165571740 GCA_019049505.1 Pachyrhynchus sulphureomaculatus | reverse complement strand
TATATATATATATATATATATATATATATATATATATGTATAATATATATATATATATAAATATATATATATTTATATATATATATATATATATATATATATAAATATATAATATATATATATATAATCAGAGTACAGGCTTAACATTTTTAGACGCCCTGCCCGGATTTATGGTAAATTGTTGGATATTTATTTTTTTTTAAATGTAGAATGGTACAGTGCATGGCAAGGAGTATACCGACATATTTGACATTTGGGAGTGAAAATGACGCTAGCAAAGCTAAAAACAACTTCTTTTCTCATCGACATACTTTTTATAAAACGGAAAACCCCTAATTTTTTTCAACATTTTTTCCTCAATTTTTAATTGATTTTGCAAAAAAGTTATGCAGCAAAAACTCTCTAAAATGTTATTTTTGATCATCGCGGTTGCCATGGATCGTATGCCACAGTTCGCGGTTTACAAATTATTTATCTAGTAGGCGGCTGTCATACTTTAAGCTGACAGCTCTTGTTTGCGCACACATTCAATCCAGTAGAGTTAAACTAAGTAAACAGTGTGACTGGTTGAAATGGTTTCCCACGCTAAAAAAGTAGATATGATTCTTATTTACGGAGAAACAAGAAGACATTCTCGAGAAGCTGTTTACACTGTATCGAGAACGTTACTCCGACAGGTATATCCCGGATCACACTATATTTTGTCAGTTAGAATGAAATTTGAGGAGCAATATGGATGCATTTTCTGGGCAGAAAGGTATTTCTAAACGAAAATCTCTTTTTACAGATGAATAATTCATGAATATAAATTCAATCAGACAAGCAAGCAGGTAGTTGAATGTATCTTATGGGGCTATTCTGAAATCTCTTAAAGCTAATAAATACCATGATTATAAAATGCATAATCTTCAGTTATGCAATTTGATTCGGAACGACGACTGAGTTTCGTAGCAGAAATGATAATTAAATATAAAGAAGAACGTTATTTTCTGAATTATATATTATGGATAGATGAAAGTCATTTTGGCAGCAACGGCAAACTTAAAAGAAAATATTATCATTGCTGGGCTGACGAAAATCTATACAACGTTAATCAAATTCAGGTATCGACGAGACAAAGCACCACCCTATATAACTGCCGCTGTTAAAGAGTATTTAAATGAACGGTGTCAACGAAGATGGATAGGGGTTCGCAGCCCAGTTATTCAATGGGCATCTAAGTCACCAGACCTTATGCCGTTAGATTTTTTTTTGTGGAAGGATCTTAAAGACATTGTACACAAAACTGCGACAAATGATATTAAGCACTACAAGGCAAAAATATCAGATGCGTGCAATAGTATATCTGGAGGAATTAATTATAAGCCATTCATCGTAAACTATTGACTTGTGATACGGTGCATTGTCTTGATGAAAGACACTTTTTTCTTGTTCATTTTGGGGTCATTTCTTTGCGATTTCTGCCTTCAAGCGCACCAATAACTTTATAAAATATTCATTATTGATGGTTTTTCCCTTCTCAGCATACTCGATGAGAATTATTCCATGCGTATCCAAAAATACAGCGGCCCAAAACCTTCCCAGCCGACTGTTGTGTCTTTGGTCGCTTCGGGCGGCTTTCACCGGCGCACACGACAGTATACATCTTGTAGTGAATTTTACATATCATTAAACTATTGGGTTCAACTTTATTTTCGCGAAGAATTTACCTGCCACCTTCGGTGGTTTAAAATAATGGAGGTATATAATTTTTGATAGTAGTCTCTATGTTTTAACTCTCGCTTTGAAGTAGCATAATTTGTAAATTTGTCCACTTTAAATAGTTGACGTATAAGATTTACTGGTGTACTGTAGTAAGACTTTTTTAGTTTAGACTAGAGTGACTGGCAAAACGAGGAGTGAAACATGAAAATAAAAGTGAACTAAAAGGAATGACCTTACAAACTTCAGATGTAAAAGTTAACTAGCTCAGTTTTCGAGCTTGGAGTAACTCACGTAATGGTCTGGATCGATGTAGTTTTTCCAGAGCAACATTTATACGTTGTATGCTATTAGTTGAAAAAGTTGACAGTTCTAAACCTTTAAGGAGTGAAGACTTGATAAATTTTGTGCAACCCTTTCTAATTAATTATTAAACCGATATTTTACTATCCAACAGAATCAACAGTCAGTCATTTGTATTATCCTTTCTATTTAAAAAAGTGAAAGATGTAGATTTCATTTGGGCCACAATCTCGGTCTATAGAAAAGGGCCTACTTATATCCAATCTCCTCCTATTTAAAACTGAGGCAATAGAATTTGTTTGAGTTCTCGTCCTTGCGTATCAATGTTATGACAGAAATAGATGAAAAAGGGTTTCTCGTATGTTAATGTATTTACAGTTTTTAGTTACTGTACCTATAACATTGTAACATTCATTTTTTCCTAGATTTTAAGACCATGTAATGTTACTGATTTTTCCATTTCAAATTGTACTTATTTTCATTTTTGTATCGAACGGTATATTTAAACAGAAGTTTCAGGACGTTCGGTATATACGGTGTTTTGCGGGTTCCTGACCGAACCCTCTCGCTACGCCGCGATTGGTGGAATGTTTGATCGCAGTTTTGATTGGAGCGTCGTGATACTACTGGCAAAAGTCGCACGATTATTTAAGGCTCCGCAGACCGTAAATCGAGAGTTTTCCATCTAGCCGCAGCCAGGCAGTACCGTCTAGCCGAAGGGCTATTTTCCATCTAGCCGAAGTAGGCTAATTTTTTCAAATGAGTTAAAAAACATCAGAGCCACTAAGTAAAAGCACCAGTGTCTTAAATAAAAAGCCGTAGTGAGCTTTCTAAGTGTTTGTTAAGAAAAAGTGTGAAATCGGGCGTAGTCGATCACAGCAGGAATAAAAAACAGTAAGTCAACAAAACTCCCTTCAACAGACTTATTCGAGAGTAGCGCCTTAACTGCAATGTAAAACAGACTAAAAAGTGAAGTGTAAAGCACGATTTCTCGTCTTCGGGGGTTATAATAGTCTAAAATTTTAATGTAACAACCACTAGTTAGGCTAGAATTTGTTAGGTAAAACTGTAAAGGTTAGAACTTTTCATTTTAAAACATGAATAAATTTTCTTTTTGTTGATTAAAGCTAGTGTCTCACTGAAATACTTATTTTTCTTTTCAGGATAAGTTGTACTAGACTAATTCTTTTTAGTAATATCCATAAAACACTTCAGTTTTTTCTCATTTTTTTAGCTGAAGTTAAATCCTTTCTATTTTAAAATGAGTGGTGCCCAAAAAACTTGTACAACTGAGGCTTTTTAAAAAAATAGAAAATAATTCCAAAAAGACGTAAGACAAATATCTCTTACCCATATCTCTCTACCAAAGAAAACTGAGCTAGTGTTTCTTTAATTTCTTTAGTTCCTTTAAAATCAGGTTTCACTCAATTCATTATCAGAAATTAAAGCGGGGCTGCAAGAAAATTGTGCTTAAGCTTGGGGCGTCCATATTCAAACGGTACAAAATGACGCAGTGTACGTGGGGCGCAATTAAACACTTTTTCATAGGCTACAAAATGACACCACAACGTGCGGGCAAGTTCCAAAGTTACAAAATTGCGCTCAAGTGTGGGACAAACAACTTCTCACAGGGTACAAAAAAAGATGCCTCAAACTGAGAACACTTTTCACATCTTACAAAATTACGCCCAAGCTTGGGGCAACATTTTTTCACACGTTACAAAATAGCGCTGTCAACGCGGGGCTTTTGGAATTTTATTTTTTAAAAAAGGGTTCAGTGTACTAGCTTTCGAACAAAATAAAAGCTCTAACTTTGCAGATATTTTTATTTCATAATATTTATTAAACGAAACTACACTATAGCAGTAAGACAAAAGCAGGAAATTTGTAGAATTTTTTATTTCAATTTATCTGATATAGATATTTGAATTTTGTTGTTGACTCTAAGATAAGAGATTCCTACTTTTTTCTTAAAAGCTAGCTTTATAGTTCCAGATTAGCAGATGTGTTGGTCGACTTAAATTTTGCACTGTTTATTTTGCGATTAACCGAAGAAAAAAAATGTACGTTTTTTTCTCACCTATATTTTGCATGAATATTATAAATACTTTGCTGATACGAAACGATATTTGGAGATTTTTTTTGTTGGGAAATTCTTAACATATTTGTAAAAGGATTTTAATACAAGGCAATACTTAAAATTTTTTTTTGAAATTGTCGAAGATTTTTTTTAATGTTTAGTAAAGAAGTTTACATATTTTAAGTGCCTTTACATATTTTGATTTTATTTAGACTATTGGGAGCACAGGAGAAATATTTTTATGATTTTTTAAACAATTCTTTTAAATTGTATTCATTTATCATGGAAGCCTTTAATTTTTAAAAGTCAATCACCTACTGGAATGTGAGTTAGACTATGAAATGAAAATCCGTCGTATTTTCCCAGAACGTCCGGTCGCGGATAAAAGAAAGATTCTAACGAGGATCTTAAGTAAAGAAATATTCCAATAGATCAGATTGGACTAAATAGTTACAAAAAGTTTCTGATTTTTTTAAGTCTAATAAAAATTCTCCTTCTCAAAGTTAAAACTCCTGCTTCTCCAAATGGTCACATATCTCCTTTATTCGTGCATAAATATTCAGATAACAGACCGCATATCAAGATAAATCTATTAGGTGCCCATTTCTCGGCTTTATTTGACTCTGGTGCAAATGCCTCCGTTATAGGTCAGAATGGTATTAAAATTTTAAGTCGTTTAAGTATAAAAATATGCCATGTCAAAAATAGAAGTGTTACCACTGCAGATAGCAGCCGTCTAAAAGTTTTAGGTACAGTTGAGTTGCCGCTAGTCTGCAATGGTCATTGTTTTAGTAATCTCTGTTCTAGTAGTACCTTCTCTATCACATACTTTGGTTTTAGGATGTGATTTTGCACAAAAATTCGGAATTTTAGTAAATTTTAAGAATAATTCGTGGTATCCACAGTCCCTAGAAGTCAATTATCATACAAGTTTTAGAGATTGTTATTCAGAAAGTTCTTTAGAAAAACCTTTTCTCGCGTCTATGTACCCTAGATGATCTCTCGCGGACGGAACGCTTGAAGGCAGAAAAAGTAATAAGCTCTTTCAAAGAAATAAGTAGTAAAGATAGGTTAGGCCGAACGAATAAAATCACCATGTCTATAGATACGGCTGATGCCAATCCTGTAAAGACAAGGCCCATCGCCATGTCTCCGAACATGTCAAAAGTATTGAATAAGGAGTTAGACGAAATGTTGAAACTCGGAGTGAAATCGTCTATGCTTTGACGGAAGAAAGCTCAACGAGGTCAGCAAATTTGATAACTATCCATTACCGAACATCGACAGAATTTTGTAAGGAGTTAGACGAAATGTTGAAACTCGGAGTGATATCGTCTATGCTTTGACGGTAGAAAGCTCAACGAGGTCAGCAAATTTGATAACTATCCATTACCGAACATCGACAGAATTTTGACATCACCCAGGAATGCTAAGTATGTATCTTCGATAGACCTTAGAAAGGCTTTCTGGCAAATTCCTTTAGACAAATCCTCTAAGGAAAAGACCGCTTTTGCAGTAGTAGGCCGAGGTCTATTTCAGTTCGTCACTATGCCGTTTGGTATAAAGAAATGCTGCTCAAACTCAGCAACGTTTAGTGGACGCTATATTTGGTCCGAAATATGAGCCACATCTTTTTACCTATCTCGATGATATTTTGGTAACATCGGAAGACTTCGAATCGCATATTCGCTTACTTAAAGAAGTAAAAGATAAATTGAAAGAGGCCGGACTGACGATAAATTTGAGCAAATGTGATTTTTTCAAAACTTCTCTAAAGTTTTTAGGCTATATTGTAGGCTCAAATTCCTTACGTACCGATCCGGATAAAGTAGCAAGCATGGTTAATTATGCGAGACCTACTAATACTACAGAAGTTAAGCGCTTCGTAGGAATGTGTTCATGGTATAGACGTTTTATCGAGAATTTTTCTACCTTGTTGTCGCCTATTAATGATCTTTTGAAAGGACGAAAAAAAGGACAATCGATAGATTGGACTATGGCAGCCGAAGAATCTTTTATAAAGATTAAAGAGCTATTGGTTTCAGCTCCCATTTTATCCCAACCAGACTTTTTCCCAACAGTTTTATATTTTCTAGTGATGCTTCTAATACCGGTTTAGGGGGCGTCCTAACACAGAAAATCAATGGTGAGGAAAGAGTGATAGCGTATGCCAGTAGAACTTTATCAAAGGCTGAACGTAACTATTCGGTTGTTGAAAAAGAATGTTTAGCCGTACTCTTTAACATCGAAAAGTTTCGACCTTACATCGAAGGTGTTCCTTTCACGGTCATAACAGATCATTATAGTTTATTGTGGCTTAATTCAATTAAAAACCCTAGTGGCAAACTAGCGCGTTGGGCGATTAGGCTGAGACAACACACATTTACTTTAATTCATAGAAAAGGAGTCCACAATGTTATTCCTGACGCTTTGTCAAGAATCCCAGATCATACCGTGGACGAAAACAGTCTTAATGCACAGATTGGCGTAAGAATCGATATAGTTGACATAGACCGCATAGATCCATGGTACGACAATTTACGGCAGCAAATCAAAGAATTTCCTGAAAATTTTCCGCAGTGGAAAGTGGAAAATGATTTCGTGTACAAGTTTATCCCAAACCAGTTGCCTTTAAAAGTTAATGTACCCGAGTGGAAAATACTAGTTCCTAAACAGAGAGAGGAAATTATAGACATGTGTCACACTCCTCCTACTTCTGGTCATTTTGGCTTTTATAAAACTCTTCACAGGGTTCAGGAACAGTATTATTGGCCAAAAATGCGTTTTGACATCGTAAAGTTTGTGAGGACTTGTGAAGTATGTGGAGCGCAGAAATCTCCAAATACACTACCTATGGGACTGATGGGAAAAGAGAAAACGGTTAATTACCCTTTTCAAGTCATAGCAGCTGATCTAGTAGGCCCATTTCCACGTTCAAAAAAGGGAAATAAATGGCTTCTCGTGGTTTCTTGCTGGTTTACAAAGTATACCATGCTATTTCCTTTGAAAAGCTCTAAAGCTGGATATATAGAGAGAATTTTGGAAAATAATGTCTTTCTAATCCACGGTGTTCCATCGCTCTTAATATGCGATAACGGTACTCAGTTTACCTCTAAAAGTTTTAAGAGCTTAAGTGAAACTTATGGTTTTAACATCCGTTTTAATCCCGTGTACTCTCCCCAATGTAATTTTGTGGAACGTAATAACCGAACAGTCGGGACCGCTTTAAGAAGTTACGTGGATTCACATGACACTTGGGATGACAATATTTCCAAAATCCAACAAGCGATAAATACGGCAAGACACGAAGTAACAGGGTTCACACCGTCTTTCTTAGTTTACGGCAGACATATACCTCTATCTGGATCGTATTATAAAAATTTAGATTTGGATGTCAATATTGACAGCGAAATAATTCCGGGTAACAGGGGTGAGTACGCCGAAAATTTAAAGGGTTTAAAAGATATTTTCACCGACGTGCGTAGTAGGATACATAAGGCTTATGAACGGAACAGTAAGTCTTACAACCTTAGGAAAAGGGATTTTGCCTTTAATATAGGTGATCACGTTTGGCGAAAAAATAAAATTCTTTCCAGTGCAGCAGATAAATTCACATCTAAGTTGGTACCTAAGTATGTGCATTGCGTGATAAGAGAGAAGATTTCAGATTTAGTTTATGGTTTAGTTAATTTAGATGGGACTAAAATAGGACGATGGCATATTAAAGACTTAAAACCATTCAATGAACCTAACCCTAGTGAAAGTTTGTCAGAAGAAGAATAATTTATATTTACATTATCTTAATTGCTTAAATTTTTTTTGATGTTGCTCTGTAGAGGTGACGACCTCGTTTTTTTTGACTGTTATAAAAGTTGAGCTGAGGATAGCTTACTTTTATAGTTAATGCTAAGGTTTTGGGTACTGATCATATCGAAACTTAGGTTGATTGTAGTTGATGTTTAGCATCGACTCAGCTGTTGCGAGCTTGCGAAAGAGTCACACTCAGGATATCATAAGACTGGTATGTCGGTGGTCGCGGGATTTGATTTGCTTATGACCCCAAATAATATCCAGTTCTTAACACTTGGAAGCGAAATTTTGATTAGAGGCAATCCAAAGTGATCTTGAGTTAGGACAAGCGCAAGATGTAGCTCGTGTAGTATGATGTTGAGTCAAAATTTTTTTTTATGAGCAATTTCAAAGTTTGTTACCCGAGTGGGTGTATTTTTATTACCTTAATGGTATATTTTGGGTGCAATTAAGAGTAAATTGATTTTGGTTTATCCAGTAAATCTAAGACTTGGATTATTTTGATTTAGATCTTCTTCTGAATTGACAAACTGAGGGTATTTTCTATTTTTTTTCAGAGCCGTTTAAACGTTACCTTTGAGTCACTAATTTTTTAAAATTTTTTTGCATGGATTCATAGGCGTATGTTGAGTTTTTTTCGGTTTACTATCAGATTGATAGGAAATTGAAGCCTGCAGGAGAACTAAAGGCTGATCATTTACAAGAGATGAGGGCAGAGTAAGACAGTCGTTTCACAAAGAAATGATCAAAATCTGATACCGAGATGAGAACCTTGTCAAGAGAGGCTAAGCGCAGTGAAGGAAGATTCCTAACCGAATTTTTAGATTTCCAAGAGGTAATCTAGAAGTTTGGGCTGACAGAAAACGGTTATGCCTGATACCTGTAGCAGTTTCTTCTAGAGGCTATTGTCTAGGGAGACGATTAACACCATGATCGAATATTTTAGCTGTCAACGATGTTTTCTTCTTGTTTCTGATTAAGCTGGAAAAGCTCTTGTCGTCTTCAAAAGTTTTGTTGCGTTGCCACCAAAAATTTGAGAAATTTTTGCTTCATGTAGCTTTTTAAGCTCATTTTCGTTTTTTAAAAATTTCGTTAAAAGCTTGGTTAAGTCAACCTGGTAAACCTTTTAGGTTGTATCCCATGAGTTATCTGTTTTTACAGGCTGTGATGCACCGGGTGCTAACAGATGCCGTTACGACGTTTGGCAGGGAGTTAGTCTTCCTGAGGAACAGACTGATTGGAAGGGTAGTCTATGGGGGTGAACGTTTGACCTTTGGGACCTTTAAGGGGTTTTGTTACTCAATGGTTATTTCTATTTGAACCAAAGGAGAGCCTAGCTACTGTAGTCGACCTCAGCTCCAATTAGCCTATTAGTGGTGACAGGCTGTTGGCAGTAGTGTGTTTCGGAACACCCTATTGATTAAATTTTTTTGACTTATGGTGGTGTGGTAGACACCGTTTTAGTTTAGTGGATGCTATAATCTACTCCCTTTTGTTGGTGGACTCCAGGGTCACCAATTCTGTATTTTATTGTCTCCACCATTCAGTATATCGTGGTGAGGTGTTTGTCTCCTGTTATGTGGGATGGATTGAATGTTTTTCGTTGTTGTTCTAGGGCGAGACCAGTACACGAGGGTTCTTCATGCAACTTGGAGAAGCGCAATGCTGGTTAAATTTTATATCTCTGTGTAGCCACCCTGAAGAATGACGGAGGGCGTTTTTTCCGGCTCATGTTTCTAGGCAGATTTGTCACTTTGGTGCGATGTGCCGAAAATTTGATTAGCTTTTGCTAAGAGCTTTCACCAAGCTCAGTATGGAGTTATCATAACCAAGAGTTTGGGATTTGAACTCCTGTATATATTTCTGTATATATTTCTGTATATATTTCAGTGTATGTTGGTTGCCTGAGGGCATGTGCTCAAAATGTGTGATTTTGAGTCGTTTTGTTTATGGACTCCTATATATAGGATTATGACTTTAGGGAGGTCCTATTTCGAGACTAGCTGTCTCATATAGTTATATTAGGAATGTTTCCTTGAATGTTAGTTGCGCGCGGACTAATCATTCTGTTCTTAGTGAACATTGCTTTTTGAAGCAGGATCATTCAGTTTGGTGAATTTTAGCTTTTATAGCTATTCACTGTGTTTGGGGTGAATTTTAGCTTTTATAGCTATTCACTGTGCCTATAGTGGTATTGTTAGCTTTTATAGCTGCTCACTATGTTAATGGCGGATTGTTCTTTTAGAACGCAGACTTTGTGTAGTCGAGGACTATTTACAGAGTGTTTTCTTGGCGAGGAGCCGAGTTTTTTTCTGGCGATATACCAGAATGTTTTCTTGGCGAGGAGCCGAAGTTTTTTCTGGCGATACCAGAGTGTTTTGCTGGCTATGTACCAGAATGTTTTCTTGGCGAGGAGCGGAGGTGTTTTCTGGCGATCAACCAGAGCGTTTTCCCTGGCGACTTTAGCATGTCTGGATGTCTTAGGACGTCGACATTGCGTTATAGAGTGCGATTATCTGGCGATACCAGAGTGTTTTGTTGGCGATGAGCTGACGTGTTATCTGGCGATCAACCAGAGCGTTTTCCCTGGCGATTTTAGCATGTCTAGATGTCTTAGGACGTCGACATTGCGACGTAGAGTGCGATTATTTTCTGAGTTTCCTTCCCTCCTTTTTTTCTCCCTTTCTCCCTCCTTCCTCCTCTCTGCGACTAGTAGTGATACTAGATTTAGAATGTTCTCTTAGCGATGAGCTGGAGCATGGATGGCGATTTTTCCCGAGCGTTTGTCTGGATATTTATCCAGATATTATTTTTTTTTGGCCTAGTGCTAAATGGTCTGACAAGACTTTTTTTCTTTTTAGTGTAAGTGTTTGCACTAGAATCATTTTTTTTTTTTATTTTTGTTTATTTAAGAATTTTTCTAAATTTCTTTTGCTGATATAGAAAATTTTCAGACAATCCTTAAAATATTTTAAGGGGGGTGTTCATATTTTATTTCAGTTCATTTTTTTGATTTAGACAAGAGTCTAGACAAAGTTAAATTATTTTTTGTTTTGGTAACGATAAGAGAGCTGATTCTTTTATATAAGAAGACCGCGATTGTTACTTTGAACAGGTATTTCTTATGTTCATGCAAGGATTTTTATTTACTTTTTGATGTACTTAATATTAGTGCTTAATTGAATTAAGTCTAGTAGTAAGGTCCGAAGTTTGTAATTTTGTTTTAAGTTCTGACCTTAGTATTAAGTGATAGTGTACCACTTTGTACCTTTTCATAAGTAGCCTAAGTTTAATAGACTAGTGTAGTCTATTTCTTTTTGGAAGGGGTAAATGTAACATTCATTTTTTCCTAGATTTTAAGACCATGTAATGTTACTGATTTTTCCATTTCAAATTGTACTTATTTTCATTTTTGTATCGAACGGTATATTAAACAGAAGTTTCAGGACGTTCGGTATATACGGTGTTTTGCGGGTTCCTGACCGAACCTCTCGCTACGCCGCGATTGGTGGAATGTTTGATCGGCAGTTTTGATTGGAGCGTCGTGATACTACTGGCAAAAGTCGCACGATTATTTAAGGCTCCGCAGATCGTAAATCGAGAGTTTTCCATCTAGCCGCAGCCAGGCAGTACCGTCTAGCCGAGAGGCTATTTTCCATCTAGCCGAAGTAGGCTAATTTTCATCAGAGCCACTAAGTAAAAGCACCAGTGTCTTAAATAAAAGCCGTAGTGAGCTTTCTAAGTGTTTGTTAAGAAAAAGTGTGAAATCGGGCGTAGTCGATCACAGCAGGAATAAAAAACAGTAAGTCAACAAAACTCCCTTCAACAGACTTATTCGAGAGTAGCGCCTTAACTGCAATGTAAAACAGACTAAAAAGTGAAGTGTAAAGCACGATTTCTCGTCTTCGGGGGTTATAATAGTCTAAAATTTTAATGTAACAACCACTAGTTAGGCTAGAATTTGTTAGGTAAAACTGTAAAGGTTAGAACTTTTCATTTTAAAACATGAATAAATTTTCTTTTTGTTGATTAAAGCTAGTGTCTCACTGAATACTTATTTTTCTTTTCAGGATAAGTTGTACTAGACTAATTCTTTTTAGTAATATCCATAAAACACTTCAGTTTTTTCTCATTTTTTTTAGCTGAAGTTAAATCCTTTCTATTTTAAAATGAGTGGTGCCCAAAAAACTTGTACAACTGAGGCTTTTTAAAAAAATAGAAAATAATTCCAAAAAGACGTAAGACAAATATCTCTTACCCATATCTCTCTACCAAAGAAAACTGAGCTAGTGTTTCTTTAATTTCTTTAGTTCCTTTAAAATCAGGTTTCACTCAATTCATTATCAGAAATTAAAGCGGGGCTGCAAGAAAATTGTGCTTAAGCTTGGGGCGTCCAATATTCAAACGGTACAAAATGACGCAGTGTACGTGGGGCGCAATTAAACACTTTTTCATAGGCTACAAAATGACACCACAACGTGCGGGCAAGTTCCAAAGTTACAAAATTGCGCTCAAGTGTGGGACAAACAACTTCTCACAGGGTACAAAAAAAGATGCCTCAAACTGAGAACACTTTTCACATCTTACATCGTATGTTAATGTATTTACAGTTTTAGTTACTGTACCTATAAAACGCTGCGAGTTTAGTTTCCGTGTAGTACAGTAAACTTGCTCTCTGCCGTGGCATAGTTTAATTGGAAAAAATCATTCACTTATCTTATGTGTCTATCACTATAGCAAATGCGTTTTTGCTCCAGCTTCAGTTATGCTGGATTCACCTTGTCCATGACTTTTGAATTTCTTACTATCTACTTTTGATGAGTGTACCGCAATTATTTTCTTAATATTAAATCTTTTTGCAGCACAAAATCCTAAATAAGCTCACTAATGTTGGTAAGTTTGTGGTTTATAATACCAACTAGAATTATTCAAACTACGTTAATTATTAAAACAGCTCTCCAATCTCTATAATTGCTTATGTGATTGACAAAAAAATAGATATACCTAAATTTCATTAACGAGTGAAGTAAACAAACATCTGAAAAAAAACATATTTAATTATCGATATGCAGTCAGTCCAAAAAGTTTTCATACGCCACCTGCTTTCTATACTACTTTTCTGTTATATTTAATTAATTAATTGGAACTATGAGAACACATATTTAAATTAATATTTGAAACTTAACCGACGAGGTTTAATATCAAAAACAACTACGAAACATTTTACTTAGAAGCTACATCATTTTTATAAAATGTAAACAAAATTAATGTCAAAAAAGTCTCCGTACACTTAACAATTAATTATTAATAATAGTTTGACGGAGTTTAACGGAAAATAACAGCTTCGTTTAAACTAATATTTCGTGGGACTGCCGTTGGTCTTGATAATCTCCTGTAACCTTTTTATCATGCTTGCAATCAGCTTTCTAGTAACTTCTGCTGGCATGTTCTCCCATTCGTTCAATATTCTGTTCTTAATTCTTCTGTGTTTGAAACAATGTTTGCGGACGCTCCGTTCCTCCCATAAATGCTCGATGGGGTTGACATCGGGTGACTGCTGAGGTATATGAAGCTGCTGTTACACATTATGGATCATCCATTCCCGTACCAAGTTTGTAGTATGTTTCGGTTCATTGTCCTGTTGTATCTTTTTCCGAGTGTTAATTTTTGGACACTTTCTTTTAAATTGTCTCTCAAAATGTTCAGGTAAACATGCTGATCCATGGTACCATTAATAAAATGTAAATTTCCAACTCCACCAGCGGACATGCATCCACAAAACAGAACACTGGCACCCCATTGTCTCATCGTGGAACAACTGTTTATAATATCGAATACTGTATTCTTCTTTCTTCAAACTTTAATCCTGCCATCAGACCCAAAAAGGTTAGTTTTAGTTTTATCACTAAAGATTACGAATTCTCAAAATCCAGGAGGTTTAGTAATGTAGCTAACTGCTTTTTGCCATTAGCTTCCGAAATTAACAGCTTCCTGGCTGCACACCCCTTATAGCCTTTCCGTGTAAACAATTTCTCACTTTTGTGAACAAACATTTTTCGAAAATTGTTCCCATATTTCTTTTAATTTTGGTACACTTGTCTTGGGATCCGTAATTATTTGTCTAACAATACTGGCAGCATGCGACTTTTTAACAATTTTTCCTATATTTCTGTACGATTTTCCATCCTTCCACAAATCAATTATGATCTTTCGAACTTCAAATGGAATTTTACAATCTTTCGTTCATTTTTAATACTACTTTGAAAACCCACTGCAAAAACACTAGGAACAAATGACAGATTATAAAGTATGGCCGAAAATTATTCATTTGCTTTCAGTTTAGCGAGAAATAGATAGCTTGTATGAAGACTTTTTTGATATTAATTTTGTTTACATTTTTATAGCAATGATGTAACTTCTAAATAAAATGTCCCGTAGTTGTTTTTAATACTAATCCTTGTTGGTTAAATTCAAGTATTAATTTAAACATATTTTTTCATAGTTCCAATTAATTAGTTAAATATAACAGAAAAGTAGTATAGAAAGCAAGTGGTGTATGGAGACGTTTTGGACTGACTGTAAATTTACCCAAAAATAGTTAGCTATTATTAAGACATATATGTTAGTTATCAAATGGAATAAAACTAAATTATTGTGATACGCTTCGAAATCAAAAAATTACTCAGTAGTAGAATGAACTACTACTCAAAATTTAATAGTTATTAAAGATTCTCGAAATTTAATGAGCAGTTAAAGAGATCTATAGCAGATCAATTAAAATGCAGTAAACAAGGAAAATGTGTTGAAAACCAGATGACTAAAAATGCATCATTATTTTCAAATTTAATTAAAGAATTTTGCTATGATAATAATAGATTCTGAAAAACATTAAAAGTACTCGTAAATATGTTGAACCAGTTAAATATTAATAATATACAAAATATTTCAGTTTTTTACGTTATTTATTTTGTAAATTACATAATTAAATTAATATATTTTATAATTTTATATTATTTTTACACACCTTATCCTATTTTTATGTTTGGTGAATTTACATCCCCTGCCCCACAAAAAAATCGCTTTCTTTGTTTTTTTTTTAAATATAAGCAAATAATAGCGCCTGTCGTTTTACCTTTTTGTACTCAAAAGCGACAACCTTCAATAGTACTGTGTTAACTGCTCCATTAGAAGCCTATTTATAGTGGTAATAATGACAATATGTTTGACGAAGAGCTACGATTGACCTTTAGGAAATAAAAATTCATCGAATGCTATAAGAAATATACAGCGATAAATGCTTATCCCTTAGTCAAGTGTATACATTTTAAAGTGATCGTGAGATACTTAAAGACAACAAAAAGTCCAAAAAGTGAGGTGAGCGAGATTCGTGATTTCGGCGAAAGAACAACACGGAATCGTACCTGAGATTAGTTAAAGATGAGTAAAGAGTTCCAAAATTAACTGCTCACGAAATTTTTAACGAGAATTCGACGCAATGAAAATTTAATTGGCAATTTTTTTCCCCACAATGAGTATCTCATGGTTAGACCATTGTGAGATAATTTTAGTGAAAAACATTGAAAATATTCAAGCGTCAGTGACCATGAGTTTAAATAGTATTCCAAAAAGCTGTATAAAAAGGTCATTAACTGAACTAACTGAGAGTACTCAACGTTTTATTAAAACTGTGGTAGTGTACATCGGGTAAAATCACTGAATTGAACGACTAAAATTGGGCTATGTTTAATTTTTAGTGAAACTTCGTTTTTTTTTTTGGATAGAGAGGCGTATAAAAAAATTAAATGAAAAACTTTTGAGAATTAGGTGCTTAATCAATTTGAATTTAAAAAACTTAAAAGATTCGATTTATCTTCAGATATTAATAAAATACGCCATTTCTTTCTTGGTGAGCTTTTTTTTGAAAATAAGTAGTGCAGTCTACAGATTACAAAGAATTATTAAAACTGGAGCTGTATTTTTTTTTACATAACTCGTCGTAAATATTTTCATTAAGGAAAAAAAATGCATTCTTTTTGGGTCTTTATTTAGCCAGAATACAAATTCAATAACTGACCATGATATATCTGTTAAATTTTGTTAAACAATTTTTAAAATCCCGATAAAATGTTATATTTATAGTTATATTCGGGACTTTGTAAAAACGTACGTTCCACCAACTTAAAAAGATTGTATTTTAATTATATTTACAATAAAAAGTGAAGTATTAATGCCTTTTTCAAGATCCAATAAATTAATAATTGTTCCAATCTTTATAAGAATATCTGCGACAATCAGTCAGTTATTCCAAGTACCTAATTCTCTAAACTTAAATCATTTTTGTAACTCTTATAGTTTCCTATAGTCCCATGTATACCCCAATTAAACTCTATATCTCATCTCTATTTATTTAATAAACATTTTCGAATATTAACTCATCAATGTAGTCAACCAATCCATCATCTGGTGCATTAAAATGCTCAAAAAAGTTAATTTGATTGTCTCCTTGTACCAAAAATGGAGCAGGGAGGTAAAGTGTTTGCTGCGGCCCTAATGCTACATATCTTCCTAAAGCAAATCCATTTACGAATATCATGCCTAAAAGTAAAATAATCATGCTTTATAAAATTTTTCAAAACTAATTAATGTTAGCAATAACGTATTGAGGCGATGAGTAATCTGTACCTTTTCCCCATCCTCTGGTATCAATATATGTATCTTTTGGTTCATCATCAACATGCAGTATCGTATTATACATAGCTGGTCCAACAAATGAGGAAGTAAAATTATTCCACCCTTGCAACTCATTAATCCAATTCTTTTTTAATTCCAACGGAACTATGGTCCAGTCGTAAACGTTTTCATTATTAATAGTAACATTTCCTAAAAAGCAGAAAATTATAAAAAACTTTAAGATAATGTAGATAACATATTTTTCTCATTTAACTAATAATCATGGATTCTATGGAACCAACTAAGGAAATACCAAAAAAATAACGTGATAAGAGAAATATTTAAAACTAAAACTGCTCTGAAGATTAGGATGTTAGATTTTGCTTTTTATAGCTAGATAGGCTAGCAAGAAAGAATAGTTCATCTATCTCCTTAAAGAAACATTAAATTATGTTAAACGCAACGCTAAATTTATATATAGTTTAAAGTTAATTAAATATCAGTTACCAAATCTGAGAACCTCCTGATAAAAATGGTGGTAAAGAAAAAAACAATCTAAAGGAATCCGGGGTGCCTATAGGAAATCTAAGTATTAAAGATAAGGAGAACTGGAAAATATTAGTGTAATTTTTAATTCGAAAAAGTAACAGCAAAGGAGAAACAAGGATGGCAAAGAAAGTAAAATAGAACATATTCAATTGAAACGTAGAAGCAGCAAACAAAAATCAACTAAGGAAATACCAAAAAAAAAATTACTGTGATAACAGAAACATTTAAAACTGCTCTGAAAATTAGGGTGTTAGAATTTTAATGTTTATACCTAGACAGGCTAGCAAGAAAGAATAGTATAATTATTTTTGGTTCATCCATCTCCTTAAAGAAACATTAAATTATGTTAAACACAAAGCTAAATTTATATATAGTTTAAAGTCAATTAAATACTATTTACCAAATCTGAAAACAGTCTGATAAAAATGGTATGATGGTAAAGAAAATAAATAATAACCTGTCAAGTGCAAGTTGAACTTACGCAATTAGTGTTCCGTACGTTGTTTGTTACAGAGGTATAAAATGATCAGTGACTTCACAAAACACACCCCAAATGAGTTTTCAACAAAGTTTGTGTCCAATCTATACTGAAATCTGATGACCTTGAAATTTTTTTTTTATATATCAGATAAATTATTAAAGGTAATGCACTCGTGATTATTTTCGTTCAATCTACACCTCGTGGAGAATATTCCAGAATTTTTTGATAAGTATTTTTTTTTCGAGATAAGGCGGGGGGACAGCGATTTTTCGCGATTTTTTAAAAATAATACAAAGAAAAGTGCGCGTAAGTATTACATTATATATATATATATATATATTTTTTTTTTTTTTTTTATTGGTCTAGCACATATATATATATATATATATATATATATATATATATATATATATATATATATATATATATATATATATATATATTTTTAGTCGTGTTTTCACAAGCTTTCAATTGACACCACATTCGATGACCTAGTAAAATTTTTTTTTCACTTCCGATTTCACCCCCCAAAACTAACCCCTTGAGTCAAAATTTAACTTTCAAAACTACATGGCTCTGATGAGGCTATCAATTCCTATATTACTACCAAATTTCAACTTTCTATGTCAAATAGTTTCGGAGAAAATCGGGTGTGACAGACAGAAGGACAGATAGATTAGACACCGAAGTCATCTTATAAATATTCCGTACGGAACACTAAAAAATCAATCTAAAGGGATCCGGGGTGATTTTAGGAAGCCTAAGTACTGAAGATAAGGAAATGGAAAATATTAGTGTTATTTTTAAATCGAAAAGTAACAACGAAGACGAAACAAGGATGACAAAGAAAGTAAAATAGAACATATTCAGTTGATATAAAACAACTGAAAACGGACGAAGTCCATATTTCAGCAGTTTACCCGCTGTTCTCTTATTCGTTAAATCCATCCTGAGATGCGTTTCATCATATCACGACTCGAGAGGTATGCGTACAATTCGTTGGATCCTACCATCCGTAACTTTTGGGTTAAGTGCCAGTAAATTATGTTCTCTTGTTTGTTAATCGTAGCCCAACCGACGAGACGTGATACGGCGAAACGCGTCTCAGGATGGATTTGACAAATAAAAGAGAACAGCGGGTAAACTGCTGAAATATGGACTTCGTCCATTTTTAGTTGTTTTACATTAACTATATACGAGTATACCTGAGGAGGATTCACGAAAAGCGCTACCTACTTTTAAGCGTTGACTCTGTTAACCACTCTGTCGACTCGAAAGCTGCTGTGTCAGTTTTCGATGGTGTAATAGGTATGCGTACTTAATACAATTCGTTGTATCCCACCATCGTATTCCGTAACTTCTAGGTTAAGTGCCAGTAAATTCTGTTCTCTTGTTCATCCATCCTAGCTTGACTGACGAGCCATGATACGGCGAAACGCGTCTCAGAATGGATTTAACAAATAAGAGAATAGCAGGTAAACTGCTGAAATATGGACTTTCGTTTTCAGTTGTTTTACATTAACTATATATGCCTGAGGAGGATTCCTCGAAAAGCGCTACCCGCTTTTTACGGCGTTAACTGTGTCAACCACTCTGTCGGCTCGAAAGCTGCTATGTCAGCTTTCGATGGAGTAATAGGTATGCGTACTTAGAACATATTCAATCAAAATGTAGAAGCAACAATACCAAACTATAGATATTCGTTATTATCTATCAACTGTTTATCGACTTTTAAAAATAAAAATATTACTTACATATTTTAAATATTAGAATATTATTTGTGTCGTTACAATGAATAATTATACAAAAGATTGTCCCATTGTTGCATTTTATACTCAACAAATTTTGAAGAGAGATACAACAGCCAGTATAGGTTAAAGCAGATGTAATTTTGGTGATTCCACTCGTACCATTACCTAATAATATTGGCACGAAAAGTTGTAAAATTAAAATTAGAATATACGGCAAACTAATACGAACTTTCATCCTAATATTACCTTTAATTATATATATATATATATATATATATATATATATATATATATATATATATATATACATATATATATATATATATATATATATATATATATATATATATATATATATATATATATATATATATACTAGCCGTGCCCGCGGCTCCGCTCGCGTGAACTTGATTCACCTTTATCGTCACTGCTTATTCGTTATGTTTATATTATTATATAGCTCAAGGGGCCTTAGAGGCCCATGGCTTGGTTGCGTACTTGTCTCCACTTCTTTTTGTCTCCTGTTAGCTTTTCCCAGTGTAGGATTCCCATCAACTCCGGATCTTGCTTTACTGCCTGAATCCATGTAGATCGAGGTCTACCCTTGCCTCTTCTTCCAACCACTCCTCTTATTAGGGCTTGCTTTGCCTGTCTTTCCTCCTTCATCCTTGCCACGTATCCCAACCATCCTAATCGCTGGCTTATTATGATTTGGCTTACAAGGGGTTTCGTATATAGGCATTTTAATTCGTAGTTTGTTCTTCTTCTCCACAGTCCCTCTTCTTTCCTTCCTCCGTAGATTTTTCTCAAATCTTTCCTTTCCCACACCTCCAACGTCTCCTTTTCTCTTGCATTCAGTTTCCACGTTTCGCATCTATATGTCACTGTGGGTCTGACAACTGTCGTATATATTCATTCTTTTGCTTTTCTTGATACATTCATATTGGATTCATTCCCCCAAACATCTCTGTCCTTTCGCTATTCTTTCTTGTATCTCCGTCCTTTCTTGTCCACTCTATGTTATTGTTACTCCCAGATAACTAAATTTGTCTACTTTTTCAAACATACATCTTTTTCCTAAGTTGTTTATTATATCTAAACTTTTGTTGTTTTTAATATCCTTCTTCTTTGTAATTTCCACGTATTTTGTTTTTTCCTCATTTATCTTTAGTCCTCTCATCCTTCCCCTTTCTTCTATCCTACTTATAGCTTTTTTGAGGTTCTCTTTTGCTCTTGTAATCACTGCTACATCATCCGCATAGGCCAAGCATTGGCAGGTTTGTTGGTAGATCGGTCCATTTGTTTTTATTTCTGACTCCCGGATTATCTTCTCTAGTACCAAATTAAATAGACATGTCGACACTGGTTCCCCCTGTCTTAATCCTCTCTTCACCTTAAACTTGTCTGATACTTTGCCCTCAACCAACACTCTATTTTCTGTATCATTCAGGGTCATTCCCACCATGCGAATCAATTTACTTGGAATTTTTAGTTTTTCCATTATCTTGTAGAGTCCTTCTCTATTTACAGAGTTATATGCTTCTCTGAAATCCACGAAGACCAAGTGTAGTGTCAAATTTTGTTCTAAGCTATTATCTTAGATTTGCTTAATTGAAAATATATGGTCTGTAACCGATCTATTTTTCCTGAATCCACACTGGTACTCTCCCAGAATAGACTCGGCTTTCTCTGCTAGTCTGTTTTTGATAGTCAACACTACTATCTTGTACACGACATCCGGTAAGGCTATTGGTCTATAATTAGCACATATAGTTTTTTCTCCTTTTTTGTATATTGGACAAATGAGCGACTCTCTCCAGCTCACTGGCATCTTTTCTGTTTCCCATATTTCTTGCACCCACCGGCATATTTCATTTTCCAGATCTACTCCTCCAGCTTTTATCAGTTCTACAATTTCCACCCGGGGCCTTATTTTTTTTGGGTTCTGAGTATCTCTCTTATTTCTTCTTTGCAGGGTTTATTTGTCGCCTCCTGTCCTTCAGTTAATTTTGCTTCCTATTTCTCATTCAACTCCTCATTTTCATCTCCATTTAATGTTTCTTTAAAGTATTCCGCCCATCTATTCAGTCTCTCTGCGAAGCTTACTGCTAAACTTCCAACTTTCTTCCTATATATTAGCATTTTGTCTCTGTTTATTCCCTTTGTATTTTATAATAAAAAAAAAACACGTAAATCGGATAAGTGGTTCTTGAGTGGTAAGCGCAGTAATGGATAGACAGACAGATAGAGAGACGTTACGTTTTATATATATTATAGATTTTTTTTGACATATATTAAATTAAGAATTAAAAAAAATCACGTAAATCTGATGAGTGGTTCTCGAATGATAAGCACACTAACGGACAGACAGACAGAGAGACGTTGCGTTTTATATATATTATATAGATTATTATTATTATTATATAACCTCTTCAGAGAACATATGTATGAATTTAAAAAATCACGTAAGTGGTTCTCGAGGAATAAGCGCACTAACGGACAGACAGAGAGACGTTGCATTTTACATATATTATAGATATAAATTATTATTATTACTATATAACCTGGCTAAAGAATATATGTATGAATTTAAAAAAAAAAACACGTAAATCGGATAAGTGATTCTCGCCTGATAAACGCACTAATGGACAGACAGACAGACAGAGAGACATTGCTTTTTATATATGTTATAGATTATAGATATTCTCTGCTACATAATATTGTTCCAAATTTAATGGTTTAGTCTGTGTACTGCAAGGGAACGCGCTAATGGCAAACTTTTTTCCGACTTCATTCACTATTATCGTCACTGCTCATTCTCTATGCTACCTATCGTAATAAAATATAGCCTATAACCTGGCCAGAGAACATATGTATGTTTTAAAAAAAAAGTACGTAAATCAGATAAGTGGTTCTCCAGTGATAAGCGCACTAACGGACAGACAGACAGACAGACACAGACAGACAGAGAGACGTTGCATTTTATATATATTATAGATATAGATTATTATTATTATATAACCTGGCCAAAGAATATATGTATGAATTAAAAAAAAAAAACACGTAAATCGGATAAGTGGTTTTCGCGTGATAAACGCACTAATGGACAGACAGACAGACAGACAGAGAGACATTGCATTTTATACATATTATAGACTATAGATTATAGATATTCTCTGCTACATAATATTGTTCCATATTTAATGGTTTAGTCTGTGTATTGCAAGGGAACGCGCTAGCGGCAAACTTTTTTCCGACTTCATTCACTATTTTACGTCACTGCTCATTCCTTATGCCACCTATCGTATTAAAATATAGCCTATAACCTGGCCAGAGAACATATGTATGTTTTAAAAAAAAAAGTACGTAAATCGGATAAGTGGTTCTCCCGTGATAAACGCACTAACGGACAGACAGACAGACAGAGAGACGTTGCATTTTATATGTATATATATATATTATATATATATATATATATATATATATATATATATATAATTTAGTATATATATATATATATATACATATATATATATATATATATATATATATATATATATATATATATATATATATATATATATATATATCAATCGGTTTTATAACGTCTTCCGTCTTCCGTTTTCCGATGCCTAATTTCCACTCCTCCCGGTTTCTCCATCCCTCCTCCTCCAGATCTCTCTCTAGTACTTCCTTGTTGGCTTTGGCGTGGTCTTCCTCGCTTTCTTTTTCCATGAGGGTTCCAATTTAAAATCTTTTTAGGTAGTCGGTCTTGTGACATTCTCTGTACATGTCCGTACCATACCAACTGTTGGGTTCTGATTTCGTCCACTATATCGTGCTTTATTTCTAAAGCTCGTCTTATCGTGTCATTTGGTATGCGGTCTTTTCTGGATTTTCTGGCTGCTCGTCTCCAGAAATCCATTTCTGTAGCTTTTAGTATTTTTTCTGTTCTTTCCTTCAATGGCCATACCTGGGAGCTGTAAGTTATCATATTTTTCACTATTTGAGTTGTAAATTCTCTTCTTATTTTCAATGGTTATGTTTTTGTTCCATAGTATAGTATTAAGTATTGCAATCGCTTTTCTTCCTTGGATATTCCTCTCGAATATTGCATCTTCCAGTGTTCCGTCCCTAGATATTCTCGTTCCCAAATACTTATAACTGGCACAGTGTTTGATGGTGTGTCCTGTGGCCAGTTTCAAGTCCTGCTGTTGTCCTCCGACGCACATGTACTCGGTCTTTTTAATATTGACTTCTAGGCCCCATTTTTCATATTCCTCCATAAGCTTTCGTGTCATGTATTCCATATCATCGATGTCCTGAGCGACTACTACCTGGTCGTCTGAGAATGACAGCGTGTACAATGTAGTATCGTCGTCCAGTGGTAATCCCATACTGCTGCATTTCCTTTTCCAGTTCTTCAGTGCACTCTCCAAATAGATTTTAAATAGCGTTGGGGATATACAGCAGCCCTGTTTGAGACCCTTTGTGACCTGGAACCCTGTTGTTATACCATATTTGGTTTTCACACTACTTCTTGCGTCTTGGTATAAGGATTTTACGGCTTTAATTATTTCTTCATTACTCTGTTGTAGTGTTTCCCACAATCTCATTAGACTGTCGTAGGCCTTTTTTAAATCAACAAACAAGACATGGACTTCCTGATCAAATGTGGTTTTCTTTTCTAGGATTTGTGTCAGTGAAAAGAGATGGTCTATTGTGGATCTTCCTGCTCTAAAGCCTGCCTGTTCTTCAGCTTCTACGTCCGCGTATTCCGTTTCTATTCTATTTTTAAGTATTTTTCCGTATATTCTGCTAATAGATCCTGTAACCGTTATTCCCCTATAGTTATCGCAATTATTTTTGTCTCCTTTCTTATGAATTGTTGATATGTATGATATTTTCCATTCCTCAGGCACTTCTGATGTGTTAATGTATCTTTGGAATAAGTTCCTCAAAGCGCTAAATAGCTTTTCAGTTCCGTATTTTACTATGTTTTCTGGTCCTGGAGCTCTACCATTTTTTAGCGTTTTACATACTTGTTTAACTTCTGATGTTGTTATCCTTATTGGGGATCCTCGTATAACTATATTTGGGTTTCCATGTTGGGTACTTTTGAACTCTGGTCTATCTTCTGTTTGCATATTTGTAAAATATTGGTTCCATTTTTCTGGTGTTATTGGTGAGAAGATTTCTCTTTTCCGTTCTGTTCTCATATTTTTAAGAAGTCTCCAGCTTTCTGCACTTTTTCTTCCTCCTATATAAGTGCTGAGTCTTGAGTAGATCCAAGACTCAACACATATTACCTTTAATTACTTTTTGAATAATCAAAGTGGTCGGATCATATTGCCTTTTTCTGCTTTTTTAAACTGATGATGTAACATATCCCTAGGTTATATATGTGTAGCTGTTTTGCAACAAATTAAAAAAAGTATTTACATTTTTTCTGAGCATATACTAATTTTCTAAGGGCAGTTTTGTTTTTGACATGTTCATTATTATATTTTATAACTAACCCTTCAAATAAATTCTCTTCTTTATCTTCTTATCAAATCTCACATTAATACAAAGGTTATGTTAAAAACAAATACGTTTGATTTCTTCCTTATATGTTACCAAAAACTAAGATTTTTCATGTATGGTGATGGTGACTACCTCACTCACATTCAGAGAGCATTCGATTGTCTGATGAATATCTAACCCGTTTCATTTGCAAAAAATTTAAATGAAAATATTTTATTCATTATTCTTGTATTTTATTTTTTTAAAAACGCTGTGTTTACACAGGATGGGGGAATAGGCCATCCTAAAACTTTAACTAAAATATAAATAGATGATGTACCATTGCCAAATAATTTTTCATAAAATATGTAAAAATTATTGCATTTCTAATATTATTGCTAAGAATTACTTTAGAAAGACATCTTAAAACAAATATTTTAGTTTCATTCCAAATAATTTATAGAAGATAAAAATTTTTAGACTGCTCAACATAAACTAGTTGCAACATGGTCTGTTCCAACGTCTTCATATAATCTTTTAAAACTTATCTCGCTATATAATATCTTCTGTAAATGACGATCTATACCAGAATAGTTCAAATCAGAAAAAATATTACCTTGCCATAAACCTTTGTAAGTGTGATTATACTGGAAATATTTTCCGCCATTCGGACGACCCCATTCTTCTACAACAAGATCAATAGTTGCACCTTGTATGGCCTCAGTATTCAGTTTAACTGATGAATTTTCAAGTCTCCAGAATCCGAAATCGTTTAAGTCAGATAGATGTTTTAATGTTTTTGGAGCAATTAATTCACCATTTACAAGTACCAAAACTGTATCACAAACATGTCCTAAAATTTAAAAAAATATATCACATGGATGTCATATGATTATTTCTTCTCTAAATATACACACAAATAAACAATTAAAAATTTTAATTTTTTTTAATGTTTGCAAAAAATTCCAAAAGCAGGAATTTTTCTAACCGAATGAGAACTACTTTTTATCGGCTGCTTTATAACAATCTTGCTACTTCAAACCTTAGACTGCAAAAAATATAGGATCATAGGATAACAGCTTAATTTTCTACGAAAAACTTAAATATAGAAAATCCTAGATTTCAGCAGTAACTTGCATCTATCTGTGTGTTATTTAACTTTCCTTAAAAGTATAGAACATATCTAAAATATATAAATCAGTCGATAATCTCCATACACACTACTACTACAGTATTTAAGCCACCTCAGACGCTGCTGTGTCAAGCCGTCGACCAAGAAATTTTAATGTTTAGTCTGCTGGTGATGTTAGGAATTAATTAACGGACACGTCTCAAAATATTTACACACATACACACTTGTACCTTAAGAAGGTAAGATTTTTTTATTCCCTAATAATTATTCTTCTTGAACTGCCATACCCGATACAGACGTAGGCGACCCTCTCGCCTTTACTTGTGCTTTGTGCATTTTTAAGTGTTCCACAGACAAATGGGACCTACAGTTTAATGCCACTTCCGAAGGCCCAAAGTGAGAGGGCTTTACTAGGCATGATATTACGGGTGGTTTGTCATTGATTTCCCGATAATAATTATTACTTAATATAAGTTAATAATTGTGCTTTACTCAGTTTTGTAAATCAAACAAAAAAAGCATTTCAAAAGTGATTTCCAAATCAAGGTTAATTCAGGTTTGTCTACATTTTGATCTTATTAATGAAGCCATTTTTTTTTATTTTAGAGAGTAGTGGATTTGGCTAAACGTCTTGTATTAGTGAAATTGCAAGTTTGTGTATGTTTTAATTTCTTTATTAGGTCATAATAAAATACAATTTCTACATATTTAAAATGGATAATGTCTCTATGAATAACGGAATTTTACAGAAATATATGGATATCATTACATACTCTTGTGTGGTATATCCTAGTAAGAATTTGAAAAGCGACTCTTTTATTAGCAAATCTTGTAGTCATCTCTAGACTATTGAAATACATGGTCTTACCTTGTATCCGCGGTGCTATTATTGCTGCAAGAAGATTACTTATCATTTTTGATTGTCTAAAATATCCACGGATTAATTTACCCCCCGTGGGGATACAGGATAGAATATCACTCCACGTTCTGCGTGTGGTAGAAGGCAACTGAAAGAACAACTTCACTGGATCTACCATCCAAGCTGTTTCTTTAGCCCCCGTTCGGATCTCCGGGTGGAGGCTGATTCAGAGGCGTCAACATGCAGAAATTACAATTTTAAAACAGATTTCTGCAATATAGAATTAAACTCAAACATAAATTCAGTGCACCAACACCTGCAATCAAATAAACCTCATGTACTCGCTCTCCGTGAAACCAAGGTTAGTTCATCGACCAACACAGTCAACCTTCTCTATCCTGGGTACGACTTTTATTCCCTATTTAGGCGTAACATTTCAATCTGTCTCTTTGTTAGAAGCGAACTCTCTTGCCAACTAGAGAAGGCTCGAAAGCCTAGAAACTTTAATGTCAAGTGAATAAAAATAACGACTTAACAAACCACAAGGTTTTTCTGCAGCCTCTATCGACCACCAAGTGATGAACTTTAGAACATGTTTCGCTTCTCTTGCAGACGTCATCGATTATTTACAAATTAACTATTTTAATGTAGAGATTACCGTCCTGGGCTTTAATGTCCATAATATCATCTGGCTTAAATATTCAAATACTACCGACGAACAAGGTTGTGAAGCTGAATCATTCTCAATTAGTTGTGGCTTAACAGAGCTTCTCAAACGCTGGAAATATTATTTCGATCTAAAGAGCTTTACACTCCACAACAACTGTTAATTCTGTACAAAATTCAAATCGACCAACGATGGAATATAGCTCCCATGTTTGGGGCTCTGCTCCCAAACATACACTGCATTGGTTGAACATCGAAGAACGGTTGGCGACTTGAGTCTATTCTACAAGTATTTTGATGGAAAGTGTTCGATGGATGTAGCCCTCTTAATTACTTCCAGAGCGGTGCATGCTACAAATACACGTGGCGCTAATACTTGACATCCTTTTGAGGTTCAGCTTGTTACTTCTCGTACAACCCTTTTCAAGCAGTTTTTAAAATGGAGAACCTCATTCCTTTGAAATAATTTTCCCAGGACTATGTTTCCACCCAAGTATAATCTACAGCGATTCAAGACCAACGTAACGCACATATGTCCCCCCTGTAGCGCTTTAGGGATTTCCCTGCAGCACGTGTGCTAGGCCCATCACAAAATAATAATAATTCTTTAGTCTATACTGCTACCGATGAAAGTCTCCCTAACTAAGTGATTAATATAATCCGACATTAGACGTGCATCCTACTCAGGCACGAAAAGAAAACTGTGAGTTTCTCTGGTCCAAGTAGTCCCTCACTCACAACAATTACCCATATGGCCCAACTGAAAGTAGTGAAGGAAGGATATTCTCTACATCGTCAGTCGTTTAACATAAATATTTTTGCTCACAGAGGTTTGCTCATTGAATTATTTCTTCAAGACAATGCTACCTTCTTTAAATAATCTTATCTACAGGGAGAGGCGGTGCCCCTTTTGGTCCTCCCTTGAATCCACGACCGTTTACAGCTTTTACTATACTTACCCTCTATTGTTAATATAGAATTTTTCACCCAAATCAATATTTTCTTTTCGATATACAATGTATCCATAACTTTGTCCTGAGTTGTTGTTTATAGGCAAGTACTCCATTGCTATTACATTTTTTGCTGCTGACGGTCGGTGGAGTGTTCTCCTTTAATAATGAATTAAATGGTAAAATTTTGTTAATTCTCGTAGAATTATAGGCTACAAGTGGAATGAGTTCTGGTGGTTCCGGAACGAATGTTTTTATTGGATTAGCGGCAGCCACCAATTCTTTCACGATGTTGTATTTGTTCCTATAGGCACCCGTTTTCAGTAAGAGGTGAGTCATAATCGTAACTAGTGATTATTGCTTTAAACCCAGAATTATCTACTTTTGCGTTTCCTAGAAAAATTAAAATACAGAACTTAGTCTTTTTAGAATAATTTATACAACACATAAATGTAAAAATCTTTTGACATATCTAAAAATAAGAACGAACGAGCAAACGTCACAAAAAAATTAAAAAATAAAACTACTTAAAGTAACACTATTTTTGAGTATTATCGAGACAATTTATCTTTCGCATTTTTAATAGAGAAATATATCTTTAGTAATCCTATTCGGTAAAGTAAACTATCATGATGGTTAAGGTTAGTTTAGGTTAGCAAGTTGGTTTCAAAATAGTGGTAAACCAATTTACTACTATTTTGAAAATAAAATGAAATTTTTTTATTTAGAAGTATGCATATGCATAGTGTGGACTTTATATATGTGCTTGCATTTAAATGTAAAACCACATTATAGAAGTATATTGACCCCAAGTGTACCAATACAGTTGCTGTTGTGTTTTCACCTACCCTAAATCTAATTTATAAGTTCAAAGTATGAAGTTATAACCTACCCCAATTAGCTCCATTATTATACCCAAAATTGGTACCCCCATGGAACATATAAATATTAAAAGAAGCATTTCTATCCAAAACTTGTCCTAAATACTCTTGGACAGACTCATCCGTTTTACCGGTGTGATTTGCACCCCAAAAATCGAACCAACCAATCCAAAATTCCATAACCATTAATGGTCTTCCTGTTGTAACTCTAGTAATTTATCCAGTTGTTCATTGACAGTTGCACCAAGATTTGCAGTCTGTAAAAATATGCCTGGTAATGTGCCTAAAATAACAAAATTAGGAATAATATTTTATTTTAATATATCTATTTAATTTACCCCCGAAATAGGTCTGTGACTTATTTTCTAAACTTATGTAATAGATTTTCTTTAATTAGTACCATTTTACATAATGTAATAAATTTTGGCCTACAAAAAAGAATGCAGCTATATCTAATGTGTACATAGTCAGTTTTAATTTTAGACGATACATTATGAATATAATTAGCTTTGCGTCATATGACACAAGGCAGAGAGCAATAAAAAAAATTGAATTCATTTTTTAGTATAAGTTAAACATATATATATATAATATATATATATATATATATATATATATATATATATATATATATATATACATACTACAAATTAGAGACTTCGGCAATCTTTTAAAAATGAAACGTTTGTTTTATTTATAAAAGAAATACCTATTGTTAGTGTTCCGTACGGAACACTTATAAGATCCCTTCGGTGTCTGTTCGTCTGGTAATAATATAGGAATTGATGGCCTCATCAGAGCCATGTAGTTTTGAAAGTTAAATTTTGACTTAAGGGGTTAGTTTTGGGGGGTGAAATCGGAAGTGAAAAAAAAATTTTACTAAGTAATCGAGTGTGGTGTCAAATGAAAGCTTGTAAAAACACGAGTAAAAAATATATACACAATTCCGGCTGTACGTTAGGTATTCTATAGAATGTCGGATTATATACTTTGGCGATAACATATATGTATATATATATATATATATATATATATATATATATATATATATATATATATATATATATATATATATATGTACATATATATATATATATATATATATATATATATATATATATATACATACATATATATATATATATATATATATATATATATATATATATATGTACATATATATATATATATATATATATATATATATATATATATATATATATATATATATACATACATATATATATATATATATATATATATATATATAATATATATATTTATGTACATATATATATATATATATATATATATATATATATATATATATATATATATATATATATATATATATATATATATATATATATACATACATATATATATATATATATATATACATATATATATATATATATATATATATATATATATATATATATATATATATATACATACATATATATATATATATATATAATATATATATATATATATATATATATATATATATATTTACTGATTCAATTTTATAAACAAAATATTTTTGTTTAAAATAATGGATACATATAAAACTATTATTAAATGATTAGAAAAAAAAAGCGGTAGTGTTCCATGACATAGTATTATATTTTCGTTCTTAAAAGAACTTTATTACACCTTACCCTTGGATCCATGTGATAAGGGACTATCGGACGTTACTAATAGTTCCACTATCCCATTATTAAGAAATAATTGATGTAGTTCTTCTAAATAAACTTTATCAGGTTGAAATGCTGTTCCAGCTTCCTGGTTTCCGTATTCATTCTCTACTTGAAAAGCAATAACTGGTCCTCCTTGAGTAAATTGAAAAGCTGCCAACAGGGTTAGTAAAACATTGAAGTATCTAAAATAATAAGAATTTTAACAATAAATAAAAGTATTACTAAAATACTACTCACCGCTTAGATTTAAAAAAGAAGAACCAGAATTTTTTTTATCCAAGAAATAATTAAATTTATTGTTATTATAGAATAAAACCGCTGATTATCCAGAAAAATATATCGGACGAGGATCGTCGGGAAGTTTTGTCCTTATCTCAAAAATGCAGGTTACCGAAGAATACTAGACAACCGGCGGTGTCGGCTTTAATCATTAAGCTGGGACATTCCATCTATTGTATAATTTTAGAGCTCCTCAACTAGCTTTGGTGAAGTCGACCATATTCGACATCTCGCTAACACAAATACGACAGTAGCTATGGGCACTAGGTCTCAAAAAAATATTGATAGCTAATAAATATTAGCGCTATCTGATCTGAATTATGAACGACTTCTTGGAATTTGCCCTCTGATGACATTGTTAGGCATAATTATTTTTGATTTCACAACATCGCGAGGATGACGTAGAAATTGCTCATATTGGTCTTTATACCGGGGTCAGTGGTATTCTCGTTGAAATTAATCATTTTTATAATTACCCCTAAACTGCTATTTGATTGACATTTTATAGGTTCAAATTGGTTCCGTGGTTTAGGAGCTATACGGGAACATGCAGACCTACATACCAAAGCTACAACAGTGATAATCCGCCTTTTGTTGTTTCGCCCAATACAATTAATCCACAAAATCGACAGCAAGGTAACTAAGTAAATATTAAGAAAACGTATGAATGAAGAAAATGAAGCATGTGCATTGATTTTAAAATGTATAATTAAAGAGAGCCCTAATATTTGTGTATTAGTTTTTAAATTCAATTTCTCTTTCCTTTAGTTCCAAGAGATTCACGGAATACCAGGGAGCAGTATACGACTAGAAAATAAAGATAGTCAATATGGGCGAAATTAATGATTTTGCTGGCAATGTACTACTTTTGACGAAATGAATACCTGTTACAAAGACATATTATCCTTTTTTTCAACATGCGAAGAGATTAGTTTTATAAGTAGGCAAATAAAAATGTAAACGTTCTTTGAGTACTAACTAAAAATATATTTGAAAAACCTGTTGTATGAGTTAAACTGAAGAGTCGTCCATTATTAAGTTTCATTTCTAGGATTCAGAGAGAGTAGAAAGAGACAGATATCAAGTTCCGTAAACCGCTTTAGTAAATCTGGAAGAGCACTACAACTAAAATATATTGCAAGAAAACCCTTATTAAAAGTTTTTGGAGTGCGCAGTTAGAAGTTTAGATGGTACGATGAACTAGAAACGGTAAGCGTTCAAGTACAGCGGGAACAAGTGATTATGTAAAGTCCGAGGAGATTGAAACAAAATTTCAGCAGCATTTAAGATTATGGAAAGGAAGTTTTCATAATTTTGGATAGATAGCTATTGGGATTAGATTATGTTAAGCTGGATATTTTAGATTACCTCAATCAAAAATGTTGCTTTTCTCTTTGTAGATGGACAATAACGGCACGTTAAGACAATAAATATGTGATAAATATTTGATTTCATAAATAGAGGATCTGACTAGTATGTAAAAGAAACCAAATCAATCTCGAGCTTCTATAAACGGAAGATTAGGAAAAACGTTATTATGATGAATAACAATCCGGTGAACAAATATCAGGTATAAATATGGGCCAGTCAATATATTTTAAAAGTGGAAATAAAACAAGATGAATTAATGAGTTAAAATACATTTATTCTTCAGTATAATCATCTTTAAGCTCAATACATTTTTTCCAGCTATTTTCCAATTTATTTTCCTTATCTCTTAAGTGATTTTCGGCAAGACCTTCAAAATACCCATTTAAGGATCTTATCACCTCATCTTTTGTTGAAATACGCTTCCCCCGTAGAAACTTTTTAAGGTTGGGAACAGATGGACGTTAGACGGAGCCAGATCTGGCGAACAGGGTGGATGTTCCAACAATTCGTACTTTAATCCGACTAGTTTTGTCGTTACCAAAGCATCTCTGTGAGCGGGTACATTGTTATGATGAAAGATGATCTTTTTCTGCTGCAAACTGGGTCTTTTCTCACGAATTTTCTCATGCAGCTGATCCAATAATAATACACTCCTGAGACCGTTTTACCGGTTTGAAGGTAATCAATTAACAAAGTTCCTTTTGCATCCCCAAAAACTGATACCATAATTTTTTGGACGACTTTGACCACTTTGGCTGTTTTGGAGCTGAACAACCGAGCTCAGTCCACTGCGCGGTTTGTTGTCGCGGTTCAAAATCATACTGGTAAACCCCAGTCACATCTATAGCTACAAATCGACGCACAGGATCCCTTTTATTCTTTGTGAAACGAGCCAAATATTGTTTAGAAAGTTTTTCTCGAATGCGTTTTTCATCCAATGTTAGCAAATGCGGGACCCATCTTGTGAATAACTGTTTCATACCCAAAATATCAGTTAAGATCTCATGAACTGATCCATGTAAGATGCCTATAACCTCAACTAAATTATCCACGGTTAATAGACGGTCTTCCATTACCATATATTTTACTTGCACAACAGTTTCTTAAGTTGTTGCAGTTTTTGGACGCCCTGAACGTGGTTCATCATTGACGCTTGTACGACCTGTTTAAACTCGAGTTGTTCTATAAACAGTTGGAAATGAAGAAGCAAACTCCTTTAATATTTTTACTAATTTTACGTGGATTTCAGTTGCCGACTGACTTTATACTTGCTTAGTGCTTCTCCGAGGTCATTCCGTGTTCTAATCTCGAAAAGCAAAAATTCGTGGATATTACAATGCACCGATTTAAATGTTGGCAAAAATAATTACTAGAACTTATGTGTCCAGTGATACTTTGAATGTTACCCGACTTAATTAATTTGTTTCTTATATTCAAGATGATTCTCTCGCACTAGGATAATTACAAGGTAAGGTTACCTAGCGGAATAATAATTAAAAATGCTTTAAATAAGAAAATGAGCTCATATCGCTTAATTATTATTTATTCCGAATTGTCTACAACGTAGGAAAATATAACTTGCGTCTTGTATTGAATATATTTGGCAAATTCCTTTCGTTATCACACATAAAATTATGTTTTCCAAATTAAATTTTTAATAACTATTTGCTTTAGAAATAAACTACCTGGTAACATATTTTATATATGTTGGTTCTGATGTCCTAAAGCCCATAGTTTTTTCTCGCAATAACCAAGCAGGAAACCCTCCAAAATTGTATTCTGAGCAGATGTATGGACCTGATCTTAGGATAACAAATAAATCCTCTTCCTTGGCTGTATTCAAAAATTCTTCCAAATGAAGAAAATCTTCAAATTCTGAACCACCGTTACCAAAGTCATATTTTCCTACAAAACAAATTTTTTATTGCTTTCAAAAAAAATTTTTTATGCCAATATGTCTTCCAAACTACATGAAGTGCATACAATTAACAGCACTAAGTGATGATTTTAACTGATGTACGTGTGTCTGGTAAACACAATAAAAATTGGTACATACGTATACTAAATAAAATATTACTATAACCGTAGTAGTATTGAGTGATATAAACATGGAGTGAACATCTAGACATTAAACAATGTAAATAAAAAAAGAAAAATGCACGACATAAAGAAACACATATGTTCAATTCGTTACCAAATACAGAGTCACAATAACACAAGAACCTAAATGTGTTGGTTTTAACAAATACGAATGAGAATAAATACGAAAAATTTTTAACAATGCATATTTAAGGTATATCTTACGACTAACTGTTAAAAGTAGTTTTGCTTGAAATTTTGAGAAATAATTGATTTCAACATCATGCATTCACTGGTTCAGTATAAAGATGGTTTACCACGTCGTGTTGCCATAATTAATTGTAAAAGTTTCAGATATTCAACACATAAAAGATAGGAATCCGTACTTTTTCTTTGATCAAAAGCTTGCACGCGGGCGTTCTTCAAATTTTGAGTCACATATATGCCTTGCACTGATCGAAAATTTTTTTAAAAGATATTACAATAAACGCATGCCTCGCCTGCGCATCTGCAAATCTAATTAAATATTTACAGGAAAAAAAACATTGTATTGTGTTTTAAATGCAAAGAATCGTTTTATGTAAAGTCCTGTGGCTTATCAGAGAAAGAAGCAATTGAAATAAAGAAATTAAAAAAAGGATGAATGTGTTCAAAGTGTGATACGGAAGCAGACAAATTAAAAGAAGAAAAAAAACCGGTCAAGTGCAAGTTGAACTTGCACAATTAGTGTTCCGTACGTTGATTGTTTTTAAAATAAATTTTTTTGTTAGGGTGGTATAAAATGATCAGTGACTTCACAAAACACACCCCAAATGAGTTTTCAACAAAGTTTGTTTCCAATCTTTACTGAAAACTTGTGACCTTGAAATTTTGTTTTTTTTTTGTATACTAAATAAATTATTATAGGTAATGCACTCGTGATAATTTTCGTTCAATTTATACCCCGTGGAAAATATTCCAGAATTTTTTAAAAATTTTTTGATCAGTACTTTTCGAGATAAGGTAGGGGACAGCGATTTTTTAAAAGTAATACGAAGAAAAGTGTGCGCAAGTATTATATTATATATATATTTTTTACTCGTGTTTTCACAAGCTTTCATTTGACACCACACTCGATGACCTAGTAAAAAAATTTTTTTTCACTTTCGATTTCACCCCTCAAAACGAACCCCTTAAGTCAAAATTTATGTTACGGTGGTATAAAATGATCAGTGACTTCACAAAACACACCCCAAATGAGTTTTCAACAAAGTTTGTTTCCAATCTTTACTGAAATCTGATGACCTTGAAATTTTTGTTTTTTTTATATACCATATAAATTATTAAAGGTAATGCACTCGTGATAATTTTCGTTCAATCTACACCCCGTGGAGAATATTCCAGACTTTTTTCGAAATTTTTTGATAAGTACTTTTCGAGATAAGGCCCGGGACAGCGACTTTTCGCGAATTTTTAAAAATAATACAAAGAAAAGTGCGCGCAAGTATAATATTATATATATATTTTTTACTCGTGTTTTCACAAGCTTTCATTTGACACCACACTCGATGACCTAGTAAAAAAAAATTTTTTTCACTTCCGACTTCACCCCCCAAAACTAACCCCTTAAGTCAAAATTTAATTCTCAAAACTACATGGCTCTGATGAGGCCATCAATTCCTATATTGTTACCAAATTTCACCTTCCTATGTCAAATAGTTTCGGAGAAAATCGGGTGTGACAGACAGACAGACAGACAGACAGACAGACAGACAGACAGACAGACAGACACCGAAGTGATCTTATAAGTGTTCCGTACGGAACACTAAAAATAGCTCTTAAATATAAATAGAACTATTGCATAATGATGTTGAAGGGAGAAAATCTATTAAAAAAACCGGTCAAGTGCAAGTTGAACTTGCACAATTAGTGTTCCGTACGCTGATTGTTTTTAAAATAAAAATTTTTGTTAGGGTGGTATTAAATGATCAGTGACTTCACAAAACACACCCCAAATGAGTTTTCAACAAAGTTTGTTTCTAATCTTTACTGAAAACTGGTGACCTTGAAATTTTGTTTTTTTTTTGTATACCAAATAAATTATTAAAGGTAATGCACTCGTGATAATTTTCGTTCAATCTATACCCCGTGGAGAATATTCCAGAATTTTTTCCAAATTTTTTGATCAGTACTTTTCGAGATAAGGTAGGGGACAGCGATTTTTTAAAAGTAATACGAAGAAAAGTGTGCGCAAGTATTACATTATATATATATATATATATATATATATATATATATATATATATATATATATATATATATATATTTTACTCGTGTTTTCACAAACTTTCATTTGACACCACACTCGATGACCTAGTAAAAAAAAATTTTTTTCACTTCCGATTTCACCCCTCAAAACGAACCCCTTAAGTCAAAATTTATGTTACGGTGGTATAAAATGATTAGTGACTTCACAAAACACACCCCAAATGAGTTTTCAACAAAGTTTCTTTCCAATCTTTACTGAAATCTGATGACCTTGAAATTTTTGTTTTTTTTATATACCATATAAATTATTAAAGGTAATGCACTCGTGATAATTTTCGTTCAATCTACACCCCGTGGAGAATATTCCAGAATTTTTTTTCGAAATTTTTTGATAAGTACTTTTCGAGATAAGGCCCGGGACAGCGATTTTTTCGCGAATTTTTAAAAATAATACAAAGATAAGTGCTCGGAAGTATAATATTATATATATATTTTTTACTCGTGTTTTCACAAGCTTTCATTTGACACCACACTCGATGACCTAGTAAAAAAATTTTTTTTTCACTTCCGACTTCACCCCCCCAAAACTAACCCCTTAAGTCAAAATTAAATTCTCAAAACTACATGGCTCTGATGAGGCCGTCAATTCCTATATTATTACCAAATTTCACCTTTCTATGTCAAATAGTTTCGGAGAAAATCGGGTGTGACAGACAGACAGACAGACAGACAGACAGACAGACAGACAGACAGACAGACAGACAGACAGACACCGAAGTGATCTTATAAGTGTTCCGTACGGAACACTAAAAACAAACTTCTTCTAAGAGAATGACAAAAAGAACTTACCTTTTTTACCCATAGAATTAAAGAAATATCAGACATTTAAAATCCGATTAAAAAAAAAGTTTAACGGCAAGTCAAAAGAATGAAAAACTTAAGCAGCAACAAATAGTAACAAATAAATAAACTTATAATAGTAGTAAGAACAAGAGATATAGATAAAAAACCAAAATAAGCAAAGAAAAACTCTATACAAATTATATTAATAATAATGAGAATTTAGAAGACGATACATAAGACAATCAGGATACTTATAAAACTTTCTAGTTTTTAAAAAAATTGGGTTACAAGAATTTTATATAGTATGGAACATGTATGCAGTGAAAGATTTAAATATATATATTTCTTATAAATATAATGGATTTGATGATAACAAGAAATAACAGAAATGAATTTTAAACAAAATTAGATTAAAATTGATTGGTTTTCATATAACAAGAAACTAACCAAATTCTAAAACAATTGTACTCACTAAAACGTAGATTTACAAAAAAATAGAAATGGATTATAATTTTTCGAAACTTAAATGTCATTTAAACTTATATATATATATATATATATATATATATATATATATATATATATATATATATATATATATATATATACATATATATATATATATATATATATATATATATATATATATATATATATATATATATTGCTTAAAAAGCATGATTTTAAGTTAGAGAAAAAAGTCTTAAATTAATTTTCTTTTCTTGCAGCTAAAATAAAATCAGTTGTAAATATAGCCTTGATAGACTATAAATATAAAATTTCGGATGATTGTAAATGAAGTTATAAAAATGGACATAATTAATTTATTAAGAACTTGCCTAAGACAAAATTATTTTTCATTTAACAATAAATTCTACAATAGTAAGGAAGGGTTAATTATGGGGAGTCCATTGAGCCCATTACTTGCCGAAATTTTCATGGACAGTATTGAAACAATGATATTTAGCAACCATAATAACAATAGTAATAATTGTCTATACTGGTATCGATACGTAGACAATATATTTGTATGCTTTACAGGAACCGGCAGACAATTAACTCACTTTACATTAATGGTTTACATAGAAATATCAATTTTACAATGGAAGAAGAAATCGAAGAGAAAATCAACTTCCTAGACTTAACAATTAGAAAAAAAACATGAATTTGTAATATATTACAAACCCTGTGATACAGATACCACAATTCACAATAGTTCTCACCACCCCAACCATCATAAACTCACGGCCTATCATAGCTTTATACACAGACTAACTAATATCCCCTTATCAAAATACAATTTCACTAAAGAATTAAACTACATAAAACAAGTAGCCGTTAACAACGGTTATTCAGTTACTTTAATCGATAACTTCGTTAGGAAAAAACTCAGAAACAAGGCAATCCCAGAAATATACCCATGTCTTAAGGATAGAAAAACCACATTTAAATGCTTAACCTATTTCGGCAAACCAACAGAAAAACTGGGAAAATATTTGAATCAAAAAAATATCAACATAGCTTACAAGACAAACAATGCTATAGATAAATATCTCAAAAACTACAAACCGCAAATCAATAAAGATAATAAATCAGGGGTATATCAATTAACATGTGGGTCATGTCCTAAAGCATACATAGGGCAAACTGGACGTACATTTATACAAAGAATTACAGAACACGAAAAAAGTTTCATCCATAGAAAGTCTAATTCAACATATGCTAATCATCTTTTAACAGAGAATCACACGTTTAATAAGAATTTCAAAATTTTACATGCCCAACAAAAAAGTTTAAAACTAAACCTTTTACAGACAACGCAAAAAAATCGATTATGGACTACAGGTCCTTTGCTCAACGACCAGGTAGATTTAAACAATTCACCATTATGGAATTTATTCTCCTAATACCATGTCTGTGTGGGGTTTCCAATACTATCAATATAATTTAAATAAGTGTAATATTATAATTAACAAATAATATAAAATTGTAAACGTTAAACCTAACTTGACAGTGTAAAATGTAGATCCGAAGAAGCTGCATCGACAGCGAAACGCGTCATCACAATTATAAATAAACCAGTGGAAATGACTAAAAACATAGACTATATAGTTGGAAGATAAGAGCAGATTTCATTTAAATTTCTTGGTAACTGGTGATGTAACTATAGCTGTCTTAAATCCTTATATTTTCCTTGTCTAAGAAATTGCCATTACTTCTACTTCAGTGAATAGTTTCAACTACTTACCTCACTAAATTGTTTCCTACATACGAATACTTAACAGTTGTTAAATTAAACGTCTTACTTTCTGATATTATGTTCATGGCAAAACGTTGTGTTTTAAGTAACAAACAGTTTTCGTTTATATTATTGGATCCAATAAGGAATATTATATATATTTTTTGTGAATCTGGACGATAAAAGCAGCTTGGTAAATCTGCTGATTTACTTTGCAGTCTGACTCCGGAGCATGCAGATTCCATGGTACCATTGTTTTAACAGAATTTAGACCAGCTGCTCTAATTTTTTCCAGATTCACCCTCCAATATACCCTAGAAACTCTATATTAATGTATTGCCTCACTATAGATCCTAATGAATTTGTCGTTTAAGATAATGGACGGTCTCGTAACTATCTTTGAGTATTTTGTTTAATTAGTAATCAAGAATTTATGATTGACGTAAATCATAAAAACTCATTAATTATTTGAAAGTATCACGTTGTTTTTGTATATTACTAATTTTTAAATTCTTCTATAAAATAGTAAATAAAGATATGTAGAAAAACTTAACATAAATTATATAAAATAACTGACAAAGGTCACTTCATTTAAATAATATTTGCTAGCTCAGTAGATCACTCACTAACTATAAGCCTAGTTCTATTATATGCTGAATGTAGGCACTCCCCCCTGAACTTCCATCTCAATCTATTAGAGCTGTTGTCATCTATCCAATGCCCGCAACCCTCTGTATATTATCCCGCCCTCTTATTTTGGGAGGTCCTATGGTCCTTTTTTGTTCTCGTGGACTTCTTTCTAATGTTCGCTTGGTGCATCAATCATCAATAGTGCGTGCTACATGTCCCGCCCATTGCAACTTTCTTCAAGTATCCACTTCTTTTTCTGTCTTCAAGTTTTATCCCGATTATCTGTCTTTCGTGTGCTTTCTGGGCCCGAGCTAGTTTTTGTATATCGGCTTTATTCAGTGTCCAAGTTTCAGCGCCATATATAGCTGTATGTTTGCTAGCTCAGCCTTGTTTAATTTGGGCCGCATTTGGACTGATTTCTTTTTAAAGGAGTAATTTGACCGAGTGAATTCTGTTTTAAGATATAACGTGTGCTTATTTAGCTTGTTGAAACTGTTTTATCCAAGCTCTAGATTTAAGCTTACTATAAGATAGGAATATCTTAACTTATAACATAGATTTATTTTCTATAGGATTATGAAATTCTGTGTAAATTTTAAACACTCAAACAGTAGAATAAAAGTTTTGTAGTAACAAAGCCCTTTGGGCCGGCGAAATAGAATTCCATATTTCAAAAGTATATAGAAATCGCAACAAGATAATAACAGAATAGCCGTGTTTGACGTTCTTACGCTTTCTAAAGAATTTTGTCTCTCGTTGTTTCTGTCGTCCCGAATTTTAAGAGTATATCATTTCATTTATCTATGGTTTTACATAATACATGGAAAACATATTTTATAGGAAGTAAGCAAAGCGATTGCCTAATAATAACCATAAAGTATTTTTAGTGATACAGTGTGCCCTAGAAATATCTCTATAAATGAAATTGTCTATATGTCGGTATCCGCGTATGCATTAATATGTATGGGTGTCTGTGTATGTTCAGGTACAACTCGAGAACAAATAATCCGGTTTTCAAACCGTTTTCTTTTAATTATAGTTACATCATTTGGCTAGGCTTTCCACTATACATTAGTTTCATATTAGTTCTTTTAATTCTGTCAGCTGGTTTAAACTTTAGAAAGAACACGAGATTTAAATGTACTTTATTAAAATTATGAAAATTAAAAACAAAAACTATATTATTACCTCTTGCTTCACCATATAAAAAGTGACAAAAATTATTTTTCTTTAGTATTTAATTCTTTTACCTAAAAGTATATAAAACCGGCAAAGTGCAACCTAGACTTGCTCAATTCGTGTTCCGTACGGTGACTGTTTTTAAAATAAAATATAATCCCTACCTAGACTAAGTTAATTAGATCCCTGACCTGTATATATCTTAAGATCCAATATGTATTTCCAAGTTTTTTCTTAGTCAATAATGTATAATAGTTATAGCATCTTAGCTACTTAATAGTCAATAAATCAATCTAGCTCAATCCAGAATCTAGTAATAAAGGTGTAAAACAAATATTTTCTACCTAAATATTTGTACTTAACCTTTTGTCACCATTATGAACTCGTGTTTTTACAAGCTTTCACTGGACACCCCACTCGATGACCTTAGGATTTTTTTTTAACTTCCCCCTACATACTAGCCCCTTAAGTTACAATTTAAAATTTAAAACTACATGTCTCTGATTGGGCCATCAATTTCTAATTTGTGCAAAATTTCAAATAGTTTCGGAGAAAATCGAGTGTGACAGACGGACACCAAAGTGATCTTATAAGTGTTCCGTACGGAACACTAAGAAAGCTAGAAATCCAATGTTTTTTATATTTTTTACATTATCGTATAAGAGATATTATGTATCCGATTTAGAATATTTCCTTAGACAAAATTTATGTTCAATTCCTTCCCATGATTGTTTCATACTTCTAATAGGTAACGAACGCCTTGTAAGCAAATTCTGAAACTGAAACCAGGCTGTTTGCTATAGCACTCCGTTTTAATAAAGTTAATATGCGGAACATACGATTTTCTTGAATTTTCTTTTATTTAAAGATACAGAAATATTATTTTCGTATACTTATTTTCATTGCTTAAAAAAATATTAATCACAAATACATATGTTGATTACATTATATAATTTTAATATCACTTGGGTTACGTCAAACAGTATAGAATTTTTAAATATATTTACTGCAAATTTGACTCTGTGTAATTAGTTAATGCATTTTATATTTTGTATATTGTTTGGATCCTTTGTATTACTTAAAATATTATTTATTGTATGCGACTATTATGTTTTCATCATTCCAAATATTTTTTCCACCAATTTAAAAATTAAGTTGAAATCTAGGCTTTTCACCAAATAAAGCATTAATAGTATATCCAAAAACATTTTAGAACATTCGGTTAAAATACTAAATTTAGTTCCAATAATCTTTCCTTTCATTGTGTTTTAAAATACATTTTTACTGTTTTTTTTCTTTCTTTATAGACAACCTGTCCTGTAAAATATTTTTATTATATTTTGTAGGAGTTAAGATGTTCCTGTCTGAAAGTCTAGTAATTTAGTTTAAAATTGGCGACACTAAATACCTGATTCCGGCTCGTGCAAATTCCATGGGACATATGATTCAACTGTGTTTAAACCAGCTGCTCTTATTTTCTTCAATCGATCCCTCCAATAGGCCCTCGGAACTCTAAAATAATGCATTGCACCACTATATATTCTAATGAGTTTATCGTTAAGCGTAAAATAACTTTGATCTGCATTTAACCCATGATTGATTCCACCAGAGGTATAGTATTCATAGCTGGTAGGCAAATTCCCGAAAACAGTATTTACACCTGCACTTAGGGCCATGTTTAACAACTAGTTAATTATACCCAACAATATTTTTATTATTTGTTATTTCTGTTTCATTTGAATTACTTAATCTTAAGTATCGTATTTGTTTACTTATCTAAAGTGACAGTGCATGAAATTAGTCATTTATACTGAAAAAAATATTTAAGGGTTTCGATAACATTATTTGATTTCAAAGGTTCACTTTTTTTCTTGTATCAAAAAACGGACCTCTAGGAATCGGAAGATCAGATTATTAGATAATAAACATATATATATATATATATATATATATAATATATATATATATATATATATATATATACATATATATATATATATATATATATATATATATATATATATATATATATATATATATATATATAAAGGGTGTCCCAAAATTCACTTAAGATTTGAATTTGGCGCCATTTGTATGGTAAAGTGTTGCTAACGAAACAAAAAACAGCATCACAGCTGACAGTTCAGGGTTATTAAAAATGGAGCGCTACACGAAAGAACAACGTGTTTTCATTGTTGGGCAATATTTTAAAAATAATGAAAGTTTGGCACCGTGGTCAAGAATTGGACATTTCGAGAAGCTCTCTACAGCGTATTGTCATGAAAGATTTGCATCTTCATGCTTACAAAGTTCAATTGACTCAAGAACTGAAACCTACTGATCACGAACAACTAAAAAGAGTTCGTTGAATGGATTACGGAACAACAAGTGGATACTGATTTTTCGAAGAAAATCATCTTCAGCGATGAGGCTCATTTCCATCCTGATGGCTTCGTTAATCGACAAAATTCTCGTATTTGGGGTTCAGACAATCCACACATGACTGTTGCGAAACAAATGCATCCACAACGTGTCACTGTTTGGTGCGGATTTTGGTCTGGAGGCATCATCGGACCATTCTTCTTCAAAAATGCGGTTGGCCAGGCAATAACAGTTAATGGTGATCGTTATCACGTTATGGTAATACAGTTTTTTGTGCCTAAATTGCAAAATGTGGATGTGGACACATGTGGTTTCAACAGACGGTGCCAGATGCTATACAGCCCGAGAAACAATTCAGGAGTCATTTCCTGGTCATGTAATATCCCGTCTTGGTGATCACAACTGGCCGCCCAGATCATGCGATTTAACGCCGTTGAACTTTGTTCTAAGTCTAAGGTTTATGCCAACAAGCCCACGATTTGAAGAAGGAAATTAAGCACTGTATCAACGAAATTCAGCCACATTTATGCAAAACGGTCATGGAAAATTTCGACAAAAGAGTGCGTATGTGCCAGCAAATCCGTAGAGGGCATTTACCAGATATATTATTCCATACATAACCCTATACTGTATAATTTATGAATATATATATATATATATATATATATATATATATATTTATATATATATATATATATATATATATATATATATACATACATATATATATACATATATATATATATATATATATATATATATATATATATATATATATATATATATATATATATATAATATATATATAATATATATATATATATATATATATATATATATATATATATGTATATATATATATATATATATATATATATATATATATATATATATATATATATACTTATATATATATATATATATATATATAATATACATATATATATATATATATATATATATATATATATATATATATATATATATATATACTTATATATATATTATAATATACATATATATATATATATATATATATATATATATATATATATATATATATATATATATACATATATATACATATATATATATATATATATATATATATATATATATATATATATATATATATATATATGTATATAATATATATTATATATATATATATATATATATATATATATATATATATATATATATATATATGTATATATATATATATATATATATATATATATATATATATATAATATATATATATATATATATATATATATATATATATGTATATATATATATATATATATATATATATATATATATATATTTATATATATATATATATATATATATATATATATATATATATATATATATTAGTATATATATATATATATATATATATATATATATATATATATATATATATATATATATATACCATATAGTGACTGGCAGAGTTCGAAACATATGGGAAAATAATTTATTAGTAGAATATCTAAATTTCATTTCATTTCTGCATGTCCGATAAACTACAAATTAATTTTTAATCTCCCTCTCTCTCTCTCTCTTTATACGTTTAACGGCCACAGCTACCAGGACTATTCGACCCAGTATTGGTTTTTCAACTCTTACTGGTGTGAATTTATTGGATTTCCAACAAAGTTCATCTTTAAGTGAGTCTGGAGCCTGACCCCATAACCTTGTCAGATTTTGTTGCTATATTTATATTAGAAAATTGAAGGGCGAGCTTGAAACTTGAATGTTGTAGATTTGGACTGTATGTTTTTTGGCTGCTTATTTTGTTATAATTTAATTTTGCAATATTCTAAAAAGGACATAATGGTCTTATCGTATAAGGGTGAGGTTGCAAAGACTGATATCGCTAATGGGGATTTTCTGTGAAGTTTCCCAGTGTTCCGTGTTGATAAGAGCATTTAAACGATTCTGAGAATCTTTTTATGGATTTTCAAACTTTCTCAATGGAAATCTGAGCCGAGAGTTTTTCGCGAAAATATTGAAATCTTTGCTTCCTTTTTGCTCTCAATGTTCTTCTGCATACGGCCCTTGTTTTTCTAAATGTAATAAAGTTATACATTGAAGGTTGTAATATGTATGCCGTCATAGATTCTCTTTTTTGTTGTATTGCTTTATCGCATTCATTATCCCGCCAGATCTTCTCTCTACCTTTATGTGCTTTCATAAGAGGAATAGAGGATGCGGCCGCTTTTTGGATGATTGCGCAGGAGGGTTCGTACTTGGTGATTTCTCTGTTTTCAGTTTGAATGATTATCTGTTTATTGAACATTTCCCAGTCTGCTTTTTTTAGATTGTATTTCTCCATCATCAAAGGCGACTTTATTAGAGACCCTGAAGTTAATATGTAACACTGATTTGAAAAATGATCACTCATTCCTACGTGTTTATCCAGTATTTCATATTGAATTTTATTTCTCAAAAAATAGTTGCACAAAACCATATCTGGTACACTCTTTTGTTGGTTAGGAGAAGTAATCCTGTTGGGCTACAAAAGTTGTCCTTTACGATTTATTATTCCTCATCCCCATAATGTGTGTTGGGTGTTGAGATCCCCCCCCCCCCCCGTGATTTTTTATAGAAGACCCTTAGAAACACAATATTTGGAGGATGTATGGTGAGTATGAAAATGAAGTTTAGCTCTCTGCATGAAGGTTGAATTTTCTTATTTGATTTCAGATTTTGTACTTTTACTTCATTCCATGGTGTGTTGTTTTTTACTAGGATGCCTTTTCCATATTCTTTGTCTTCTCTCAGTATGTTTTAATTCAATATCCTGATATTTATTGCAGGTTTGAGCAATGTTTCATTTAGGCAAATTATGTCTGGGTTTTCCACCTGTATTAGCCTGCTTCATGAATCTTTGTTGGATCTGAGACTTCGAATATTCCGCTGGATTATTTTGAGTGCATTGTTGTTAGCCATTATGTCTGTATCTTTCCAATTTTTCCTTTCATTCTGACTGTTGTTAATTGTTATTGTATCTTACTGTCCTTTACTTGTAATCTGATGTCAGAAGAGGGATGGGTGAGTATTATATTATGACTAAATACTCTCTGAAGAATCCAAATTCGGATTCTCCTAAGAGATGTTTTTCAGATAACTTTTCATATCAGTAAATTCATTTAATTTTGGTGCTGTGTTTTTATAAATTATCTGTTCTATAATATTAATCTGTTTTTCTTTAGGGATTTTCTCATTTATTCTTGAATTGCTCGCTTTCTCTTGACTTTGGGATCCACTGGCAATTGGGAATGAAATTGTTCTTGGAGTGACTGTAAAAAGCATATGTTATTTTTTGTTACAGCCTTCATCCCAAGTATGGGAAGTCTTTCTCTTTTTGGTAACATATGAATATTTTCTTGTTGGGAGTTTCGATTTCTAACTGTGAATGATTGTTATAATGTATCTGGAAATTTGTTCATTTCGATATTAGAGTTGGATTGTTTCTTAGGAAACCGAATATTTGCTTCGTAAAAAGAATGTTATATTGAGCTTTAGCTTCATTTATTTTGGTGTCTTTTATATTCTGGACAGTTCTTACTAGTTTCTATATGATTCTCTCCACAATTTATACACTTCCTGTCTTCTGTAGATATTAATTCAAGACAGTCCTCCTGTTCGTGTGTCTGTACACAAATTTCACAACGGTGTTTTCCTGTGAATGTGTGTTCCCTGTGACCGATTCTTAGACAATTTCTACACAATATAGTGTGGTAAATGTAGATATATACTTCGACTTTGTTGAAAATTTCTATATCAGTTGGCAACATATTATCCGCGAAGGTTATTAGGTATATATCAGAGGGTATAAATCAATCAATAATTTTTACTTTTTGAATACCGTGTTCATGTTCCATTAGGTCGTCCTCGTGATTTCACTTCCAATTCTGTTTACTATTCCCCTACATGTCAGCATTCTTTGCAGAATATAGATTATTAGTCCGCTCTTTTGTATAGTTTGATTTTGTAGCAGGTTGTTAGCCTACTCTGGATTATAAAATTCGACACCAATTCGATTTCTTCCCATTCCTTCTATTTTCTTTACACCTTCCACTTTAGCTTCAAATAACAATTTGCCCATATTCATAGGACGAAAATTTGTTCTCGTTATTGCTTTCAATTAGTGTAAGGAACGGTGCAGCTAAGTAGTCTCTTTTCACCTCATAGGTTATGTTATAATTGATATTATATGATCTATTAGGAATAAAAAATTAAACTGGCTTTATATTAAGGAATTGATATAAACACACACAGTTATGTTTCTGATAGAAAATTTACTAGGGTGGGGTAGATTAGTTAGGATTTTCTCGCCCTTCAAAATTAATATATGATTTTGAATCATAAAGTCGGGTTAATTGACAGAATAGCGAAAAAACCCAAGGAGCAAAAAATGTTTAGAACTTAATAGAAACCATATTTACAAAGTTTGGAAATTTCAATTTTTTTTAATGTTTCTTTACCTAGATAAAAAAAAATAATTTTTTGGTCTAAGAAGTTTAATTGAGGTACATTTCTTTTGCTTTGATCAAAATTAGAAATATTCTTTTGTTTTTTTTTTTAACAACTGGGAGACATAATTCAAGAAATGTGTTTGCGCTTGAATGCCAGCTGTTGCAATGTTTCGATGTTTTTCAACAAAAAATATCCTCAAGGGTTTTAGAAAGTGTTACGTAAATTTTAAGTAAGTTTAAATCATAAATTTTGCAACTGCTGTAGCAATTGACTTGTATCTTAATAACCTTATCGACATTTTAAGAAATATTTTATCGCTTTGTTGGAAGATTCATTTCTATCCTCTTAAAAAAATGCGAATTAAGTAGTAAACAATTCCATTAATATTAATAAAAATAATAAAATTAACTTAATTTAAAAATATCAAGGGGGTATTAAAACTCAATACATTTTTTAAGTACCCCCCACAAAAAAAAATCTAAAAGTGAAAGGACGGGGGCTCTGGCAGACCAGGGATTTTGTGCGATTCGGCCTATCCATTAATTGCCAAACTCCTCATGAAACCAGCCCCTTACATCCATGGTGGAGTGAACACTAGTGCCATCCTCCCGAAAGTACATATGCTATCTTTCTGTTTGTATTAATAATAAATTTCGTATTTAAAATACCACGCCACATAGTCACTTTAAAACTATGTTGATCTTTACTGTCAACAATAAATTCCTGGTCTTTAGCGGCCCACCTCCTGCAATTTTGCAAACTTACAGACCCGTGTAGAGTGCCTGTTGCTTCGTCTGAAAATAAAATTTTACTTGGCAAATTAAAGTCTTCTTCGACTATGCTCTGAAATCATGCAAAGAAATCAAAACGGAAATCATAATCTCGGTCTTTTAACACTCGAACAAATTCTTTTAATATTCTTCATACCCGTGGCTATTCAATATTTTGTCACCTACGAAATATCAACAACTGACTATTTTCGTTATTAGTCACTATTTTTTCAAGAGAAATTTTATACTGATTTGCTACACTACCAGTTTCTTCAAATTATTTCAGTAAGTGCGTACCTAACAGTAAGTTTTATGAGCTGTCTCTCAAGCATTCTCATAGTTATCCTCACAAATTTTATTAATTTCTATTCTTTATGCGAGAAATAACGATGGGGGGTATTTTAAACACACTATTTTTAATGATTAAATAGAAAAAGTTAATAAAACATCCAAATTAAATTTACAAATACAATTATAATACAATAAAAAAATAAAAAGGGCAGAACAAAATGGCAGATTTTTTTTCACTAATGTTTTCTTTTATTTCAATTTCAAAGCCTATTTCGTTCATCCGTTGTTTTACAGTTTCCAAGTTAACTGCAACTCAAGAAAATAAATAATGAATGTGAATTTTAATTTCCATCATTGAACTATATTGGCAAGCTAACCTAATAAATATTAGATTGACGCAAAAAAATCAACTAAAATTAACTTTCTAAGTTTATTTACAAATTGCAATACTTGTTTTTTAAACAAGTGAAACTGCACAAGGATCATTAAACTGACTCATTTGGAAATAATTGAGAACTTTTTTTTGCTGTAAAACACAGAAAAAAATTAAATATAAATCATTGCAACAGCTGGCGTTAAAGCGTAAACTAATTTTTTGAATTGTTTCTCCAAGTACCCCCATTAAACTAGGTAGGCAAAAAACTGAAAGTTTTTAGGTAGATAAGAGATATTTAAAAAAATTAAATTTTCAGTTTTTTTTTGTAGATGCTCAGATTAATTTCTATACGCTTTTTATTCTTTCAATTTTTTGGATATTATGTCAATTAGCCAGACTTTTTATGATTTCATATGTTTATTCAAATTAGCCGCCAGACCAACGGTCAGGTGACTTATATCAAAATTAATTGTTAGGTTATCGGATGTGCAGAACTGATTACTTGAAAAAGAAATTTGGATATTCCAATAATAAAATATATATATATATATATATATATATATATATATATATATATATATATATATATATATATATATCATACCACCCTTTTCAAAATTTCTTTTATATGAAGAACCCCATCCACTGTCCAGGACTGTGCGCCGAGAACAATTGGCAGGGATTCGAGACTAACGTGAATCGCTTTTTCCGTACAGGCGTCGCTCCTGTAGGGCTTTAGGGATTTTCCTGCAGTACGTGTGTTATATCCATAAAAGAAAGTATAGACAGTAGTTATCAAAAACAATTATGTTAAGACTAACAGTTCGTTACTTTATTGTATAATAAATTGTTAAAAAGCGAGTTATTCTGAGGAAACAAATTAATTTTGAAGTTTGAAGAGTTTAAAAAAAAAAAACGAAAATGTAGTCACCAACAATTTTGCATTTAAAGCTGAAATTTTGTATCTCCACTAATATTCACTAGATTTCGGTTAAAATCATTGGTTATCTTTTTATTGTAGTTTCATCACAATGTGGTGCAGAAGGATAGAAACTATTGTTTTTTATTACTACAACACAGTGTTTAGCCGCTACGATAAATAAAACGTTACATCATTTTCTTACAATTTGCGAGCTCGTACTGGCTAATCACATACTGAGAGTTAGTCTGCGAAATAGTCCGGTCGTTACTAGTAGTTTAAAGCTAGATACCATTAAATTCGTCATGTCAAATTAGTAACCCTATCTAGTGCATATTCTAGCAGTTAATTTCCATAATATTTCGATTAGAGAATAATCATTTAAGCCTAAAAAATAAATCTCATTTGTTTGTCGAATTTTTATTGTTTTTGTTTTAATAATGCTGGTTTGTTTAATACATTTCGAGTATTCTAAAAAGTACATTAATAACATTAACATATTATTCAATATTTTAATCAGGTAAGATTTTTTATTCAGAGAGTAAAAGTTTTTAACACCACCACTAGTGTCGAAAACTGTCCTACTACACACTGTGTTTAGCCGCTACGATAAATAAAACGTTTACCGTTCGCTTTTACATTATTTTCTTACAATTTGCGAGCTAGTACTGGCTAATCACATAGTGTGAGTTAGTCTGCGAAATAGTCCGGTCGTTGCTAGTAGTTTAAAGCTAGATACCATTAAAATCGTCATGTCAAATTAGGAACCCTATCTAGTGCATATTCTAGCAGTTAATTTCCATAATATTTCGATTAGAGAATAATCATTTAACCCTAAAAAATAAATCTCATTTGTTTGTTGAAATTTTATTGTTTTTTGTTTTAATAATGCTGGTTTGTTTAATACATTCGAGTATTCTAAAAAGTACATTAATTACATTAACATATTATTCAATGGTTTAATCAGGTAAGATTTTTTATTCAGAGAGTAAAAATTTTTGTCACCACTAGTGCCGAAAACTGTACTACATATATCTTATCTTATATCTTAAATAAAAAAAAAATTCAACCACATACGGTACCTATTATTTTCCACATCTGATTTGATTTTTTACGGAATGTGCAACGGTCTGAGTATTCTGTTAATATTGTAAAATGCTTAACAGGGTAAGACACGATAAGTAAGGAAACATTGTGATGATATGATGTACTATAGAATACATAACATTGGCAAATTGACATCTGACAATTGACCTCTGGAGCATGCTCTACACTTAATGTCAGTTAAAATTCCATCTGGACAAACAAGCAGAAATCCTTGACTTGCGTTAGAATTTTTACCATCTGTAACGCATCGATATTTAAATAGAATAGTTGTTCACTGGGTATTTGAGCTGTTATTTTTCCTTTGTTTTTATAACTATTTTAAGTGTAGCCATAATTTGTGCATCGTCATTGTGTTGTTCGATAAGGTCACAAAAGTTTAATATCAGACGCACACCTTGTGTTGACTTCAATATAAAAGCTTCCACAACCTTCATGACTGCAGATCATCTCCGGAGAATGAATCCGAATTCCCTGCAATATTACGTGATAATCTCGTAATAATTCAGTTATACAGATACTTTAGGTTCAACAGACCTTTGCTATCTTAATGACGCAAAAAATATATACGATGATCTATTTCATTATATATTAACATTCAAACTTGAAAACTCTTGATCTTGATGGTTCACTTTATGATTTTAAAGGAGTTTAAAAGTATCATACAGCTAGTATATGAATACATGCCACTTTTTTACATCCTCCAATTAGACCTTTTATATTTGTAGTTCCTCTGCATAAAACGATTTTGATACCTGCTGGGCTCGTGTACTGTTTTGTGCAGTGAACAAAATACTTAATTCCATCTAATGTGAGTGTTTTCATTTTCATGATAACTTCCCCCATCGAACTTAATAACGGCACATTTCTTCAATCCACTGGATGTTTCTGTAGAATATATTTTGTTGCAGATTGTCAATATGCTATTTGAAACATAATGTAGCCTCCCATTTTTAAAACTCACTTAAGTGTAAGGGATTTTAAATACAAAATATTCACGACGTCCTTTCGTTGTCGATCATGTTACCACAGTTGAACATTGAATCAAGCTCCACCACTGCCCAGAACAGTGCGCTTCCTCTTCATGGTCGCTGACCATGTCCAGAAGAAGATCTGATCTCTTTGTAAGTTTACACAACAGCCGTACGATAAATTCAATTTATTTACTTTTAACTTAAGCATCTTTTACCATCGTTCAAGTAAAAAAAATCTAGGAACAAACTGTACAAGATAGGGAGTTTCATTTATATCCATGATTTTTTTACAACATTCAGAACTTGTAGTGCTTTTTTGGTCCATTCTACTTCTCCAAAAGAGAAATATCGAAATAAATTTCTTTCTAACTTTCTAAAAAAGTTAACGTTGCTGAACCCGACATAGTTATGGCGGGGCGCTCCATTCCTCTAACATCGGCACTCAATTTGTTGGGCGTTAATTTGAGAGCAAATATGTCCTGGCATGAGCATGAGGCAGGCATAGCAAGGAGAGCTTGTCAAAAGTTGGGAATATTATTTCGAACCAGAAAGCTTTACACTCCACAACAACTGTCAATTCTTTACAAAGCTCAAATTCGACCAACTATGGAATATTACTCCCATGTTTGGAGCTCCGCTCCCAAACATACACTGCATTTGTTGGATTCTACTCAGAGAAGAGCTGTTCGTCTGATTGGAGACCCGGAACTGACTGGCGGCCTTGATTCGCTGGAACATCGAAGAACGGTTGGCGACTTGAGCCTATTCTACAAGTATTTTCATGAAAAGTGTTCGGAGGATGTAGCCCGTTTAATTCCTCCCAGAGCGGTGCATGTTAGAAATACACGTCGCGCTGATACTTCACATCCGTATGAGGTTCAGCTTGTTACTCCTCGTACAACGCTTTTCAAGCAATCTTTTATATAGAGAACATCCCTTTGGAATAATTTGCCCAGGACTGTGTTTCCCACCGAGTACAATTTACAGCGAGTCAAGAACAACGTGAATCGCCTTTTCCGCATAGGTGTCGCTCCTGTAGCGCTTTAGGGACCTCCCTACAGCACGTGTGCTAGACCCATAAAAAAAATAAAAAAAAAACTAGCATATCGATTGCATGTGCTTGCTTCGGCGAACGAGTGTGATAGCAGCTATATCCTGCACTCAGTATGTGCGATGTTAGGATAGTGATATGTTTCGCTGTCATCCAAATGATACAAAATGCATCCCTCAGATAAGGACCTATCTGCATGATGGCAATAATATGTTTCACGATACATGTATTAAATTGCATATCAATCTCAACAGCTTTAAGTGATCTATTTAACACTCGTTCTGAAGGAGCGCAAAAGTTTAAGATTGTCCTTATTATACAGTCACCTATTATCTGTATTTTTCTTGTATACTACACTAATACTATTAAATGAAGAAATGAGCAACTTAGAGAAGTTACCTAGGAAATTTTTTCTTTCCAATGTTACTAGCTCAATTTGTACCTTTTAAGTAACTAACATTATGGTCAATTTAGTTTCTGAGATTATCATGAGAAAACTTATCAAATGTATGTTTAAACGTTTCTAATTCGAAAAAAAAAACAGAATCATCGAGTGGAGTTTTCATTCTCCAATAATTTTATCTGATGCAGTTATTTTCTTGCACATTCGCCAACTTTTTATAATAATGTAAACAAGGTTGCTTAATTTCTTAGTTAGTGTACTAATTAATCGTACAGCTCTTTTAACCATATTTGATCTGTGTTTTTATAAGAAATACCTAACAATTTTATAAAGAATATAGGTACTTTTACCGTCTCCTAACTTAGATGTGTATGGCTCCGACAGGTGTGAAGTACAATGGAAGATGCTTAAAGTCCTTTCGGTTGCGACGTCGGTCCATAGAAAAGGACGTACTTGCCATTCTTTGTTGCCGTTTCTTTTTCTAAATCACTCTTTGAAATTCAAGCGATAGAAGTTGCATTTTTTTCACTGTTTCGCTGTTCAAGACGATGTTTCCGTTTCTCGAAGTGTGCCAGTTTAAATCTGTCTGGTTATGAAACATCGCTTCTTTAGTCGTGCCCTTTACCGCACACAAGACTTTTGTTCGAAGAAAATGTTCTTACCTAATGTACTATATGTCACTAAAGTAACCCCTTTTTTGCTACTGCTGAAGTAAAGTTTTGATCACTTAGTTGGAGGCTAACTAGGTTTGTCGTTGACTATATTGATCTTTAAATTTAAAAATAAATTATGACATTAGAAAAAAAGTGAAATTTTTCTGTTATTTACTTTGGCAATTGTATTACATTTTTATAATAATCTTATGCACTGTGTCTCGTTCTAGTCAGGCGTATTTTGAAATCTTCAAAATTATAATCAATATAAGGAAAATCTTATAGAATTAGGTGCTTGATAATTTCGGAGATATGTAAAAGGCAGAACTAGTGCAATCAACAAGCGTTTTAATTAGATCTTCAAAGCGACAAAAAAATGAGAACTTCTTTTTAACTGTGAACACGTGTTTTTGGGTTCTTTTTTAAATCCTAGCTTAGCCGATTTGTAAATTTAGTAAATGATCCTCATGAACTCCCTACCAACTATGTCTTCACTACATTTATGTATTTTAATAAAAACGGATTAGTCAATAATCTATAAATATGATACTTGTTCTCTCATTAATCTCAGATATGCAAATCACTGGTAGTTACAAGACCGAACAAGTTTTAAAAAATGAACTTAAAATTCAGATCGTATTTAAAAATTTATATAAATTTATAAAAATTTATATATATATATATATATATATATATATATATATATATATATATAAAATGCAACGTCTCTCTGTCTGTCTGTTAGTGCGCTTATCAGTTGAGAACAGCTTATCCGATTTACGTGTTTTTATAAATTTATATATATGATATGTTCTATATAATTCGATATAAGCCTAGATAATGGGAGATAGGGTGAGATAATGGGAAGTAGGTATAAATAATGGGAGATAAGGAGAAATAATGGGAGATAAGCAGAAATAAGTCTAAGTAATGGGAGTTATGGTGAGATAATGGGAGATAAGGAGAAATAATGGGAGATAAGGAAAAATATTGCGAGATAAGTCGAGATAAGCCTAGATAATAGGAGATAAGGTGATATAATGGGAGATAAGGAGAAATAATGGGAGATAAAGAAAAATATTGCGAGATAAGTCGAGATAAGCCTAGATAATGGGAGATAAGGTGAGATAATGGGAGATAAGTATAAATAATGGGAGATAAGGAGAAATAATGGGAGGTAAGCAGAGATAAGTCTAGGTAATGGGAGTTATGGTGAGATAATGGAACATAAGGAGAAATAATGGGAGATAAGGAGAAATATTGCGAGATAAGTCGAGATAAGTCTAGATAATGGGAGATAAGGTGAGATAATGGGAGATAAAGAGAAATAATGGGAATGAGCAGAGATAAGCTTATGTAGAGATAATGCGAGATAAAGAGAAATAATGGAACATAAGGGGAAATAATGGAAGATATTTTTTTACGTTAGGTAAATCAAGTCCACGCGAGCGCAGCCGCGGGCACGGCTAATATATATATATATATATATATATATATATATATATATATATATATATATATACATATATATATATATATATATATATATATATATATATATATATATATATATATATATATATATATATAACGTAGGCTGAAAAGTTTTTGGTCTGATACATAGATGTCGCCCTTGTCAAAAAATCCATATGATGACAGAAGTATCAACCTTCAAACGATATGTGTCAAAATTTCATGACATTTCGATGATTAGTTTGCCAGTTCCAGTAGTTTTTACTGACGATACTTTTGATATTTTCAAAACAATGGAAAAAACCGAATTTCCTGTGTTGATTAAACATTGTTTTTTAATGGGAGAAAATACCGTTCAAGCAAAGCAGTGGCTTGATAAGTGTTACGGGGACTCTGCCCCTGGAAAATCACTCATCATTTACTGGTATGCTGAATTTAAACGCGGTCGCACAGACACAAATGATGCTGAACGCTTTGGACACCCAAATGAGATGGTTGCACCGGAAAACTTCAAAAAAATCCACAAAATTGATTTGGATGACGGTAAAAAGAAATTGCGTGAGATAGCTGACACCCTGAAGGGTTCAAAAGAGCGTGTTGTACATGAATAATTGGGCATCAGAAAGCTCTATTCGAAATGAGTATCACGTTTGCTCACAGTGGACCAAAAACAACGACGTGTTGATGATTCCGAGCGCTGTTTGGACCTGTTTAAGCGCAATAGAAAGGATTTTTTCATGCGATATGTGACAATGAATAAAACATGGATCCACCACTACACACCGGAATCAAATCGGCAGTCAACTGAGTAGACAGCAGCCGGTGAAGGCCGTCCGAAGCGATCAAAGACACAACGGTCGGCTGGGAAAGTTTTGGCCTCCGTATTTTAGGATGTCCATGGAACAATTTTCATCGATTATACTAAGAAGGGAAAAACCATCAATAGCGAATATGATATAAAGTTATTGGCGCGTTTAAAGACTGAAATCTCAAAGAAACGGCTCAAGACAATGCTCCGTGTCACAAGTCAATGGTTACGATGACAAAATTGCATGAATTGAAGTTTGAATTGGATCCTTATCCACCGTATTCTTCAAATTTGGCCCCCAGCGACTATTATCTATTCGCAGACCTCAAAAAAATGCTCGCGGGAAAGAGATTTGGCTCCAGTGAAGAAGTTTTCGCCGAAATTAAAGCCTATTTTGAAGGAAAAGGCAAATTCTTCTACAGGAAAGATTTAGAAAAGTTAGAAAAGCGTTGGACCAATTGTATTGCTCTTAAAGGAGACTGTAGGATATTTTTAATTAAATATTCGTATTTTCTACCTTCTCCTATTTAAAAAAGCTTTTTCGGTAAATGTTGCTCTGAGCAACAGTTTCTGAGATAATGGGATGTTTGTTTCCATTTTTTAATTCCATTGTAAAATTCGCTTTACGCTTCATCCAGGCTTAGGACAGGTCCAAAAGAATATTCTTTATAATGGGGAGCATGCTTAAAGGCAAACAGGCGAACAACAGTATTAAATTTAAAGACCAACGGGCCAACAATAGTAAGAATGTAAAAACCAACTGGCTAAGGGCATAAAAGATTACCTACAAATTGAGAAATTCTTAAAAAATACATCCCACTATCTCAGAAACTGTTGTTCGGAGCAACATTTACCAAGAGACAGGAGGAGGCGGAAAATACGAATATTTAAAGAACTATCATATAAAGTGCTATAAAAAAGTTATGACAATTTAAAAGAATACACAATGCAACAAGTGGCGGCCCCTACAATTTACAACAAAACTGTGAGCTGACTTCGATTTCTAGTCCCAAAAAAACCCTAGCACCGAATCTTGTACAAATAGTACAAGTATTAAGAATGCTACTTAAGAACAACAAATAAAAGTATAACTTTGACAACCTGTGTCTCAAAAATTACGAATTTTTGGACCAAAGTAAGTTGGGTTAAATGGTCATATTTTCATCCTAGAAATCCACAGTAACTCTAGGTACACGGAATACTAGGACACCTTGTATATATATATATATATATATATATATATATATATATATATATATATATATATATACATACATATATATATATATATATATATATATATATATATATATATATATATATATATAAATAAATATTTGAAGTACATGAATTGAAACATTGTGCCCAAACGTTATAATATTTGGATGTTTAAGACCATCCTAATAGACAAAAATATTAATTCAGTTACTAGACACGCTGATAAAAATCTTTGAGTGTTTTGTTTAGTATGTAATCGAAATTGCTGACGTAAACAATCATAATTTTTCATTAATAAGTAACTGAATAAGTTATATTATCTAAAAATATAGACAAGTTGTTTAATATTAATTATATAAAATCTGGCGGTTTTTTGTAATGATTAATTTGACCTTCTGAAATCAATTGTAAGATCAAATGTATCAGGTAAAAATAGCCCTCCCATACATACTTGATTCAGGCTCATGTAAGACCCATAGCATATATGTTTCAACGATGTTTAAACTCTCTTCGACTGGTCTGACTTTTCTGAATCTATCCTTTCAATATACCCTGGGAAATCTACAATAATGCATTGCTCCACTATATATGTATCTTAAAAAGCTAAACGTAAATTAACTTTGATTAGCATTTAATCCATTTTTAACTCAATATGTAGATTAGTTACATTAAATACGTTCCGACTAAAAGAAGAAATTAGATGGTAGGTGCCCTGATCCCACCAGGCATCGCATCGAATTAACTGCGTGAGGTTACTTAAAGTTTCATGGCTGTGCCGATGTCCATAGATTTCACTGTGGGAAAAGGGTAGCATGATGAACTTACTACGACAAAAAAAAATTTAGAAATGTAATAGACCCCCGTTCCAATTCCCAGAATGGAAGCTGGTTCGGGAGCATGAAAATGCAATTTTAAAGTCATTTTTTATAATATAGGTGGGGTAAAGTTGAACATAAATTCAGTTCACCGATATCTGCAATCAAATAAGCCTCATATTTCTACTCTCTGTGAAACTAAGGACAGTCAATTAAGTTTCTCTTTCCTGGATACAACTTACTTCCAAATTAGTCCTAACTTTGTATCGGTCGTTTTATCAGAACCAACTCTTGCCAATGAAAGAACCCCCTGGTACCCCGAAACTTTAATGTTATGTTTTTAGAAATAATGCCTCAACAAATCAAAAGGTTCATCTGCTGCCTTTATCGACCACCAAGTAATCTAACTTTAGAACAGCTTTAGCTTCTCTCGCAAACACCATGGATCATTTACTGATTACTTATCCAAATGTCGAAATTCCCATCCTTCGAGACTTTAATAACCACCCCATCGACTCGCTTACGCATTCAAATACGACTGACGAATAAGGTGGCTAAGCTGAATCATTCTCAATCAGTTGTGGCTTTACTGAGCTTACTGATGAACCAACACGAATTCATGATTGTGACAGAGACTTCGCCATACTTTTTAATTTATTTTTAGGCACTAATTCAGAGATTTACAATATAAACCTGCCGTTAGATTTTTCTGACCACAAACAGCTTTAGACATCGAACCATTTAAGCAATGTAAAATTTGTCATTATAAATATGTTAAATGGAAAGACTAATGGAATATTTTAGAATTTTCCTTTGGTTGGACATTTGTTTTAGATCCGATGACCCATTTGACTGCGCCGACAAAGTTACTGATATCATTGGGCTGACATAATAAGATATATCGCTTTTACTGCTCTTAACAGTAAGCCTTGGTTTGACTGAAAATGCAAAGAAGTTGCTGGTTCTAAAGATCTTGCTTGCCAATGGCGTTAGAATTTTAACATCGCAAATCGTAACGTCTTTGTTCGTAATTGGAACAGATGCAATGAAATAATCGACGAATCCAGGAAGGCACACAACCAAAGAATTAAAAATAAACTTCTTACTTACCCTACGTCCAGGTCTTTTTAATGGGTCGCTATGGCCATTGGTCAAAATTTTACTAAATCTACTATACCATAACTTACCATCAAAATAATACTATTATGACACCTGCTGAGAAATCTAACCTCTTAATTAGACTTCTTGCTTCATATTTTACTATCGACTTCCAAGAAGAAACATCACCCACCATTCCTATTTTCAAGGATGCCTAATATTTTCTTATTACCTGCCATAGTACTTAAAAAATATGTGAGCGAAGTAACACCAGCTTTATGTAGACTTTTCAACCTATCCTACAGAAAGAAAATGTTCCTTTCCTGGTATAAAGGGCCACAGCTATACCGTTACCAAAAAAAGGCAAGAAAACCTTGAGGAACAACTACCGACCAGTAACTTTCAGTAATGTTGAAATGTAGGGAAGAGACTATCAATCTAAAATATCCGGAAGGATTCATATTGTTAGCTACCAGCAATAAGGCCTCCGTATGCAAAGATTAATATGAGATGTTCTAACTGTTGTCACACATGTTTGTAACAATCCAATTGAACATTTTTGAGGATCTCGAGCACATGCATTTGATATACCGTGTTTGGAACAATAGATTTTTGGCTAAACTGCGCTCGTATGGTCTGTTTGAAAGGTTTTATTTGTGGCTCTTGAGTCCCTTAAAGAGCGGTTTTTTACAAGAGGTAATTAACGGGATTATTTCAGGTATCAACGCCGATGTGTCCCAAGGCTAATCCTATTTTCTTTTTTATTTACATTAACAATCTGCTGGAAAGGGATAGGAATCCAATTTACTCCTTTGCAAATGACAGTGTGCTAAATTCTTCATTTACTTTAAATTCTTGAACATCAATTACTCATGCAAATATCCACAGATAGCAGGAAGTCGTTCAACTTAACAACGACGTGCAAGAAATTTTACGGGGGTGCGACAATAACCAACTAGAATGTAGCGTTTTAAAAACCAATATCTCTTGGTATAAATCTATCGGGTACATAGGAAAGACAGCTTCTCAAAAAGTTATTTCTAGCAAGCTGCCAATGATGGAATATTATTCCCATGTTCGACGCTCTGCTTCTAAATAGATGCTGCATTTGTTGAATTCTATTCAGAATCAGCCATTCGCCTGGTTGGAGATCCAGAACTTACAATCAACCTTGATTTCTTGGAACATCGAAGAACGGCCGGCGACTTGAATCTAATACGTCACATCCACATGAGGTTCAGCTTGTCACTTCTCGTACAACTCTTTTCAAAAATTTTTTTTTATGGATAACTTTATCTCTTTGGAATAATTGGCCCACCGATTACAATGTACAGCGATTCAAGACCAACGCGAGTCGCTTTTTCCACACACGCGTCGCGCCTGTTGTGCTTTAAGGAATTTTCTGCAACGCGTGTGACAAAGCAATTTTGGAAATTAAAAAGAAATTCCTAGGGAAATCTCAGAATATTATCACCTAGCTATTTGTTACCTGAATCTCTAAACAAGATACGGAGAGCAATTAACATTTGTCAGCTTAGATTGATTAAGTAAATTAATTTGGCAGATGATTATTAGCTAAACAGTAACAAGGATTCAACATTATTAGCGACCATCAATATGGTTTTCGTAAACATAGATCAACAGGAGATCTCCTGATTTATGTAACACATGTTTGGAACAACGCAATTGAACACTTTGGAGAATCTCGAGCGGTTGCTTTTGATAGATCCAAGGCATTCGACCGTGTTTGACACGATGGATTGTTGGCTACGCTCTTCATGTTTCCTCAAAGCGTATTTTTTACGAGTGGCAGTCGACGACCTTCACTATCAACGCCGGTGTGCCCCAGGGTTCCATTCTCTCTCCTACTCTCTTTCTCATTTACATTAACGATCTGCTGGAAAAGACCGGGAATCCAATCTACAGCTTTGCAGATGACAGTACGCTTATCACTTCATTCACTTTAAACGCTGGAACATCGGTTACTCGGAAGTCATTCAACTTAACAAAGAACTGGAAGAAACTCTATCTTGTGGTGACAGTAATCAAGTGGAATTTAACGCTACGAAAACCCAGGCGGCAGTTTTTTCTAAAAAAGTTAACGTTGCTGAACCCGACATAGTTATATCGGCGCACTCCATTCCTCTCGCATCGTCACTCACTGTTGGGCGTTAATTTGGAAGCAAATATGTCAAATATGCAAATTCGTTCTGGAAACTTCAATGTTAAAGATGTTCCGCGCACTGGGCGACCAATGACACAAAAAGTTCATAGAATTTTGGCAAAAGTTGAGCAAGACTGGCATGTACGTAGCCATGGCAAGGAACTTAACATCCATTACCAAACAGTTTTAGATTATTTGGAGGAAGCTGGCTACAAAAAGCTGGATGTTTGGATGCCACATTGTTTGACGCTAAAACATTTACTATATCGAATTTCCCTCTGCGAACCTCTACAGAAACATAAGGAAAGTGGTTGATCACGAGCGATAAAAAGTGGACCACGTACGACAATAAGATGTGAAAAAGGTAGGAGTCGAAAAGGAATGAAGCTCCATAAACAATGGCAAAGGGCGGTATGACTCCAGAAAAGGTGAAGCTATGTGTTTAGTGGTATTGAAAGGGAATTGTGCGTCATAAGCTGTTACTACCTGATCAAACGGTTAATTCTGTACTCTACTATCAGGAATTAATAAGACTGGAGCTAGCAATTATACTAGTCAAAAGAAAAGGTGTCTTCTTTCACCATGGCAGCATCACACCATACCCATCTTTGATGACTAACCAAAAATTGAGAGAGCTTAGCTAGGAAGCTTTAATGCATCCATCGAATAGCCTCGACTTTACACCATTAGACTACCATTTGTCTCAATCTCTCCTGAATGTTTTTAAGAATTTCAAAAGAGCCCTATGAAAACCACATATCATAATTTTTTGTCCAAAAACCACAAAGTTCTACAGTGGTGGGAATATGATATTGCCAAAAAAAATGGTAGAAGATATGTAAGTTTGGTAAGTTTTTATTAATTCCAGGTTATACTTAATGGCAGCCATTGTAAACATTATAACATAGGTTGACTTGGAGGTATTTATTTTAAGAGAAAATGAGTCTCATGACATGACATATTCTGTAGTTCTTGTGATGTGGATTTGTCTATACAAGTCAGCAAATATACAAGAGTGGAGCGAATAACGATAAACCCACGAAAAACAATTAAAACTTTTAACATATTGATAGTCTAACTCTCAACATTTATCGTTCAGATATAAATTTATTTAGCTAGCAACTGTCATATTAACCCCAGAATTTTAATATTACCGAATACAGTCTGTCAAGTAAGAACGTGACCGCTCGTATTCTTGAAAAAATGTGTTTCGGGAACATTTTTTGCCCTCAATGTATTCTTTGGTTTGCTAACAATGGCGCAATTACCTTAGTAAGTTGTTCAATTGCTTCATCGTCTCACATCTTCGAGGCATGCTGTCGACGAGATTTTCTACATACTCTGCAAATTTTTCGATTCTCGCGCGACAACTGAGTCAAAGTCCTCAGAGTCTATCCTCTGGCCTGTTTCTTTATAAGGGACTAAACGGTTTCAATAGGGTTGGTGTCCGGCGATTGTGAGGGCCACTCTAGTATCTTATCGTGGATCCAAGAGAGCCTCTTCGCGACGTAATTTTCGCCCAGCAAAGGTTTCTTAAACGTGCTTCGGAATTTTACATCATGAGCACGAGGATGTTGTCGAATGGTCTCATAGGATTTTGCCACTCCTTGACACAGCGTCAATTTCCGATCCCGTGAAAACAAAGTGACGATTCGTTTTTTGACTTTCAGGGTGACTTTGGCTGCCGAGCCATGTTTTGGTAAGTCGTCGAAATTTTTCGTCTCGTTAAAATGATTTACTCACTTCTCCACAAACGATACCGAATTTTTAATATATTTAGCGGCCGCGGAATGTGTCATTTTAAGCCCCTTTACTTGGGAACAAGAAAAGACTGCCTCGAACTGACGCGGAAACAAGTGACTCATTTTGGATTTCACGTGATTTCGACGAAAGTTCGGAACGGACTTTTACTATAATGCATCGTAGCCAAAGGTTCCTTCTACGAATTTTTTTGTTGAATCACTTGAATCTCATCTACCAAAAATGAATTATCGCGGACACGTTCTTACTTGACAGACTGTAAGTACGATTAGGAAAATGTACATTTACCGAATTACTATAAAAAATTGGTATAACCAACTTTATTTTAATAAAACGTTAAGTATTAAAGAAACCCCTTTCTGAGCTTTCCCTCTATGAATAGAATTTTTAACTATAAAAAAACGCTTTGTGGTCTTATTTATTTTTAGAATAACATAACATGGAATAGAAGAAGAAATATTTAGCATAGCACTCCACGAGATCTCAGCAGGAATAAACATAAATGGAAGAAGAATTAACAAAATTAGACGCGCTGATGATACTATAATATTTGCAGGACCTACAAATGCTGATGGACAGAGTAACACTTGTTAGTGGAGAATAGGGAATAAATATAAATACAAAGAAGACTAAATACATGATCGTAAGCAAAAATTCTGCATTACAAGGACAACTCTATATTAGCAAATAAAAGATTGATAGAGTCAATACCTTTTGTTACTTGGGTACCGTAGTAAATAGAAAATGGGACCACTCACTGGAGATTCGATGCAGAATAGAAAAAGCCAGAGAAGCCCATACAAAAATAGCCAAGGTGCTCAGAAGTCATGACCTCAGTTTAAAAATGAAAATAAGACTTCTCAAATGCTACGTCTTTCTGATGTTTCTGTATGAGGCGGAGTCTTGGACTGTAACACTGGATCATGTAAAAGGTTGGAAGCATTCGAGATGTGGCTCTACAGGCGCATGCTTAGAATATCTTGGATAGAGTACACTACCAACAAGAGAGTGATATAACTCTTGAACAGAGACCTGGAAATTATTGATACAATTCAAAGAAGAAAACTCGAATATCTGGGCCACATCATGAGAAACGAGGAAAGATATGGCTTACTCCAATTGATACTGCAGGGCAAGGTGGACGGAAGAAGAGGACCAAGCAGGAGACGTGTTTCGTGGCTGAAAAACCTGCGAACACGGTTCTCAACAACAACAACGGGGCTGTAAAGAAAGTCTTAATAGCCAGGATGATCGCCAATATCCGATAAGGGTTTGACACAAGAAGAAGAAGAAGAAGAAGATATATATATATATATATATATATATATATATATATATATATATATATATATATATATATATATATATATATATATATATATATATATATATATATTTATGGGTCTAGTACACGGGCTGCAGGGAAGTCCCTAAAGCGCTCCAGGAGCGGCGTGGGTGCTGAAAAAGCGATTCATGTTGTTCTTGAATCGTTGTATATATATATATATATATATATATATATATATATATATATATATGTATATATAAGTAGTATAACAAGCGGGGTTCTGGGACTGCGGATGGCCATTTTGTCAAGAATCGGTGTCAAGAATTGACCACTAGCCGAAGAAGTGCTGAAAATCCCTGAAAAATCTGCAAGAATATCTGAAAAATTGGTGAAGGCGCCGAAGAGTTGTCGTCAATGACGTCACAGTCCAGTGGTTGTTGAACAGTGTCCTTTTGGCACATTTGACCTTGAAGAAGTGTTTACCTGTATTCTATTTACCTGTTTACCTGTACCTGTTGTCACCTAATTACCTGTATTCACCTATTTACCTGTTTACCTGTACCTGTGTCACCTGTTTCCCTGTTTACCTGTACCTGTTGACACCTAATTACCTGTAATGATCTGAAGAAGTCTTGACGTCACAGTCCAGTGGATGTAGCTCAGTGCCTTTTAGTCACTTTTGACCTTGAGGAATGAATTTGTCTTTATAATGTAATATATGTGTGTTAAATGTTGTGTATTAAATTAAATAAGTTAAAAAAAGTGATGTCTGTAGTAGGATTAGAACCTGCATATGTTGTGTGTAGAACTGCAAAACTGGGGACTTAACCTACTTAGCCAAATAGGATTCGTAATAGAGAATGCATTAATTGGGATGATATAAAAAAGGATTGGTGAATAATATGTGAAAAGTCTGCAAGAAGTGCTGAAAAATTGGTGAAGGCGAAGAAGTGTTGTCAATGGCGTAAATTGTCCAGTGGATGTTGAATCAGTGCCTTTTTGTCAATATAAGTTGTTGAAAATGTCTTCCGAATAGGTGTAAATAGGTGTGAATAGATGTCTTAAGAGCCTGCAAGAAGTGTCGTCAATGACGTAACAAGTCCAGTAGATGTGGAAACAGGGTATCTTAACTTCATTAAAAACTTTGTAAACTTTCATTTGAGGAGAAGTTGCATTAGTTTAGATGCTCATTGGTGTGGTCTTATCAGAGTAGGCGTAACCTGATAAGAAAGGTGTTATTTTGATAGGTTGAATGTGTATGTAGTGTAAAAGGAAGATAAGAAACTTGTTGTTGGTTGGTTGACTATGTAAAATGGCTTCCATAAGGCATGTATTTGATTGGTTTGTAGTGTATAGGTGTGATAAGAAACTTGTATTTGGTTGGTTGAATAGATGGAATGTGTGTTAATAGCACTTGTTTGTTATTTTGACTAGTAAAAGCTGTGGTGTGAAAGAGGATGAGTAGGTAATATATTAGTTGGAAATGTGTGCAAAAAGGCTTTATTAGGTAGTATATTTGATGTAAAATTTGTTAAATGTTCCCCTATAAAGTTGTTTGGCGTCTAAAAGTCGGTAAAAAAGCTTGAAAAAGTAAACAAGTGGCGCCGTAAGTCTATAAAAATGTGTGAGATAAGGCAAAATGTAAACAAAATGTATGAATAATGTGTGATTCATGGTACTTTTTGTAAGTAAAATTGAGTAAACAAGTGACTCGTTAGGTCATCAAAGTAGATAAGAAAGGTCAAAAATAGTTGATAAGAGATGAGTGAATGTATGTGAGAATGTAAGAAATAGCAAAAAGTTGTATTAATAGAAAAATTCCATGCAAATAATTGAAAGAGCAAGAAATTTTAGTTGGTTGTAGTTAAAAGTAAAGGCAAAAGTTGTTGTTTGTCCTCAAGTTATGATATTGGGGCTCGTTGAAAAAATGATGAACTCGTTGGAGATTTTGTTAGAAAGCAAAAATAAATCACCTATTTGTCAAGAATAGTAAAATAAGTATGAAATGAGCTTAAATTATTCTAGTTGGACTTCGTTGAAAAATGGTGAACTCGTTGGAGATTTTGTTAGCAAAAGTAAATCACCTATTTGTCAAGAATAGTAAAATAAGTATGAAATGAGCTTAAATAATAGTAAAATTTTAAATGAGGCTAGCCTTTTACCGTATAAGAGTAAAAGTTGGTGTTTGTTTTTCACAAAGAGTTAGTTTTGTTGAGCTTAGTTTGGTCTCGTTGTATTGTAAATTTTAGTAAAATATATATGTAGAGAGAGATGAGCCTAGCCTAGCCTAGCCTGTACTCGTATTATGAGAGGAGAATAAAACACAAGTATGAGCAGATATTTAAGACAATATATTAATAATTCTACAAAATGTTACAAATTTATATTGTTAATATAATTCATTCAAATCATCTGTTTCCTTGTCTTTCGTTGGCTTCTCTGGCATTTCCTTGTTGTTCTTTACTGGTAATATACCTTGATGGCATGTGTTTTGCACCATCCGTTAATTTGAAAATCTTTTTAGAATCACATGCCAAACATCTTTCATTATACAGATCTGTTTCTCCTCTACATTTGGGACATTTTATTCGTACAACAACTGGCATTTTTAATGATATTTTTATCTCAGACACCTGTTATTGAACTAAGTTTTGTTAGATAAATCTCAATCTTATATAGAAAAATATTCCTACTACTACTACTACTACTTATTACTGAACATTAGTTTTATCGATCCAACTATTGTGTTTATTATCAAAACCTAACCATTTTACAAGTACTTTATTTCCTTGTCGTTTTATTACCTTTTCAACTAAATAAATATCTGGATATTTAACTTTTTGCAGTTGGAGTTCATAAAATCCACCTTTAATGTCTTGATTGTGTTCATCTTGAAGTAAATACGTAACGGGGTTTGTATATTGTACCTTTTTAATAGTAAATATTTCCGTAGACCAATTTGGTTTGTAATGTTTGTCAAAAACACCTCTAAGTTTTGATATGCGTACATGACCTCCTACTTTATATTTTGTTTGAAGTGTAGTCATCTTTATGTTATTATAAACCGTGTCAAGTAGAAATTTTTCATGTTTTTTAGTTACCTCACTAGGTTTTAGACCTATAGTTCTATGTTTTTTTTTATTATAAATATGGATGATTTTCGGTAGTAATTTAACCCACTTATAGGATCCTTGAATACTAAATTCTTTCCATATCATACTCTTAAGGGTTCTGTTAACACGTTCCACAATTGATGCCTTCTTTTCACTGTAAACGACATAATGTAAAATATTATATTTTCTCAAAAGGTTTTGTACTTCCTTTCCCGTAAATTCTCCACCAGAATCTGTACACAAATTGATTGGAATCTGTTGTTTAAAAACATTTTCAAGAGCATGTGCTACTTCATTAGATGTTTTTGTCTTTAATGGATAGGCCCATACGTATTTGGAAAAAACAATTAATTACAACTAATATGTATTTAAATCCTTTATTTTCTTTTTCAAATTCTCGCATTTCTACCAAATCGGCTTGCATTAGCTCTAAAAGTGATTTTAAAATGACTCTTCTACGTTTAAAATTTTTCCTTGCAGGTCTATGAATTTCTTCAACAATTTGTTTCTTTACTTTAGTTGTATAGTTGGACATTATTCGATAATATTAGCTTCACGTAATTCTTCAATAATAGAGTTGATCTCGTTTGTGTGACTTGTATTGCCAGCTGTTTCAGAGGCAACTAATAATTTTAGTCGTTCAACCAACTCATTTGGATCATCCCAGTATACATAATCGATTGGATTATTTGTAACTTTCATAAACATACCATGTCCTACTCTTTCAGAGTTGTCTGATTCTTCTTCGTCTTCCGAATCTGTTTCTATTTTATTTAAATTTGGTTTAATAATTTTCTTAAATTTGCTATGTTGTATAGTTTTAATATCTCTTATTGCACTTGAATCAGATAGAATTTCAGCATAATGTTTAGCATCATTTTTAGTATATTTATTTGGTGGATTTCTATTAAAAAGTAGTCCATATAAACCATTGGTACCTCTATATTTTTTAGATCCAATTATGAGATCGGGTCCATCGAAATTAATAGTTTGATTACCTATTGAAAATCGTTCAATGTCTTTATCAAATTTTACTCTAAATTTTCCCTCAGAATCACCTTTACCTTTCGGATTCTTAAGATACATTTTAATAAATTTTGCAGGTAAAGGATTATATTGTTCATAATAATCTGATAAGGATTTCTCTTCTATGGTTTTATTTAATTGATCTTCGTAATTTTTTTGTCTTTTGGCTTCCTCATCGAAATGTTCCTTTTGAATATCTTTAACGAGATGTTTTCTTAAACTGTATGGCTTAGATGTTGTAGTAAAATGCAATTTTCTCTTGATAGGTACTGCTGCTGACATAGGTGGTTTAATTGCCATCATTCCTCTAGGTGTATCGGTGTAAGTTGTCGGGATGGGTTCAGATGCTATCGAATCTTTATCAGTTTCTTCCAGTTCATCATCATCATATTCATCTCCTTCATACTCATCATCTTCATAATCAGATTCTTCAGATTTTATATTTACCTCAGGAGGTGTTTCAAGAGTTTTTGTTGTTGGTATTTCATATTTTTTTGGATCCAATTTATTTTCAATATTTTGTAAATGTTTCGTTATTGGTTGAAATAAAGTTTCATGTGCAATTTGATCATGTTTTAAAAGATTTAATTTATTTTTGATATCTCTTCGTTTGTGTGTTAATTTTTGTTTAACACTCTTTTTACTTGAGCTTATTTTCTTTCTGTTAGCCATCTTGTCTGAGAGACGTTTAAGTGAATATTAATTGTATATAAACATTAATTTAAATATATATAACTGTCTAAACCATAACGATATCTTCCTTCATCAATTTTGTTGTCCTTAAAAATTGATAAGAATCCAAATGTGTTCTACCAACAAAAAGAACAGATCTCTTTAAAACGTTCAAATGACATATCGGTACCAACATGATCGGAATATACATGTCGTAAATTTAAATCATCCTGTTTGAACAAAATAAGTACATTGGCATTGTCTCGTATTAAATGTTTTGGGATTTTTGCATAAGTTTGACACAAATAAAAACAGTCAATGTTGTTGTGACGACCCATACTAAAATACTCTCGTATTACATCTTGTTTGTCACAGGCTACATCATCGAATATAAATACAGAATTACGTTTTGCCTCTGACGGTGTTATTATTTGTTCACTGTTATCGAAGGCGAAATATCCTATTCCCTTGACAGGTTTTAATAATTGTTCCAAATAAATATATTTAGGTTGATATAACGATTTCGAATACAGGTAAACATTCTCAAATTTTAAACCATTCGGATGTTCAAGAAGACTTAACATAGTTGAAGTTTTTCCACAATTACTAGGACCTGAAATAATACATCGCATCGTAGAGGGTAATAAGATACTATGTTTAACATTGTTCTTAAATTCTTGTAAATCGTGATTTTCAACTTTTAGTTTAGTTTTTTGTTGAACAATTCTCTTCATCTTACACAACACATTCAAAGTTAGAATAGAAATAAGTATAAAATAGGATGTTTGTTAAATTTATAGTTAGTATATAGTTTGTTTTCGAAAAATGAAATACTATTCTAGTGACAGTACATTTCAAGGGAGTGGATTTTTAAATACTGTTATAAATAAACTTCCATTTGAAGTACATTTACCGGGTTATCAATTTTGTGGACCTGGTACAAAACTACAAGAACGTCGAGCTCGTGGTGATAAAGGTATTAATCCTCTCGATGAAGCTTGTAGAGAACATGATATAGCCTATTCAAATTATACTGCCTTACCTGATCGTCATCAGGCTGATAAAATTTTACTTAAAAATGCTTTAACTCGAATTAATGCACAGGATGCATCTTGGAAGGAAAAAATTGCAGCTATAGGTGTATCTGCTGCCATGGACAGTAAACTTAAGTTAGGTATGGGTTATAGTAGAAAAGGAAGGGATAGTAAACAAGATAAAATAAATGAGAATGATAAAACTAATCAGTATATTATGAATGAAACGAAGAAGAACATTAAACAAACCACAGGTATTATTAAGCAAAGTGTAAAATCAACGCAAAATTATCTAACAAAAATGGAAACATTGTTAGAAAAGATCAATAATTTACCAAACCCGATCCCACAAAAGGTTAAAGCTGAGAAGAAAATAAAAGCTCCTAAAAATAAATCAGCTACTACTAAAACGAAAACGAAAACTATTAAGAATACTATTAAGAAGAAGAAAACTATTAAGAATAAGAAACCTCAAATAGATAGTAGTGAAGATGAGGATGAATACGAGGATGAAAAAGAAAAACCAATTTATAATTATCACGAAAGAAAAATTAAGGAAAGGATAGCAGCAAATAAGTTATTAAATACCACAGAAGTACCACGTAGTAACAGAAAGAGGAAACTTGATAATAATATTCAAGAAGCAGATGTAAAATTGATAGAAAAGAGATTTAAGCGAGATATTAAACAACGACGACAACAAAAGCAGAGTCGAAAACGTAAAATAAATATTTCAGAAGAACCACCTACTACTAGTACTCCTACATTTGACATGGATATGGATACTAGTACTAGTCAAAAACGAAAACGTGATAGTATTAGCAGTGAAGAAGAATTTGATGAGGATTATAGTAAAAAATTTAAATTATAAATACAGTTATATAGGAAAGTCTTATTAAATATAGTTTAGTTCTTTACAAACCTTTCAACCAAAGGGAACACTTATTATTATGGCAGTCAGTAATAGTCGTAATCGTAGGAAAAGAAAAGAGATTAAATCTAAGAAGAGACAAAGGGGAGGAAAACGTAAAAAACAAATAAGAAGGAAAAATAAGAAAAGATTAAGTTTTCAATCTGTGGCAAAGAAAATAAAGAGGAATATTTTAAAAGTAAAGCCTACAAGTATAAACAGTGCGCTTAATATTGCAATTAAAACGGTTAAAAATGAAAAAGGAAAAATCAACACACCTCGGGTTATTAAAATTCCTAAAACTGGAGGAATTTTACCCTTAATACCTATATTTGCAGGTCTTAGTGTCTTAGGGGCTTTGAGTGGAGGAGCAGCAGGAATAGCAAAGGCCGTTAATGATGCTCGATCAGCTAAACAACAATTACATGAAAGTCAACGTCATAATAAAACAATGGAATCAATTGCTATGGGGAAAGGTCTCTATTTAAGACCCTATAAAAACTGGAATGGGACTGTTTTTTCATCATCGTCTTCCTCCTCACCGAAAGTACCAATAACATTACCCAATCGGGCTTTAACGAATATCGAAATGGAAATGTATGCAAAAAAAGTTGAAAATTCCCCATTTTCGAGGAGTCTTTATGAAGGACAGGTTACCTAGAAAAATTTATAAATATGAATCAGGAATTATTAATTTGGATAACGATTCTGGTCCTGGTACACATTGGACTGCTTACAAAAAGTATGGATCAATCATTTATTATTTTGATAGTTTTGGAAATTTGTTACCACCAATCGAAACACAACTGTATTTTCAATCCAAGGAACCAAGTACTATATATTATAATCATGCTTCTTATCAGTCTTTTAATTCTATTATTTGTGGTCCTTTATGTTTAAACTTTCTGTATAATCCTGTATGTTTAAAATAAAAGCAATTTACAAGTAGATATTGTGTTAGTTATTTATATTATTTTGAACTGATTAGAACTAATATTCAACAAAAAATGTCCTACACATTTACCTTGTCAGGAAATGAATCTATATTGACAACAAATATTTATCCTCCTATTGTATTAAACGAAAACGAAGAGTTTGTTTTGGGGTTGATTAATTTTGCCAGTTATTATTCAATTCCAAATGTTGACAAAACCAATAATACCTTTCACTATGGAAAAGACAACAATAAGATTGTTTTACCAGAAGGATCGTACGAACTTAGAGATATATACAAATATTTACTCGAACAAATAAGCCTACAGTCCAAGGAAGAAGATAAACTGAAATTATTTCTTAGTGCAAACTTGAATACTCTCAAGTGTGAAATTAAATGTACAGTAAAAGTTGATTTTAGTCAAGAAAATTCTATAGGAAAACTATTGGGATTTGGTAAAATTGTCCTAGAACCGAATACACAGTACATATCTGAAAATCCTGTAGATATTTTCAAAGTGAATTCCATCTGTATTGAATGTAATTTAGTAAACAATTCGTATAATAATGAAGCGCATGTGCATATAATTCACATGTTCTATCCTAATGTAGAACCTGGATATAAAATATTGGAGAACCCATCAAATGTCATATATTTACCAATCAATACACGTTATATAGATGAAATTCAGCTTAAAATCACCGATCAACATGGTAATTTAGTTAATTTTAGAAAAGAGTTGGTCACAGCACGTTTACACTTAAAAAGAGTTTAAATATGGTATTTATATACAACCATAATTCATTTGACATACCATTCTGGGACTATAATAATCAACAAACTGAATATAAAACCTGTAGGAAGAAGGATAAACGTCTCAGTTTACAAAGACCATTGAAAGAATTAACTCCTGAGAATAAAGCTGTTTTACATTCTTTGGGATTTAAATTGAAAAATTAATAAACAACATTGCAAACAAAATAAGACTATTTTGGTGTAGATTTAAGTTACAAATTAGTACAAGTATTGAGAGAATTTTCCTAATAATTAGGTGTAAGTGTAAATACAAGGACAAAGAAGAAGAAGAAAATGAGTTATAACATACTAAAAGTTGGAGAAAGTGTGTAACATGACGATGCAATTGTTAGTTATCAATGTCATACTCATCAACCTTATTCGTCGTCAACTCTAAGTAACAACGATGAAATTAGAATACCTATTCAAACACAGGATCTTTATACGTTGCCCAGTCAAAGTTTTTTGTATATTGAAGGAAAATTGTTGAAAAATGACAATACCTATAGTGAAAATGTACATTTTATCAACAATGGTATAATGTTGTAACATTCATTTTTTCCTAGATTTTAAGACCATGTAATGTTACTGATTTTTCCATTTCAAATTGTACTTATTTTCATTTTTGTATCGAACGGTATATTAAACAGAAGTTTCAGGACGTTCGGTATATACGGTGTTTTGCGGGTTCCTGACCGAACCTCTCGCTACGCCGCGATTGGTGGAATGTTTGATCGGCAGTTTTGATTGGAGCGTCGTGATATTACTGGCAAAAGTCGCACGATTATTTAAGGCTCCGCAGACCGTAAATCGTGGTTGTTTTCCATCTAGCCGCAACCAGGCAGTACCATCAAGCCGCTGCCGGGCTGTTTTCCATCTAGCCGCAGCCAGGCAGTACCGTCTAGCCGAGAGGCTATTTTCCATCTAGCCGAAGTAGGCTAATTTTCATCAGAGCCGCTAAGTAAAAGTACGAGTTTCCTAAATAAAAGCCGTAGTGGGCTTTCTAAGTGTTTGTTAAGAAAAAGTGTGAAATCGGGCGTAGTCGATCACAACAGGAATAAAAACAGTAAGTCAACAAAACTCCCTTCAATAGACTTATTTGAGAGTAGCGCCTTAACTGCAACGTAAAACAGACTAAAAAGTGAAGTGTAAAGCACGATTTCTCGTCTTCGGGGATTATAATAGTCTGAAATTTTAATGTAACAACTACTAGTTAGGCTAGAATTTGTTAGGTAAAACTGTAAAGGTTAGAACTTTTCATTTTAAAAAACAAGAATAAATTTTCTTTTTTTGATTAAAGCTAGTGTCTCACTGAATATTTATTTTTCTTTTCAGGATAAGTTGTACTAGACTAATTCTTTTTAGTAATACCCATAAAACCCTTCAGCATTTTTTCCATTTTTTTTAGCTGAAGTTAGATCCTTTCTATTTTAAAATGGATGGTGCCCAAAATTTCGTACAGCTAAAGCCTTTTAAAAAAAATAGAAATTAGTTCCAAAAAGACGTAAGACAATTATCTCTTACCCATATCTCTCTACCAAGGAAAACTGAGCTAGTGTGTGTTTAATTTCTTTAGTTCTTTTAAAATCAGGGTTCACTCAATTCAGTATCAGAAATTAAAGCGGGGCTGCAAGAAAATTGTGCTCAAGCTTGGGGCAACATTTTTTCACACATTACAAAATAGCGCTGTCAACGCGGGGCTTTTGGAATTTTATTTTTTAAAAGGGTTCAGTGTACTAGCTTTCGAACAAAATAAAAGCTCTAACTTTGCAGATATTTTTATTTCGTAATATTTATTAAACGAAACTACACAATAGCAGTAAGACAAAAGCAGGAAATTTGTGGAATTTTTTTATTTCAATTTATCTGATATAGATATTTGAATTTTGTTGTCGACTCTAAGATAAGAGATTCCTACTTTTTTTCTTAACAGCTAGCTTTATAGTTCAGATTAGCAGATGTGCTGGTTTACTTTAATTTTTTGCAGTAGATTTATTTTACGGTAAACCGAACAAAAAACTGTTCTTTTTTCTCACCTATATTTTGCATGAATATTAAAAATACTTTGCTGATAGACGAAACGGTATTTAGAGATTTTTTTATAGGAAATTCTTAAGATATTAGTAAAAGAATTTTAATAGAAGGCAATACTTAGAAATTTTTTTTTGAAATTGTCGAAGATTTTTTTAAATGTTTGGTAAAGAAGTTTACATATTTTAAGTGCCTTTGCATATTTTTATTTTGACTATTGGGAATACAGGAGAAATATTTTTAACGACTTTTTAAACAATTCTTTTAAATAGTATTCATTTATCATGGAAGCCTTCAATTTTAAAGTCAATCACCTACTGGAATATGAATTAGACTACGAACTGAAAATCCGTCGTACTTTCTCAGAACGTCCGGTCGCGGATAAAAGAAAGATTCTAACGAGGATCTTAAGTAAAGAAATACTCCAATAAATCAGATTGGACTAGATAGTTACAAAAAGTTTCTGATTTTTTTAAAAGTCTAATAAAAATTCTCCTTCTTAAATTAAAACTCCTGCTTCTCCAAATGGTCACATGTCTCCTTTATTCGTGCATAAATATTTAGATAATGGACCGCATATAAGGATATATCTATTAGGTGCCCATTTTTCGGCTTTACTTGACTCTGGTGCAAATGCCTCCGTTTTAGGTCAGAATGGTATAAGAATTTTAAGTCGTTTAAGTATAAAAATATGCCACGTCAAAAATAGAAGTGTTACCACTGCAGATGGCAGCCGTCTAAAAATTTTAGGTACGGTTGAGTTGCCGCTAGTCTGCAATGGTCATTGTTGAGTAATTTCTGCTCTAGTAGTACCTTCTCTATCACATACTTTGGTTTTATGATGTGATTTTGCACAAAAATTCGGAATTCTAGTAAATTTTAAAAATAATTCGTGGTATCCACAGTTCCTAGAAGTCAATTCTAATACAAGTTTTAAAGATTGTTATTCAGAAAGTTCTTTAGAAAACCTTTTCTCGCGTCTATGTACCCTAGATGATCTCTCGCGGACGGAACGCTTAAAAGCAGAAAAAGTAATAAGCTCTTTCAATGAAATAAGTAGTAAAGATAGGTTAGGCCGAACGAATAAAATCACCATGTCTATAAATACGGCTGATGCCAGTCCTGTAAAGACAAGGCCCATCGCCATGTCTCCGAACATGTCAAAAGTATTGAATAAGGAGTTAGACGAAATGTTGAAACTCGGAGTGAAATCGTCTATGCTTTGACGGAAGAAAGCTCAACGAGGTCAGCAAATTTGATAACTATCCCTTACCGAACATCGACAGAATTTTGACATCACTCAGGAATGCTAAGTATGTATCTTCGATAGACCTTAGAAAGGCTTTCTGGCAAATTCCTTTGGACAAATGCTCTAAGGAAAAGACCGCTTTTGCAGTAGTAGGCCGAGGTCTATTTCAGTTCGTCACTATGCCGTTTGGTCTAAAGAACGCTGCTCAAACTCAGCAACGTTTAGTGGACGCTATATTTGGTCCGAAATAGGAGCCACATATTTTTACCTATCTCGATGATATTTTAGTAACATCGGAAGACTTCGAATCGCATATTCGCTTACTTAAGGAAGTAAAAGATAAATTGAAAGAGGCCGGACTGACGATAAATTTGAGCAAATGTGATTTTTTCAAAACTTCTCTAAAGTTTTTAGGCTATATTGTAGGCTCAAATTCCTTGCGTACCGATCCGGATAAAGTAGCAAGCATGGTTAATTATGCGAGACCTACTAATACTACGGAAGTTAAGCGCTTCGTAGGAATGTGTTCATGGTACAGACGTTTTATCGAGAATTTTTCTACCCTGTTGTCGCCTATTAATGACCTTTTGAAAGGACGAAAAAAAGGACAATCAATAGATTGGACAAAGGCAGCCGAAGAATCTTTTATAAAGATTAAAGAGCTATTGGTTTCAGCTCCAATTTTATCCCAACCAGATTTTTCCCAACAGTTTTATATTTCTAGCGATGCTTCTAATACCGGTTTAGGGGGCGTCCTAACACAGAAAATCAATGGTGAGGAAAGAGTGATAGCGTATGCCAGTAGAACTTTGTCAAAGGCTGAACGTAACTACTCGGTTGTTGAAAAAGAATGTTTAGCAGTACTCTTTAACATCGAAAAGTTTCGACCTTACATAGAAGGTGTTCTTTTCACGGTCATAACAGATCATTATAGTCTATTGTGGCTTAATTCTATTAAAAACCCTAGTGGCAAACTAGCGCGTTGGGCGATTAGGCTGAGACAACATACATTTAATTTAATTTGGCCAAAAATGCGTTTTGTTATCTTAAAGTTTGTGGGGGACTTGTGAAGTATGTGGAGCACAGAAATCTCCAAATACACTACCTATGGGACTGATGGGAAAAGAGAAAACGGTTAATTACCCTTTTCAAGTCATAGCAGCTGATCTAGTAGGCCCATTTCCACGTTCAAAAAAGGGAAATAAATGACTTTTCGTAATTTCTTGCTGGTTAACAAAGTATACCGTGTTATTTTCCTTTGAAAAGCTCTAAAGCCGAATGCTTTTTGAAAATTTTAGAAAACGATATTTTTCTAATCCACGGAGTTTCATCGCTTTCGATATGCGATAACGGTACTCAGTTTACTTCTGAGTGTCTTAAGAGCTTAAGTGAGACATATAGTTTTAACATACGTTTCAATCCCGTGTGCCCTCTACAATATAATTTCGTTCAAAATAATATTCGTTGATTCACGTGATAATTCGGGATAAAGGAATTTCAAAGATTCAAACACGAAGTAACCGGGTTTACACCGTCTTTCTTAGTTTACGGCAGACATATACCTCTATCTGGATCGTATTATAAAAATTTAGATTTGGATGTCAATGTTGACAGCGAAATAATTCCGGGTAACAGGGGTGCGTACGCCGAAAATTTAAAGGGTTTAAAAGATATTTTCACCGACGTGCGTAGTAGGATACATAAGGCTTATGAACGGAACAGTAAGTCTTACAACCTTAGAAAAAGGGATTTTGCCTTTAATATAGGTGATCACGTTTGGCGAAAAAATAAAATTCTTTCCAGTGCAGCTGATAAATTCACATCTAAGTTGGTACCTAAGTATGTGCATTGCGTGGTTAGAGAAAAGATTTCAGATTTAGTTTATGGTTTAGTTAATTTAGATGGGACTAAAATAGGACGATGGCATATTAAAGACTTAAAACCATTCAATGAACCTAACCCTAGTGAAAGTTTGTCAGAAGAAGAACAATTTATATTTACATTATCTTAATTGCTTAAATTTTTTTTTTTGATGTTGCTCTGTAGAGGTGACGACCTCGTTTTTTTTAACTGTTATAAAAGTTGAGCAGAGAATAGCTTACTTTTATTGTTTAATGCTAAGGTTTTGGGTATTGGCCATATCCCAAACTTAGGTTGATTGTAGTTGATGTTTAGCATCGACTCAGCTGTTGCGAGCTTGCGAAAGAGTCACACTCAGGATATATCATAAGACTGGTATGTCGGTGGTCGCGGATTTGATTTGCTTATGACCCCAAATAATATCCAGTTCTTGACACTTGGAAGCGATATTTTGATTAGAGGCAATCCAAGGTGATCTTGAGTTAGGACAAGCGCAAGATGTAGCTCGTGTAGTGTGATGTAGAGTCAAAATTTTTATGAGCAATTTCAAAGTTTGATACCCGAGTGGGTGTATTTCTATTACCTTAGTGGTATATGTAGGGTGCAATTAAGAGTAAATTGATTTTGGTTTATCCTGTAAGTCTAAGACTTGGATTATTTTGGTTTAGATCTTCTTCTGAATTGACAAACTGAGGGTATTTTCTATTTTTTTTCAGGGCCGTTTAAACGTTACCTTTGAGTCACTACATTTTTTAAAAAATTTTTTGCATGGACTCATAGGCGTATGTTGAGTTTTTACGGTATACTATCAGATTGATAGGAAATTGAAGTCCTGCAGGAGAACTAAAGGCTGATCATTTACAGGAGATGAGAGCAGAGGAAGACAGTCGTTTCACAAAGAAATGATCAAAATCTGATACCGAGATGAGAACCTTGTCAAGGGAGGCTAAGCGCAGTGAAGGAAGATTCCTAACCGAATTTTTAGATTTCCAAGAGGTAATCTAGGAGTTTGGGCTGACAGAAAACGGTTATGCCTGATACCTGTAGCAGTTTCTTCTAGAGGCTATTGTCTAGGGAGACGATTAACACCATGATCGAATATTTTAGCTGTCAATGATGTTTTCTTCTTGTTTCTGATTAAGCTGGAAAAGCTCTTGTCGTCTTCAAGAGTTTTGTTGCGTTGCCACCAAAAATTTGAGAAATTTTTGCTTCATGTAGCTTTTTAAGCTCATTTTCGTTTTTTTTTAAAATTTCGTTAGAAGCTTGGTTAAGTCAACCTTGTAAACCTTTAGGTTGTATCCCATGAGTTATTTGTTTTTACAGGCTGTGATGCACCGGGTGCTAACAGATGCCGTTACGACGTTTGGCAGGGAGTTAGTCTTCCTGAGGAACAGACTGATTGGAAGGGTAGTCTATGGGAGGTGAACGTTTGACCTTTGGGACCTTTAGGGGTTTTATTACCCAATGGTTATTTCTATTTGAACCAAAGGAGAGCCTAGCTACTGTAGTCAACCTCAGCTCCAATTAGCCTATTAGTGGTGACAGGCTGTTGGCAGTAGTGTGTTTCGGAACATACTATTGATTAAATTCTTTTTTTGACTTATGGTGGTGTGGTAGACACCGTTTTAGTTTAGTGGATGCTATAATCTACTCCCTTTTGTTGGTGGACACCAGGGTCACCATTTCCGTATTTTATTGTCTCCACCTTTCAGTATATCGTGGTGAGGTGTTTGTCTCCTGTTATGTGGGATGGATTGAATGTTTTTCGTTGTTGTTCTAGGGCGAGACCAGTACACGAGGGTTCTTCATGCAACTTGGAGAAGCGCAATGCTGGTTAAATTTTATATCTCTGTGTAGCCACCCTGAAGAATGACGGAGGGCGTTTTTTTTCCGGCTCATATTTCTAGGCAGATTTGTCACTTTGGTGCGATGTGCCGAAGATTTGATTAGCTTTTGCTAAGAGCTTTCACCCAGCTCAGTATGGAGTTATCATAACCAAGAGTTTGGGATTTGAACTCCTGTACGTATTTCTGTATATATTTCTGTACATATTTCTGTATATATTTCGGTGTATGTTGGTTGCCTGAGGGCATGTGCTCAAAATGCGAGATTTTGAGTCGTTTTGCTTATGGACTCCCATATATAGGATTATGACTTTAGGGAGGTCCTATTTCGAGACTTGTTGTCTCATATAGTTATGTTGGGAATGTTTCCTTGAATGTTAGTTGCGCGCGGACTAATCATTCTGTTCTTAGTGAACATTGCTTTTTGAAGCAGGATCATTCAGTTTGGTGAATTTTAGCTTTTATAGCTATTCACTGTGTTTAGAGTGAATTTTAGCTTTTGTAGCTATTCACTGTGCCTATAGTGATATTGTTAGCTTTTATAGCTGCTCACTATGTTAATGGCAAGGTTGTTCTTTTAAGAACGCAGACTTTGTGTAGTCGAGGACTATTTACAGAGTGTTTTCTTGGCGAGGAGCCGAGGCTTTTTCTGGCGATATACCAGAGCGTTTTGTTGGCAATGAGCTGACGTGTTTTTCTGGCGATCAACCAGAGCGTTTTCCCTGGCGATTTTTGCATGTCTGGATGTCTCAGGACGTCGACATTGCGCGATATAGAGTTTTCCCTAGCGATTTTAGCATGTCTAGATGTCTTAGGACGTCGACATTGCGTTATAGAGTGCGATTATTCTCTGAGTGCGACTAGTAGTGATACTAGATTTAGAATGTTCTCTTAGTGATGAGCTAGAGCATGGATAGCGATTTTTCCCGAGCGTTTGTCTGGATATTTATCCAGATATTTTTTTTTTTTGGCCTTGTGCTAAATGGTCTGACAAGACTTTTTCTTTTTAGTGTAAGTGTTTGCACTAGAATCATTTTTTTTATTTTTCTTTATTTAAGAATTTTTCTAAATTTCTTTTGCTGAAATAGAAAATTTTCAGACAATCCTTAAAAGATTTTAAGGGGGGTATTCATATTTTATTTCAGTTCATTTTTTTTGATTTAGACAAGAGTCTAGACAAAGTTAATTTATTTTTTTGTTTTGGTAACGATAACAGAGCTGATTCTTTTATATAAGAAGACCGCGATTGTTACTTTGAACAGGTATTTCTTATGTTCATGCAAGGATTTTTATTTACTTTTTTTGATGTACTTAACCTTAGTGCTTAATTAAGTTAAGTCTAGTTATAAGATTCTTGTGATCATGCAAAGATTTTTCATTTGGTTTTCATTGTACTTAATATTAGTGCTTAATTGAATTAAGTCTAGTAGTAAGGTCCGAAGTTTGTAATTTTGTTTTAAGTTCTGACCTTAGTATTAAGTGATAGTGTACCACTTTGTACCTTTTCATAAGTAGCCTAAGTTTAATAAACTAGTGTAGTCTATTTCTTTTTGGAAGGGGGTAAATGTAACATTCATTTTTTCCTAGATTTTAAGACCATGTAATGTTACTGATTTTTCCATTTCAAATTGTACTTATTTTCATTTTTGTATCGAACGGTATATTAAACAGAAGTTTCAGGACGTTCGGTATATACGGTGTTTTGCGGGTTCCTGACCGAACCTCTCGCTACGCCGCGATTGGTGGAATGTTTGATCGGCAGTTTTGATTGGAGCGTCGTGATATTACTGGCAAAAGTCGCACGATTATTTAAGGCTCCGCAGACCGTAAATCGTGGTTGTTTTCCATCTAGCCGCAACCAGGCAGTACCATCAAGCCGCTGCCGGGTGTTTTTCCATCTAGCCGCAGCCAGGCAGTACCGTCTAGCCGAGAGGCTATTTTCCATCTAGCCGAAGTAGGCTAATTTTCATCAGAGCCGCTAAGTAAAAGTACGAGTTTCCTAAATAAAAGCCGTAGTGGGCTTTCTAAGTGTTTGTTAAGAAAAAGTGTGAAATCGGGCGTAGTCGATCACAACAGGAATAAAAACAGTAAGTCAACAAAACTCCCTTCAATAGACTTATTTGAGAGTAGCGCCTTAACTGCAACGTAAAACAGACTAAAAAGTGAAGTGTAAAGCACGATTTCTCGTCTTCGGGGATTATAATAGTCTGAAATTTTAATGTAACAACTACTAGTTAGGCTAGAATTTGTTAGGTAAAACTGTAAAGGTTAGAACTTTTCATTTTAAAAAACAAGAATAAATTTTCTTTTTTTTGATTAAAGCTAGTGTCTCACTGAATATTTATTTTTCTTTTCAGGATAAGTTGTACTAGACTAATTCTTTTTAGTAATACCCATAAAACCCTTCAGCATTTTTCCATTTTTTTTTAGCTGAAGTTAGATCCTTTCTATTTTAAAATGGATGGTGCCCAAAATTTCGTACAGCTAAAGCCTTTTAAAAAAAATAGAAATTAGTTCCAAAAAGACGTAAGACAATTATCTCTTACCCATATCTCTCTACCAAGGAAAACTGAGCTAGTGTGTGTTTAATTTCTTTAGTTCTTTTAAAATCAGGGTTCACTCAATTCAGTATCAGAAATTAAAGCGGGGCTGCAAGAAAATTGTGCTCAAGCTTGGGGCAACATTTTTTCACACGTTACAATGTATCTATTTGAAGAAATTCGTTATGAACTAGGAGGAGTAGTAATTGATCGTGTTAGAAATCCTGGAATAACTACAACCTTAAAAGGTCTCGTATCATTTACTCCAACCGATAGTAATAGATTACAAAATGCAGGATGGCGTGAAAAAGAGATTCCTATTCTAGTAGATGGAAGTGGAAATTTCAGTGTTTGCATTCCACTAAAAATTATGATGGGTTTTGCTGAAGATTTTCATAAAATTGTAATGAATCTACGTCAAGAATTGATATTAATCAGAAGCAGTACAGATTTAAATGGTATTCAACAAATTACGGATAAAAAGGAAAACTATAAAGTGACTTTGAACAAGGTGCTTTGGAAGATGCCACATATTTCAGTAAGCGATCATCAAAAGTTACGATTACTCAAACAATTTGAGAGCAACAAGGATTTAAATATGGCTTTTCGTAGTTGGGAATTACATGAATATCCACAGTTGCAACAAACTAAAAATCATACTTGGACTGTAAAATCTTCCAATCAATTGGAAAAAACCACGTTTTATCATCATTGGTTTTCAAACAGCTATGAAAAACAAACTTTCAAAGATATGAGTACTTTTAATCACCTCAATTTGACTAATTTAAAAGTCTACTTAAATTCTGAGGTGTTTCCCTACGACAATTTAAACTTAGATTTTAACTCTAACAAATATTCAATTCTCTATGAAATGTATGCACAATTTCAAAAATTCTACTATTATACAACAATCAACGATCCATGTGTCTATCCTCTAAGATTTAAATCACATACACCTTTAGTGGTAATTGACTGTTCTCGACAGAGCGAAAATATATTGAAAGGAGGGGCTGTCGATATACGCATTGAATTTGAAACCAGTAAAAACGTATCCAAAGATACAGCTGCCTATTGTTTAATCCTACACGATCGACTAGTTAGATATAACCCTCTAACCAGTACTGTTAAGGTTTTTTAAAAGAATATATTACAAGTTAATAAAACAATAAACTCACTTATGTACTAAAATTTATTTTAATTTATTATTAAGAAAATGTTTTATACATACACATATATAATGTAAATAAATAAATATTAAAAGAAAATTTGTATTATTTCCCATAACATTCTTCTTATTATAGTAATAGTCAAATCTGGATATTTTAATCCCTATCTGAAACGTAAAACATTATTAAAATATGTATGAAAAATCCTATTTGATATTATTACCGATAACAGTATCGAGTACATTTTCCTTATCAGAATCCTCTTCACTGTCCGTATAAACTTCTTCAACGGTTAATTTAGTCTTTTTCCTTCGAGGTGGAGATGAGGAGGTTCCTTCCTCTAAAGCAGGAGAAGAAGTCTTCATTGTTATCGATTGAGGTGCATCAGACTCTTCCTCATCGAGAAGATTAAATTTATACATCTTTGCAACTTTCTCCAATATCTTAAAATCTTCTTCATTATCAATTTTAGTACGCATATAACGCACAGCTTTTGTCTCAACTTGTTACCCTTAGGACAATAGGAAAGATAAACGTACACTTTATCTCCTCTGGTTTTAATTGATTTCACTCCGTATCTACAAATAACATGCACAATAAATAATATTTCTTATTAAAATCTGAGTTTTAGTAAAAAATAAAACAATATTAGAAATTAAAAGAAATAAACTTACTAAAAGAGTTCCTTAACAACCACATTCAAATAACGAAGAGGAAAATTAATGGGATCCTCGGAGAAAAGAACAAGAGTACGTGGAGTATTAGCCATAATGTAAAATTATTCACTGTACTGTTATAGCAATAATAATAATAATACCAAAAACAAATTGTAATCGCGCTTATATACTAGTTCCAAACTGTTTCGTCAGAGATCTCTAGTCACGTTGCAGATAACAAATGAAATAAAATATAAGATTGCATCATGCAAAATTTCCATTTGTTATTAAAAACATGTTTTTCGATATTTATCTCGTATCATTATATTTTATAGACTAATTGAATTGTTTTTGTTTTTGCATAAATCAAAACTAAATAAGTAAAAATATATTCTTGAAATAAAATATAAGATTGCATCATGCAAAATTTTCAATTTATTTGTTATTAAAAACATGTTTTTGTTTTTGCATAAATCAAAACTAATTAAGTAAGATAAATTTATAAAGTTTAAAATATAAATAGAACGATTTATTTAATATAGTCATCAGTTCAAACGTTTAACTTGAAATAGTATATCGGTTATTATAATTAAGAAATATGTCTTCTGCCAATAACAGTAGTTCCAAAGTTTTAGATTCCTATTCCACGGAAATCGTACGGTCGACCGAATTGGTAAGTAGATTACTTAAAACAAAGGAAGAATATAAAAGACATATAAAGTATCTTAAAGAAAAATATTGCTATTTTAACAAAGGGTTTAAAAAAACAAAGTCTGTGTGAATAGTTTAAGTAAAGTGGAATCAAACTTATGCATTTTGAAAAATTATTTAGAAAAATTTAAAATTCATCTTAAAACTAATAAATCTTTGATAAATAGGAAATTGATTTGGCAAAATGTCGATTCCTGTTTTCAGGGACGCATAAAAACCGGAGTTATAACAAATTTGAAGTATAAAGAACCTAAGGAATTTTTACAAAAAGCTTTTCGTGTATTTTCTCTGCGAATTAGAAAGGAACTCAAACAATTGACTATGCTTAAAGTAAATGTTAACTTTTGTGGTCTATTTATAAAAACTCAAACTGCTGACACATCCATTAAACATTTTTCAACTAAAAACCAAATAATTGATCAGAATACCAATTTGACTGAGTGGTATAAAATGAATGTAGTTGATAAAATTTTAGGTAATTTAGAGGATTTTCAGGAAAAAGACAGCGGTTGGGCTTTATGTGAAATATGGCACTTGAAAGTAAATTTTTTTTTTTTTTATTTAAACAAATATAATCCCATAGGTGGAGGGTTTTCCACATATGTAACAATACCTAAATTCATTCAAAAAACTAAAAGTGTTGTGAATATTAAAAATAATGATCCTTATTGCTTTCTATGGTCCGTTGTATGTGCTTTAAATCCAGCACCCACTAATAAAAACCCTTTTCGTACTTCATCTTATTCACATTTTAGTCAAGTAGTAAAATATGAAGGAATTACATTTCCTATAGTATTAAAAGATATTCCTCGATTTGAAGCACTTAATAAATTGGCTATAAATATTTTCTGTGTAAAAAACCAAGAAATTTTACCCTTAATGTTGACTAATACAAATTTTTCAACTAAAATCAATTTACTTATTTTAACTCTTGATAATGAAGATTCTGATGATTATGATGATGATTCCTTTGAAATTGATTATTCCAACCCTAATAATAAATTCCATTTTGCATATATTAAGAATTTAAGTCGTTTAGTAAACAAACAAGTCGGAAATATTCAAAATAAAAAATGGTTTTGTGAGAGATGTTTTAATCACTTTATAAGCGAATCAAACCTGGCTAAACATTTAACTGATTGTAAGATACTAAATAAATCTAAAATTACTTTACCCAAAGAAAACGAAAATATTTTAACTTTTAAGAATTTTTCAAACAAATTGAAGGTTCCATTTGCAATTTATGCAGATTTAGAAAGTATGCTTATAAAATACATTGATGAACATACCACTAAGAAATCCAAAAAATATCAGAAACATGAACCTTTTAGTATTGCTTACTATTTAAAATGTTCCTATGATGATTCTCTTTCAAAATTTCAAATGTATACGGGTGAAAATTGTCAGGTATGGTTTGTTAGAGAACTGGAAAAAATTGCACAACAAGTACAGGCAATATATTCAAATCCTATAATTATCCTTAACGAAACAACAAAATGAGGAATTTTATCGTGCGAAAACTTGTCACATTTGTTCTAAACCCTTTTTAACAGATTCGAATGATTATAAGGTAATAGACCACTGTCATTTAACTGGTGATTTTAGAGGGGCAGCTCACAACTCTTGCAATGTAAATTTTAAAAATAAAATGGTAATACCTGTTCTTTTTCACAACCTTTCCGGTTACGATAGTCATTTTTTGATTAGTGCCCTTTGTACAGAAATGAAAGGATCAATAAGTTTACTTCCAATCAACAAGGAAAAATATATATCATTTACAAAATATGTGGAAAATTCAAAAATTCAATTCCGATTTTTAGATTCTTATCGGTTTATGGCGAGTAGTCTAGATAAATTAGCATCCTATCTTGATGATGAACAGAAAAGTATTACGAAAAGAGCTTATAAAGATGATACTCAATTTAAATTAGTTACGAGGAAAGGAGTCTTTTCTTATGAATATATTAACAGTTGGGAAAAATTACAAGAAAAGACTTTACCACCTATAGATAAATTTTTTTTAATAAAATTACAAATTCTAATATAACCGTACAACAGTATGAACATGCTTGCAAAGTATGGAATACTTTTAATATACAAAATCTTCAAGAATATGCTGAACTCTATTTGAAAACTGATGTCTTACTTCTGGCTGACGTGTTTGAAAATTTTCGAAAGCTCTGTTTAGATACTTATAAATTGGACAGCCTCCACTATTTTACAGCCCCCGGTTTGGCCTTTGACAGTATGCTTCGAATAACCGACGTAAAATTAGAATTGTTAACTGACATCGATATGATTATGTTTATTGAAAAGGGTATTAGGGGAGGTATTTCACAATGTTCTAATAGATACGGTAAAGCAAATAATAAATATATGAATAACGAATATAATAGCAATGAACCTTCCACTTTTCTTATGTATTTTGATGTAAATAACCTCTATGGAGCAGCCATGAGTTTTCCATTGCTTACAGGAGATTTTAAATGGGTAGATGACTTCTATCAAGAAGACAATATATTGAATATTCCTCGGGATAACGATTACGGATATATTTTTGAAGTAGACCTTCATTATCCTAAAGAACTATTTAATCTTCATAAAGATCTACCACTTTGTCCTGAACATTTAGTACCACCAGTATCATACTCTAATATTTCCAAACTACTAACAACTCTTTATAATAAGAAAAAATATGTTATTCACTATTTAGCTCTCCAACAAGCTATGCAATTGGGATTAAAAGTTACAAAATTTCACAGGTGTTTAAAGTTCAAACAATCTTCATGGTTAAAAAAATATATTGGTTTAAATACTGAGCTTCGCAAATTAAGTAAAAATGATTTTGACAAAAATTTCTTTAAATTAATGAATCTTGCTCCATACGGTAAAACGATTGAAAGCGTTCGAAAATATAGAGATGTAAAATTGGTGAACAAATGGTCAGGACGATATGGTGCAAATTATTATATTTCTCAGCCTAATTTTCACAGTTGTGAGGTTTTTGGCAAAGACCTGGTTCTAATTGAAATGAAAAGATTAAATGTGAAATTCAATAAACCTATTTATCTTGGAATGTCAATTCTAGACATATCAAAAACTATTTTATATAATTTTCACTACAATTACATTAAACAAAAATTTGGTTCGAACTCAAAATTGTTATATACAGACACCGACAGTCTTATATACCAGTTCAACGTAGATGATATTTATACACATATTAAAGATGATATCCACATGTTTGATACTTCTGACTATCCTGAAAATAATATTTATAATATACCGCTTAAAAATAAGAAAATCTATGGTCTCATGAAGGATGAAAATAATGGAAAAATCATGACTGAGTTTATTGGATTACGAACTAAAATGTATACTTTTAAAGTGCTTAATAACAACAATAATAATGTTATTGAACAACACAACTCAAAAATTATCTCAAATGTTGGAATAGTCAAAAAAGCTAAAGGTGTTCAATCTTCTGCTCTAAAATTAATTTCATTCGAAGATTATTATCAATGTTTATTTAACCACACCAAAATTGAAGTAACTCAAAATTCTATACGTAACGAAAAACATAACGTTTATACAGTTGAACAACAGAAAACAGGTTTAAGTCCCTATGATGACAAACGAATCGTTAATTATATTTACACAGACACTATACCCTGGGGTTATAATGACGATCCTTCGTATTCTTTCTTTTAAAAATAGAGTAATCTATTTTACTATTTATTCGGTTTAACCGTTTTTTTTTTTTTCCCTTTTCCCTCTAAATGATGCTACTCAACAAATGTAATAAAAATATTTCCAAGCAATATCAGTCTATAATAATAATATAATGCATATTTTTCAGGCTCAACATCATTCTCCTTCTTTTGAAAGGGAACAACAATTTATTAACTTAATGCCAAATGCCTATAATCATCTTTATCAAAATGGTAGTCAATTTTGCAAACAATGTGCAAAATTTTTCTGTTTTTGTTCAAATTCCTTGACTCTTCATGGTATTATGGTTCCTACTACTACTACTACTACCAAAATATCTATGCAGGACTTGTACTGTTATGAGAAAATTCCTGATTCATAATTTTACTTATAGCAACTCTTTGATGTCGATATCCCAGCAAAGGAAAAATTGAAAATCATTGAAAACGAACTTGATACTAATTTCATCGAAGAGGTTTTTCTGATGTATCAAAGCCAACCGATGTACGACTGGGAATGGATTGAAATGCAACATCGTTTCCATTTAGCAGAATTATTTGATTCTGTTACACATTTATATTGGAAAAGAGTGAAAAATGAACTCGACTACCAAGAATCAACATTTATTTATTATCAAATATATTTCAATAACTACTTAAACAAAAAGAGAAAAAGGACTGAACTGTGTTTTAACTGTATACAAAAAATAAAGAAAATCTTGTTTTAAAATTTTATTGTAAGAAATTGAGCCATACATATGTTACTTATTAATATTTTACGTTTCAGCTATTCAAATGTATTGACTGTCAGATTGATACATATGATTATAAGGAATGTGCTGGTTGTGAAGGAATACTAAGTATAATATGTGATAAATGCATAAAAAAAACTATTCAACCGAATTCAAAATGTAAATACTGTGGATTAACAACATCATACTGTTACTTCTTCCGCTCTCCAATTAAACCTTGGAAACCAACAAAATAACATATGAATAGCTCAATTATTTTATATAAGTATATACTGTAAAGTTCTTTTAATATACTTCTTGAATCTACTTTATTTTAGTAACAATTTGTAGAATTATTAATATATTGTCTTAAATATCTGCTCATACTTGTGTTTTATTCTCCTCTCATAATACGAGTACAGGCTAGGCTAGGCTAGGCTCATCTCTCTACATATATATTTTACTAAAATTTACAATATAACGAGACCAAACTAAGCTCAACAAAACTAACTCTTTGTGAAAAACAAACACCAACTTTTACTCTTATACGGACAAAGGCTAGGCTCATTTAAAATTTTACTATTATTTAAGCTCATTTCATACTTATTTTACTATTCTTGACAAATAGGTGATTTACTTTTGCTAACAAAATCTCCAACGAGTTCACCATTTTTCAACGAAGTCCAACTAGAATAATTTAAGCTCATTTCATACTTATTTTACTATTCTTGACAAATAGGTGATTTATTTTTGCTTTCTAACAAAATCTCCAACGAGTTCATCATTTTTTCAACGAGCCCCAAAATCATAACTTGAGGACAAACAACAACTTTTGCCTTTACTTTTAACTACAACCAACTAAAATTTCTTGCTCTTTCAATTATTTGCATGGAATTTTTCTATTAATACAACTTTTTGCTATTTCTTACATTCTCACATACATTCACTCATCTCTTATCAACTATTTTTGACCTTTCTTATCTACTTTGATGACCTAACGAGTCACTTGTTTACTCAATTTTACTTACAAAAAGTACCATGAATCACACATTATTCATACATTTTGTTTACATTTTGCCTTATCTCACACATTTTTACAGACTTACTTGTTTACTTTTTCAAGCTTTTTTACCGACTTTTAGACGCCAAACAACTTTATAGGGGAACATTTAACAAATTTTACATCAAATATACTACCTAATAAAGCCTTTTTGCACACATTTCCAACTAATATATTACCTACTCATCCTCTTTCACACCACAGCTTTTACTAGTCAAAATAACAAACAAGTGCTATCAACACACATTCCATCTATTCAACCAACCAAATACAAGTTTCTTATCACACCTATACACTACAAACCAATCAAATACATGCCTTATGGAAGCCATTTTACATAGTCAACCAACCAACAAGTTTCTTATCTTCCTTTTACACTACATACACATTCAACCTATCAAAATAACACCTTTCTTATCAGGTTACGCCTACTCTGATAAGACCACACCAATGAGCATCTAAACTAATGCAACTTCTCCTCAAATGAAAGTTTACAAAGTTTTTAATGAAGTTAAGATACCCTGTTTCCACATCTACTGGACTTGTTACGTCATTGACGACACTTCTTGCAGGCTCTTAAGACATCTATTCACACCTATTTACACCTATCTTACACCTATTTACACCTATTCGGAAGACATTTTCAACAACTTATATTGACAAAAAGGCACTGATTCAACATCCACTGGACAATTTACGTCATTGACAACACTTCTTCGCCTTCAACAATTTTTCAGCACTTCTTGCAGACTTTTCACATATTATTCACCAATCCTTTTTTATGTCATCCCAATTAATGCATTCTCTATTACGAATCCTATTTGGCTAAGTAGGTTAAGTCCCCAGTTTTGCAGTTCTACACACAACATATGCAGGTTCTAATCCTACTACAGACATCACTTTTTTTAACTTATTTAATTTAATACACAACATTTAACACACATATATTACATTATAAAGACAAATTCATTCCTCAAGGTCAAAAGTGACTAAAAGGCACTGAGCTACATCCACTGGACTGTGACGTCAAGACTTCTTCAGATCATTACAGGTAATTAGGTGTCAACAGGTACAGGTAAACAGGTAAACAGGTGACACAGGTACAGGTAAACAGGTAAATAGGTGAATACAGGTAATTAGGTGACAACAGGTACAGGTAAACAGGTAAATAGAATACAGGTAAACACTTCTTCAAGGTCAAATGTGCCAAAAGGACACTGTTCAACAACCACTGGACTGTGACGTCATTGACGACAACTCTTCGGCGCCTTCACCAATTTTTCAGATATTCTTGCAGATTTTTCAGGGATTTTCAGCACTTCTTCGGCTAGTGGTCAATTCTTGACACCGATTCTTGACAAAATGGCCATCCGCAGTCCCAGAACCCCGCTTGTTATACTACTTATATATATATATATATATATATATATATATATATATATATATATATATATATATATATATATATATATATATATATATATATATATATATATATATATATATATATATATATATATATATATATATATATATATATATATATATATATATATATATATATATATATATATATATATATATATATATATATATATATATATATATATATATACATATATATATATATATGACAGTAACAGGGCACTGGTAACAAACAATCGGAAGTTTAACTACTGGGAAACGCCTTTGTAAGGAGAAGAGATGAGCAATCAAAAATCTAAAGGCTCTAGTATCTGCTTTTTATTTTTGTTATCAAGCTTTCGCTGCCTAATGGTAGCTTCTTCTGGATTCTAAAAATGCAAACAAGGTGCAGAAAAATAAAGTTAAGATGTTCGTTTTTGAAATGTGATTCCATAAATTATAAGGTTGTATGAGAAATTACTTACAAAAATTTAACAGTTAATTCATCTCTGTTGAAAACAATAAAATTTGCTATTTGTAGTTCATTTGTCAGCCGATTTAAGCATGTTTATGCAAGAATAAAGCAGGATGTTCTTAAAGTTAATATTCTGGAATCCGACATGGCTATGTCGACACTCCGTGCCCTATTAACTTTGCAATCTAACTGAATAGGTATTTACTTGGGAGTTACAACGAATTGGTGTGTTACTGCTAAAATTCCACTTTTACTTGAACACTGCTTTCGTGTTTGAGGCTCTCTTTTTGAATATAGTGTACAATTGCTAAATGTGACTTAAAATTTGCCCACTTAAGCTAAATACGAGGGTGGCTTGAATAATCTTGTAAAAAATAAGGTAAATAACATTTTTTTTGCAAAAACAACAATCTATTTCTCGACATAATCTCCAATAAGCTCAATACATATAGTAAAACGAGATTCTAATTTCTTCATTCGCCCAAAATAAATTGTTTCGAACTGTGCATAATGCTTAAATTTCAAATTCAAAAAACTCTTTATTTTTTCTAATTTGTTAATACAAGGTTGGCTTACTTATCTAGGTACAACTGATACAATTTATTTCATATAAATTTATCCGTTGTTAATCCTGTGGCTGGCTGGTGGTCTGCCTTTTGATAGTCCGTTCCTTAGGTACGTGATAATATTGTTTTTAGTCGTTTCCCAATAATTCTTTAATGACTGTTTTTAATTTGATTTTGGAAAAGGTTTTTTGGTGTTTATTATTAATATTTATGTAGTTTTTTTTTGCATAATACTCGTTACAGCACAAATTGCTTGAGGTTAATTCTCGGGAATAGGGTGGGTGGAGAACTATGTCGAAGGCCGGCTCGTGCAATTTTGCGGTTACAATGGCCGATACGTGAACAGACGCTAATCTTGGTTGCTTCTGGTTCAACTTACTTTGCAAATTGTCCAATACGTTTCTTCTACAGTCACAAAATGACACCATAAGTCCTTCGAATTCCGCTGCAACTTTTTCAAATACGCTTTTGGAATGTCCTTCCCCTTGCGTTTTTGATTTGGAGTCAATAAACGCAGCAACCATCGTTCATTTAGGTTTAACATTTTTAGAACTTTAAGCAGGATATGATGTATCCATTCATTTGAGATGCCTACCATTTCAGTAATCTGACGAAGCTTAATCCCACAATCTTCCATCACGATACCAAGAATTTTATCGATTCAGAAGAAAACTTAATAGGACATCCTGAACGTCCAGCATCTGCAGGGCCAGTATGGCTACATTTAAATTTATTTATCCAGTAATAAATGGTCTTGACTATTGGTGTAGAGCCCTGTTAGTTAGTTCCCTTTAGTTCAGTTTCTATTTAGGCCGTAGTCAACTTTCCAAAGGGAACATTACACTTTCTCGGGTCGGAAAAATTGACTTTTTAGAAAGTATCCTATTAAAAAGTATTATATTTCAATAATATACTCTGAAAATTTCAGAGGAAAACTTCAAATACTTTTGAGTGTATAGACGATTATAGCGCCAAGTGTAAGACAAGCCAAATCGACCGCACGGCGTGTCAACTTACCTTTCGGCCGTTTACAAAGGTTTTGCTCTACCTACGTCAAAAATATGCTGCTACTTTTATGTTTTGAAGAAAGATGGAACCAGGCAAAAGGAGAGCTTACTATTATAGGTATAATATTTTTTCAGTTTGAGGCAAAACTGTAGCTTCAAGCAAATGGTCAGTTCGAAAATATCGCTCGCAGGGCTAACATCACTCAGTAAACGTCTCGGCTAATATTGTGCAAAATGGATAAAACATATGGGAAATTTAGTTCGAAGCGAGTGTGCAGATCACGTAAAAGACAGCTTTATGGTAATCGATTTTTAGATTAAAGTAATTCTAGTTTTGCCAGTACATCTGTAGATTGAGTCCAAGCACAAATCCGACTTTTAGTTATTGTATAGTATTAATTTTTAGTTTTTACAACTTTACAACAAAAATTTAAGTGCAAAGTGTGTGTTGGAGATGTGAAGTTTTTCAAACGAGACGAAAGAGGAGCAGGTTTTAAGCTTCGAATTGTGTGTGAATGTAGCGATACAATAATTGACTCTAGCCCCAAAATTGGGAAATCGTATGAAATTAATAGACATTTCACTTTTGTAATGAGATTACTCGGCTGTGGAATCGCTGGAGTGAACAATTTTTGTAGCCTGATGGGTTTAGGAACGGGCTTTTATGAAACAACTTATTATAAAATAAAAAAATATTAAAATCGCAGTTGAGTTGTAATAAATAAAGCCGCTAATAAAGAGAAATAAAAAAACAAAGCAGCTGGTAATAAAGAAAGTGAATTATCGGTATCAGGTGACGGATCACGGGTAAAACGTGGCTTTACGTTTCTTTTGGGCATCGTGTCTCTTATTGGTAAAATAGTAATAAGATTTTAGACGTTATTGCAAAATCAAGTTTTTGTCGCTCTTGTCAAAAATGGAAAGGAAAAGAAAATACTGTTGAATTTGAGGCATTTTGGGATGAGCGTGAAGAGCATTGTTCAGCAAATCAAAAAGGAAGGCGTTCTCGAGATGTTTCAGCGATCGGAAGATTTGCACGACGCAAAGTACAAGTATTACATCGGTGACGGAGACACCAAAACCTTCACTTCAATTTTAGATGTGCAGCCTTATGAAGATGATTTTATTATAGAAAAAATAAATGTATCTTGCATATTAAAAAACGAATGTATAAAGGAGTAAAAGAAGCCAAAAAAGTAATAAATAAAAATGTTTCATGACTACACGATACTAGCTTTATCCATTTCTACGACAGATACACCGATTATTTACTATAGCTGCAAATAAATAATGGCGCGTTGCATCTATTTGAAACTTTGAACCGAACCGTTACAAGAATCACGCTAACAGTCATGCATTTAACAAAATTTTCTCTCATTTCGTAGAAGTTTACCAGATTTATCGATCCACCCTCGTATATGCTCTGAATGTGTATAAATTGTTTTATTAAAGAAAAAGCAGTATTCCTTGATACTGTTTTGAAAGTTTTAAACGATGTAATAATTGCAGCAAATGGCAACTTTCTTTACAATTTTTCATAACTCAAGTTTTCGTTCAAAGTTAATTTTTCACAAATGACCGAATGAATGAGTTTAATTCGAAAAAATTCGTAAATATGAAAAGAAGAAAAAGGTATATCTTAGAAACCAAACATTTTATAAATTGACATTTTTGTGGTGTTAAATTAGAGGCCACAAAAATAACAATACAGTGAGTTTAATAACATTTCTTTATACAACTACGTTGGAATTTTGGTAACTTTGGCACAAAGACACTACACCCAGCCAGTGACTCCGTGGCGTAGTACTTTCTTGCGGTGCAGAAGGTCTCGGGACCCAATCCCGGCAAGCCGTACACTTTTATTTAAGTGTATATGGCCTGGTCACGTACAAAGGTAGTAGTTGTTTGCAGAAATGTAATAACGTCCGCGGCAGCACTACCGCGCTGTCTAAAAGGACCCGTGAAGTACAAAAATGTATGTTTCGGCACTTAGACAACGTTGACGGGTATTACGACATCCCCGCCGATATCCTCAGGATATGAAAAAGGGTAAAATCCCTACTCAGACGAAGAGGTAAACGATAAAAAAAAAACCTTTTAAGGAGCGATGATTGATTATTATCAGTCATTGCTGTTACCATAATGCTAATATGGTTAGCGAAAAGCTCGTAGAGTACAAAAATGTGTTTGATGAGTACCAATAACTATTGTGTAGTTCGTTTTAAGAACGCTATTTGAGCTTAAAAAGTAAGTGTGATTTCTCCATATTATTCAAAAAATCCATAAAAAAATGTTATTAGTTTTTCTGCCCGTCTGCTGTTTCGAAAATGTCAGTTTTAGGTATTCCTTTTATTTTTAAATAACCTGAATATTTTTTTAGGTAAAGAAAGGTTTTTTTTGGTAATACTAACGAATCTAAACTTAATTTTTGATAAACTGTAAATAAAATTGACATTCCTTACAAACTTTTTTGATCTTCAATATAATTTTGTAACCAAGATACAGGTTTCTAAAACTTATAAAAACATATTTTCTTTTTTAAAACTTCTTTTATATTTATTTTTTAAATAAATTTGAAGAAAACATGATAATGAAAAAAAAATCTTTCATAATATTTTTTACAATTGAATTGATAATTTAATGCACAGTTTCATAAATAAGTTGATCGACAAATTTAAGGGTGCTATCTTCAACTGAGTAGAAATGTTCAAAGATGGTGATACTATTGTCTCCTTTAGATAAGAATGGACCTGGTAAATACATAGATTTTTGTGGACCAATCTCTGCATATCGTCCCAGAGCAAATCCATTTACAAACACCATACCTAATAAAAGTAAATAACAATAGATGTATTTAATTTCGTTTACTAGGAAATACTTGTCATCCGTTTTTGTAATAATGCGTTTGCAGGAAAAAGGTACAAAGTATTTGTTATCGCCCGGCCCTTTAGTATAAACAATTTAAATGAATGATTATTGGAGCGAATCAGTACTTATGGAGGTGTACAAGTACGAAATGCGGATTTCAGACAACAGATGGTGCCCAATGCAGTTTGTGTTATAAAGATTTGACACTGCGCCATTTTGTTGTGTCATGAACAAGTGTCAGATGCGCATGACTGATAAATTGGAAAAGTATGTGCATAGTGTTGTGTTGTATTCAGTATGTCGAAATTTATACCGAACAAAGAGCATTCGCGGACAGCATTAATATTTTGTTTTCATTTGAAGAAAACTGCTGTTAAATCATACCGATTACTTCGAGAAGCTTATGGTGAACATGATCCATCGCAAAGTACGTGTGAAACATGGTTTCGGCGTTTCAAAAGTGGTGACTTCGATGTTGCAGACAAGGAACGTGGAAAACCACCAAAAAAATACAAAGATGTGGAATTGGAAGCATTGTTGGACGAATATGATTCGCAAACACAAAAATAACTCGCCGAGCAATTGGGTGCTAGTCAACAAGCTGTTTCCAATCGACTACGGGAGATGGGAAAGATTCAGAAGACTGATAGATGGGTACCACATGAGTTGAACGACAGGCAAATGGTAAAGCGCAAAAACACGTGGGACATTTTGATCACTCGGTACAAAAGGAAGTCATTTTTGCATCGTATAGTTATAGGGGATGAAAAGTGAATTTATTTTGAGAATCCCAAACACCATCCACACCGACCGCAAGACCGAATCGCTTTGGCAGAAAGACGATGCTCTATGTTTGGTGGAACCAGAGGAGCGTGGTCTATTATGAGCTGTTCAAAACTTGGGGAAACGGTTAATACTAAACGTTATCAACAACAATTGACCGATTTGAACCGTTCGCTGCTTGAAAAAAGGCCAGAATACCGAAAGAAGCAACACAAAGTCATTTTTTTTCATGACAATGTTCCATCACGTACAGCATAACCAGTTCGCGACACTTTGGAAGCACTCAGCTGGGAAGTTCTGCCCCATGCGACTTACTCACCAGACTTGGCTCCTTCCGATTACCACTTGTTTGCATCGATGGGTCGCGAACTTGCTGAGCAGCGCTTTGGTTCGTACGAAGATATGAAAAAAATGACTCGATGAATGGTTCGCAGCAAAAGGGGAGGATTTTTATTGGAGTGGTATTCACAAATTGTCCGAAAGATGGGAAAAATGTATAACAAGCGATGGAGCATACTTTGAATAAAGCACTTTTTATCATTCTTCCGAATTTAATATGTTTTTTTAGAAAAAAAATCCGCATTTCATACTTGAACACTTGGTAAAATAATAAATTAGTGGATTGTTCGTTAATATGACAAATTTTAACTCAAAAAAATCATATCGATTAAAGGTTATACAAAATACTATATAATTTTCACAAAAACGATGTTTTTAATTAGGAGATACATTTGTTTTAAAAACTTAAAAATTAAGTTTAGCTCTTAACACTAGTATTTCACACTCATTTCTTTTAGAATGATCAATTACCCACACTCTTAAAATTAAATTGAGCCTATTTTACCGATATAATTTGACTTTACAATACATGTATCCAGCATTTTTAAACAACATGTATTGTAAAGAATCCAAATACCAAAATACATACATAACATGCTTATTAGATTCTTTGGGAGCATATTTAGTGGCTACTTATACAACTGCTTTCCATTTGTATTTGACATCGACCGTTTCTTGCATCCGTCAGTTATTCAGCGGATGAAAACGTGATCTATGGGAGCTTTAGTTCAAAAATAATAAGATAAAGAACTATATTCCATCTCTTATTGGGTATGGATTCGACAACGCTACGCTTGACATAGGGCCACACGTTGTCATAATAGAAGATCATTTGGTTCTTTTCATGTAGACACGTTTATGGCTTCGCATCAGTGAACATTTGAACTCAATTGGCTATTTTATTATCCTAGTGATCGTACAGTACCCATCTGGCCAGTTTCCAAACCTACCGAGCCTTTTGAGATGGTACAAAAGGGTGGAATAGAATGCGTTGAATTCTTCGACCAGCATTCGTTTTGTTAAGAGGACGACTCTTCTGCAGCCTCTTAAGGGGCCGGGTCGTCAAAATCCAATGGGCATCCTTTCTCTGATTTTTTCTTCGTTAAAAAGTTCACCGAGGTCATGATATGACTGAGCAGCTTTAAATATTTTTTAGAATAGAGTATAAATAGGATTGTCAACGTATAATTTATTGAGCTAAATACTCAGTAATATTTTTATAAAAGGGACTAAAGAAAACACTAAATTTTCATATACAAAATGTCCCAAAATATTCGCCAGGTAGTTATATAGTCCATTAAATATAATCGTATAATAATAGTTATTTGTTTAACTATCCGAAGATCAAAGTTTATTTAGGAAAAAAAATTGTGAAATGAAAATGAAATTATTTTCAACTTTCAATTTAAAATATCATTTAGTTTGGCAGGACAGAATTGATGTTAAATCTACTTTATTATTTTCAATTATATGTCAGGTGATCCAGTTGTGTGACATAATTTCTATTTTTATAGATAACAGAACAAATTTTTTATTATAAAATATATCCAAATACTTGTACATTTTAAAATTTATTTTCGGTAATGTCTGTGAAAAAAAAAAGTTCGAGTGATTTTACCCGTTCTTCTCTCAAAAACAAACAGTTCTTAAATAACTACTGAATTTGACTTTCTTATACCAAAGAATAACTTAAACCAAGCATTGCAAATTAGCATTGGAAATCATAGGTACTCTAAAATGGAATATTAAGAATGAGTTGAGCAGAGGAAGAGCTTCAGACATATTTATAATTAAAAACTGAAATTTATCACTACGTACTGTTTCTGTAAGAATTGAAACAAATAAAAAATTAAAAAGTTTTTATATTATGCGATTGCAGAAAACTTTCCAAAAATGTATAATACAATATATATGAAGCAGCTAACTGACCCACACCTGTAAACACTTACATTGTGAACAATTAAGCTTAAGATTTGGTTATTATCCAACCAAAGATCTGAAAAAACTCTTGCTAATGCTAAATGAAATTCATAGACCCGATCCCTTTCATCTCTTTTTGCTAAAGAAATATCTCTTAAAAACTATAGATTCCTATCCTGTTTCAAGTATAAGATGTGTATAAAATTTTAAATCGATATCTTATTCATCCAAGAGCTACAGTGCTGGCCGACAGAAATTCAGATATAAACATTTACGAATGCAATACTTCCCTTTATGAGGGAAGTAAAAAAGAAACTTGGTATTCCTTTCTGTACACGTTTCTTTATTAATCCAATTTTTTTCAAAAAGCATAAATTTACAACTTCAATTTTTACCATACTAAATAAACAAACTCTCATAAATTTTAAATTCAGGCACCTTTGCTTCCACTGAAGCTTCAGTTTTGGTTTGTTTATTTAATTTCCAGAACACCCTGTAACTCTACTGATATAATTTTGAAAACCTTACCTTTACCCCATCCTCGCATGTCAATATACGTATCTTTAGGCTCCCCATCAACATGTAAAACAGTGTTGTAAATGGCAGGTCCAACTTGTTTACCGGTATAATTTTCCCATCCTTGTAAATTGTTTACCCACCGGTTTTTAAAATTCCAAGGGAATAATTTTCCAATCGTAAACAATTTCCTTGTTGATAGTTACGTTTCCTTAAAATGTTTATATATATATATATATATATATATATATATATATATATATATATATATATATATATATGTGCGTGTGTGTGTATGTATGATAGTGTGTTAAAATAGTAATATTCTGACTGTAATAACTTTTACGAATTTGCTATGAAAATAAAGGTTTTAAATTGAATATTAAATTTAACTTTCTCATACTAAGACATCAGTTAATTCAAGTTACATAACTAAATATTACAATAGATAGTAATGATATGGTGACATATGGTATTAATCCCAAATAACCGGTCAAGTGCAAGTTGAACTTGCACAATTAGTGTTCCGTACGTTGATTGCTTTTAAAATAAAAAATGGTTTTTACGGTGGTTTAAAATGATCAGTGACTTCACAAAACATACCTCAAATGAGTTTTCAACAAAGTTTGTTTATGTTTTATTTTTTTTTTATATACCAGATAAATTATTAAAGGTAATGCACTCGTGATAATTTTGTTCAATCTACACCCCCTTGGAGAATAGTCCAGAATTTTTTCAAAATTTTTTGATCAGTACTTTTCGAGATAAGGTGGGGGGACAGCGATTTTTTCGCCATTTTTTAAAAATAATACAAAGAAAAGTGTGCGCAAGTATTACATTATATACATATAATAGCCGTGCCCGCCGCTCCGCTCGCGTGGACTTGATTTACTACTGTCGTCACTGCTTATTTTTTATGTTACCCAACGTAAGAAAATATCTGCCATTATTTCCCCTTATCTCCCATTATTTCTCCTTATCTCCCATTATCTAGGCTTATCTCTGCTCATCTCCCATTATTTCCCTTATCTCCCATTATTTCTCCTTATCCATTATTTGTCCTTATCTCCCATTATTCATTATCTTCCATTATCTAGGCTTATCTCGACTTGTCTCGGAATATTTCTCCTTATCTCCCATTATTTCTCCTTATCCCCCATTATCTCACCCTAACTCCCATTATCTAGACTTATCTCTGCTTATCTCCCATTAATTCTCCTTATCTTCCATTGTTTATACTTATCTCTCATTATCTCACCTTATTTTCCATTATCTAGGCCTTATATCGAATTATATAGAACATATGTATAAATTTATAAAAACACGTAAATCAGATAAGTGGTTCTCAAGTGATAAGGGCATTAACGGACAGAGAGAGAGACGTTACATTTTATATATATTATATTCTTTGCAACATGATATTGTTCCATATTTAATGGTTTAGGGAGTGTATTGCAAGAGAATGCGCTAACGGTAACCTTTTTTCCGACCACTATTATCGTCACTGCTTAACTTTATGTTACCTAACGCAATAAAATATTTCATAACTTGGCCAGAGAACATATGTATGTTTTAAAAAAAGCACGTAACGCACTAACGGACAGACAGATAGATAGAAAGACAGAGAGACGTTGCATTTTATATTTATTATAGATAGATAACCTGGCCAAAGAACATATGTATGTTTAAAAAAAAAAAGTACGTAAATCGGATAAGTGGTTCTCCAGTGATAAGCGCATCAATAGACAGGCGGACAGACAGACAGACCGAGATACGTTGCATTTTATATATATATATATATATATATATATATATATATATATATATATATAATATATATATTATAGATGTAATAAAATATATATCTTAACCTGGTCAGAGAAGATATGTATGAATTTAAAAAATTCACGTAAATTGGATAAGTGGTTCTCGAGGGATAAGCGCACTAACGGACAGACAGACAGACAGAGAGACGTTGCATTTTATATATGTTATAGATATAGATTATTATTATTATTATTATTATATAACCTGGCTGAAGAATATATGTATGAATTTTTAAAAAAATACACGTAAATCGGATATGTGGTTCTCGCGTGATAAACGCACTAATGGACAGACAAACAGACGGAGAGACATTGCATTTTATATATATTATAGATTGTAGAATATAAATATTCTCTGCTACATAATATTGTTCCATATTTAATGGTTTAGGTTGTGTATTGCAAGGGAACGCGCTAGCGGCAAACTTTTTTCCGACTTCATTCACTATTATCGTCACTGCTCATTCTTATGCTACCTGTAGTAATAAAATATAGCCTATAACCTGGCCAGAGAACATATGTATGTTTTAAAAAAAAAAGTACGTAATTCGGATAAGTGGTTCTCCAGTGATAAGCGCACTAATGGACAGACAGACAGACAGACAGAGACGTTGCATTTTATATATATTATATATATATATATATATATATATATATATATATATATATATATATATATAAATATATATACATATATATATATATATATATATATATATATATATATATATATATATATATATATATTACTCGTGTTTTCACAAGCTTTCATTTGACACCACATTCGATGGCCTACTAAAAAAATTTTTTTTTTTCACTTCCGATTTCACCCCCCAAAACTAACCCCTTTAGTCAAAATTTGACTTTCAAAACTACACGGTTTTGATGAGGCCATCAATTCCTATATTATTACCAAATTTCAACTTCTATGACACATAGTTTCGGAGAAAATCGGGTGTGACAGACAGATGGACAGACAGATAGACAGACACCGAAGTGATCTTATAAGTGTTTCGTACGGAACACTAAAAATTGAGATATTTGCAACTGACACACAGTTTCATAGCACGTTAAATAGTGCATTTTGAAATAAAGCGTTTTTGTCTGTAAATTAACAGTTGTCTTCTTTAGGTATGGAATCACAACGAAAATCGGAAGATTTATATATTGTGTAACCCAATAACTGTTGTAAATATTTAATCGATTTCTTGATGTATGGAATTTGATATACAAAAAAAAATCGTTTAATATGAATTTTCAAGTTTCTGGCAATTTTAATGAATTTGCTACCTTAAATTTATTAATTTTTTGGAATATTTAAAGTTTACAGAAAAAGTTATTACTTTATTACTTGTTCGATGAAGGAGTAAGTTTAAACAAAGGACCACGCACATTTTAAATAAAAATTGGGTTTCGGTGATAGGATTCCAAATTTTGCACCGAGGTCGACCTTGTGCTCATGAACAAAAGTCTCAATGAACACAACTCGCGAAAATGCTTCCTACCCCCGCTATTCACCGAATCAACCCTAATCGAGCCCAAGCGAATCCAATCGATCATCTAATGACAATTGAAAAAATAAACTATGTTCCGATATTTAAAATAGGATAATAATCTCACCTAGTAGGTAAAATTGGATGCTCTTTCAGATTACGCTATCAGATTTTTGTCACAATCCCTACAAATCTCGAAAAACGGGGTTTTAAGAGAATGAAATATTAAAATTCATGTATAAAATCATATACATTCATGTGTAAGGGTCTTTTTACTCAAACAGGGGGCCATTATTTAGGCCTTATTAAACCTCCAAAGGGTTGTAATAAGGGTTGTGAAGGGGTTCAATTATAAAATTCATATATAAGCATTTTTTAATCAGTGTATCCATGGGGTTTTCGGGTTCGCCGAATTTGATTTTTCAAATTTCAGGATTTTTCATCCCTCCGAAGGGGATAAAAAAGGGGGGTATGGGGTTGAAATATTAAAAGCTATTAATATTACATTATAATATATTATATTATCCGCTATTAGCATTAACTTTTTTTTGGTTTTTTTTTTTCATAATTTTTTTTTTGGTGTTTTTCTCATTTTTAATATATTTTTTTACGTTTTGTAGCTTTATATTTTTTAAAACTTTTTAGTTTTTTATTTCTTTTTTTTTTAATTTTTTTGTTTTTTTTTCAAAATCGCGTCAATTGATTATTTCATGTATTTCATCTGATCACGTAATCTGGAAGAGCATCCGACTTTACGTACTAGGTGAGATTATTATCCTATTCTGTACATCGGAACATAGTTTTTTTTCAACTGCCAGTAAATAACCGATTGGATCTGCTTGGGCTCGATTCGGGTTGATTCGATGAGTGGCGGGGGTAAAAAGCATTTTCGCGAGTTGTACCCATTAGGACTAGCACAAGATCTACCCCTGTGCAAAATTTGGAGTGATTTCACTGACACCCAATTTCCATTTAATGTGTACGTGGTCCTTTAACATTTTTTATTTTCAAAATTTTTTGTATAATCAACTCGAAATTTCTTTTGATAAATAAATGAAATAAAAAAAGCATTTTGATATGAGTCCTTTAATCAAATCCTCCTCTCCTACTAACTACTAACCTTCAAGAATACTAGACAATAGAATAATACATCCATGTATCCAATATATTTTTACCCTACTCCCTCCCACTCTCTTCCAAATTCTTCAGGATTCTTATATTTTTTAATAAACATAAAAACCTTAAAATTAATGTGCATTTCACAACCAAACACAAGAAAAAGTCAAGCGATGCAATTCATTTTTACAAGTCGCTGTAGTAATTATATTAGTTAAACGCTAATTTAACGACAATGGCATAAAGGAGATGTAAAAAAAAAAACTAATAATATATCATTTTACGAGCACTTAATGATGAATATTATTTAGAAATTCTTGTTGGTGAATTATGCCGTAATTAATATGAGTTATTGTTATATATGTGCCAAAAATATAATAATTTTTATATGGAACATATTTAACGTAGAAAAGATACATTTGTCACATATACTGAGCCTATTATTTATATACATTTATTATAAAAAACTACTTTTATTCTCATTTAGATATCTATTTGCCTGTCATAGTTTTAGGTTGCATTTATATTAGAAATCACCGGCATCAGCCGTGGAGATGAACTGAGCTGTAAGCTTAAAGTTTTTTATTTTACAGTAAACTATACTTATAGTCACTAGTGTGCTCATTACTCTTGCCGACTAGTAACTTAGGAGTTACTTTCTACCTAAAATATCTTCAAGAATTGGTGTACCTTAGGAAAATATATTTTCGAGATATAAAGATCCATAATCTTAAAGAGCGAAATAAAAACTTTGGAATATGGCTTTTCACGAGTTTTCTTCAACAATAGGATTAAGAAGTTCAAACAAAACATACAGAAGGATTTTGAAAATACTAGTGAAAAAGATTATTACTATTTGTAATATTAAGCTGGAAATTAACACTGTTTTTTTTTAACTTTACTTTTAACATAACTTTTTATTGATGATATGTAATTGAATGCATGTATTCAACAACGATACAAGATTTTTGCAGACATTCAAGAAGTTATATAGTATAAATAGTTGTTTTTTAACTATTGAATTTCGAAAAATTCTTATTTTATAATTTCTTTTTTTATACAAAATCCTTTGCAATATCTTAACGTAGTAGGTGATACAGTTTCAAATCATCTAAAAATAATTTCGCTTTTTGTTTAGGAATATCTGAAGAATAATCATACCTTGCCAAAGACCCTTAAAAGTTTGATTCCATTGAAAAATGACACCAATATTCAATCGGCCCATTTCTTCTACAACTAAGTCTACAGTCGCTCCTTCTAAGGCTTTGTTATTAAGTATAATAGTTGAATCTTCTAGTTTCCAAAATCCAAAACCTTCTAAATCGGAGGAAGTTTTTAGCTGTTTAGGTCCTATAAGTTCACCGTTGACAAGAACCATCACAGTATCGAATACATGTCCTAAAAACAGTTTAGTCACTTCCTTTAGTTTAAATTATTATCAAATATTAATTTGTCAAGCTAAGAAAAAAGCAAAAAAAAGTCTAAAGAGTTAATTGATTGTTCCGTTACTTTATGACAGTACATTTTAACAATAAAACTACTTAATTACTTTGTTAACTGTCACTAAAAATATTTGTAAAGATTTTACAATTGCTTTATCGCGATTTCGTAGTACAACTACATTGTCAAACGCTTAACTAAGACTAAAACAGATTTTTGGTATTTTATGTTTATATGATGAACAGATGTGGGTCTATTATATGTTAAAACAGTTGGAACAGAACATAATTTGCTACGTCTAATAATTTACTGAATAGTCAATTAGACGTAACAAATTCTGTTCTGTTCTAACTGTTTTAACATATAATAGACCCAATCTGTTCATCATATAAACATAATATTCTGTTTTAGTCTTAGTTAAGCGTTTGACAATGTAGTTGTACTACGAAATCGCGATAACGCAATTGTAAAATCTTTACAAATATTTAGTGACAGTTAACAAAGTAATTAAATAGTTTTATTGTTAAAAAAAGGTCTGCTCATTTATTTATTATCACCTGAAATTTTATGTCATGTAGATTAGACTATTGTTAATTTTGAACGTTACTTGGGTTTATTGTATTTATATATGTAATACACTGTGTCTGGTTAGTGCTATAAGTCAATACAGTAAAAATACCAAGTCTCCAACCCCCATTTTCACCCCTCAAAAGAGTGCATATGATCAAAATTATCCAAAAAATAGATTCAGCGTCCTTAGAAACCCCCGAGGAACAAGTTTTGAACGCGAAACTCTAATTCAGGTGAATATCGTAATTTCTCTCCCTCCAACCCCCATTTTCACACCTCAAAAAGGTGCATACGATAAAAAACCCGAAAATAGTTTCAGCGACCCCAGAAACTCCCGTAGGCGTAAACTTGAAATCACTCGAACTTCGAAGTTTCACCTCCCGGTTCCATGCTGCTTTTTGCAATTTTAAAAAATGTTGAGGTTTTATTTTGCAAATCGGCTTCCTTCCAGAATTTGCTTATTAGTATTAAAAAAAGTGCATGATTTCGTTAATAATTGAGGGCTCTAGAAAATTCTGAAAGAAAAATCAGATTCCTGGCCCACAGTGCATCGTTTCTATACCATGTACTTGGTTATAAAAAAGTTTAATTATCTGATATTATTTTATCTTGGTATCATTTTCAGTCATCTTTGTAACGTAAGTTACTATGAATAAGGTTTATTTTACAGGTTCTAAGTTATGTAAAAATATGTCAGAAGTTTTTGTTCGAGACCATTTCAGCTGTGACTAGGTGGAAACCTTATTCAGAATACATCCTAGTATGTTCAGAAATGAAGTTTCAAGGTTTTTTTTTAATTCTTAGTTTAATATTTTACCTTCAATAGTTAAAACAGAATTTTCCTTCAGACTAACATTTTCTTTTCTGTAAACAATATATCCATTGCTTTGGCCAGAATTGTTGTTTATGTTAAGCTTCTCCATTGGCAACAAATTTTTGCTATTGATGATATGTGGAGAATTTTGCTCAATAATGGTTTGATATGAAATATATTTTTTAACAGCTGTGCTATTGTAAGTTACAGGTATAATAGGTTCGGGTGCTGGAGGAACAAATGTTTTTATTGGATTAACTTCTGCAACCATGTCTTTTACAATATTGTATTTATTTCGATATAAGCCATTTTCAGTCAGAGGCGAATCATAGTCATAACTGGTAGTGATAGACTCATATCCTGAATTGTCTAATAATTCGTTTGCTAAAAAATATAATAAATAACTATATATTAAAGAAAATGATCTTATCTACAGGTATTTTTGGCTTTATTTCCAATTACTACATTAAACAATGCCGGAAACAATGCCTGGCAGTTACGTACCAAAAGTAGCAAAAGGTTGCCATTAGTAAATCCAAAATTGGTATTATAGTACAAAAGAGACGTATATATCCCATATCCCAACAGAGTTTTTTTTGAAAACCCCATAAAAACTATTAATTTATATATATATATATATATATATATATATATATATATATATATATATATATATATAGATATATATATATATATATATATTGAAGGGCAAAGTTTTTTTATTTATAGTTTGTTACATTCATTAAATGTTCTAAGCCCTAGTGCAATGTAGGCCTCAGCTATTTTGATGTGATTGCTTCCTTGTGCAAACTTCCACCATGAAACATGTAAACATTGAATGATGCATTTTTTCACTTAAAATATCACCAAGAACCTTCCTGGTATCTTCATCTGTTTTCTCCGCTATGATTCGTACCCCAAAAATCAAACGTCCCAATCCAAAATTCCATTACCATTAACGGTCTTCCTGGTTGTAAACTCCTCTAATTTTTCCAGTTGTTTAATTATGTTTATTACTCAGGCACCTGTACCCAAATTGGCGGTTTGCAGAAATAGTCCTGGCAACGTTCCTGAAAATGTTTAATTTATAATGTATGTAAGTGTAAGAATTTTTTTTATTAGTGATTTTAGTTTAATTTAACATGGACTATAACTTTTACCTCAATAAAAAAAAAAAAAAACCTCGATTCGATGGTAGTCATGACTTTGTTAACCTGTCAGAATTGCCAATTGACATTGGTTCCAAAATATCAAAAGTGAATTTATTTGTTAAAATTACGGGAATAACAATTGACAAAGTTAAAACTTTGTCAATTGTATTCCCGTAAATATATAAAGTTTTAGTTGTTAATTGAAACGTTTAATTTTTATTACTTTTTTAATGTTTGTGAAATCTCTAAATCCTTCGAACGAATGTGTATTTCTAACTTGCACCGCTCTGGGAGGAATTAAGCGGGCTACATCCTTCAAACACTTTCCATGAAAATACTTGTAGAATAGACTTAAAACGCCAACTGTTCTTCGATGTTCCAGCGAATCAAGGCCGCCGGTCAGTTCCGGGTCTCCAATCAGACGAATAGCTCTTCTCTGAATAGAATCTAACAAATGCAGCGTATGTTTGGGAGCGGAGCCCTAAACATGGGAGCAGTATTCCATAGTTGGTCGAATTTGAGCTTTGTAAAGAATTAACAGTTATTGTGGAGTGTAAAGCTTTCTGGTTCGAAATAATATTCCCAACTTTTGAGAAGCTCTCCTTGCTATACCTGTGTGATGTTCATGCCAGGACATATTTGCTCCCAAATTAACGCCCAATAAATTTAGTGACGACTCGACTGCCACTCGTAAAGAATGCTCTTTGCGGAAACATGAGAGCCACAAACAGAACTTTTCAGACATACCTTAAGAGCGTAGCTTAGCCAACTGTCCATGTGCCAAACACGGTCGAATGCCTTGGATATGTCAAGAGCAACCGCTCGAGATTTTCCAAAGTGTTCAATTGCGTTGTTCCAAACATGTGTTACATAAGTCAGAACATCTCCTGTTGAATAATATTGAATCCTTCAAGTTATTTTAAAAGATGCTGATTGATAGCCTTTTCCATGACTTCAATATTAATGAAAGCAGTGCGAATGGTCATTAGTTATTTGGCAACTTCTTGGCTACTTCTTTATTAAACTGAAATATTGCTTATAACAACTTTTTTTATGAAAAATTGACTCCATAATATAAATTAAATTGACTTTTCAACACCACTAAAAATACATAAAAAGAACTGATTTGACAGTTCATGAAGATTAAGATAAACTTAATGTTTCAATTTTAATACATTTATGTAAAATTTACTGTTCCGTACAGAACACTTATGGGATCACTTCGGTGTCCATCTGTCTGTCGGTAACACCCTATATTCTCCGGAACTATTTGACATAGAAAGTTGAAATTTGGCACAAATATAAAAATTGATGGCCCAATCAGAGCCTTGTAATTTTAAAAGGTAAATTTTCACTTAAGGGGTTAGTTTTGGAGGGTGAAATCGGAATGAATTTTTTTTCCTAAGGTCATCGAGTTGGGTGTCAAATGTAAAATGAAAATACGAGTTCAACAGTATATATGATGTAATACTCGCGCAAACTTTTCTTCATGTTATTTTAAAAGAATGGCCAAAAATCGCTGCCCCCTCCCTATCTCGAAAAGTACGGATCAAAAATTTTGAAAAAATCCTGGAATATTTTTCATAAAGTGTAAATTCAGCGAAAATTATCAAGAGGGTATTAAGTTTGATAATTTATCTGGTATAAAAAACTATTTGCCTTGACAATATGGCGGAGTTGTTTTTCGTGGAAAGTTGTGAATTCAACCGGGACTAAAAGCTACGAAATATCAGTACGTATTCTGTGCAATCAGTAATATCATGATGACTGGTGACCAACGAATAGGTATCACGACAAAATATTTTTATTTAATTTGTATATAATTAAACATTTAAACAACCTAAATATTTATTTAGGTAGTAAATATTTGTTTTAAACTTGTACTAGAAAGATGGCTTGCTTTTTATATATTCTTGGGAATTCTTATATTAAAGATGAATTTGTGACTCAATTTTATAGAATACTTCAGCAATTACTGTACGGAACACTAATTGTGAAAATCAAACTTGCACTTGGCCGGTTATTTTTTATCTTTATATAAGCAAAAGCTAATGTTAAAGTTCAATTTCAACTAAAAATATTTTAAAAGCGGTTAAAACTAGACTTAACCGGATAATTGAAGGCACCTGATTTTTAATGAAGTTCTACCAATAGCGGGGAATGCACGGAATCAAACGACACTACACGGAAGTAGGCATGTGTTTTTTTTCAAAAAAATTTTATTACAATTATAGTTTTAATACTTTGTAACATTCATTTTTTCCTAGAATTGAAGATCATGTCACGACACTGTTTTTCCCCCTATAATTTATATTTTATTACATTTTTATATTTATTGCAGTGATTTCAATTTTGAGCAGTGAGCTTAAAGCAAAATTTTTGAGCAGTTTAATTTAAACCGGCAGTGTGTAACGCGTGTTGCCGACTTGATTTATTTAGTTTGCATTAATTTTTCGCCCGGAAGTGAGCCATTTTAAAGACGTTACTTTAAGGAAAAAACAAAGATCTTTAAGCAGCCATTTCGAATTTATAAAGGGTTTTCTCGACCATGAAGCCGTAGTGGCTTTTTCGACCATGAAGCCATAGTGGCTTTCTTCTCCAGCCGCCAGAGTATTTTTTTCTCAGTGATGTAGTAGTGCAGTAACGGTTTCTAGCTCTCAAATTTAAGGCCTTTTTCCTTTCTGGAAATATCCTGCTCATTCCTCAGGCATTTCGGGTTAAAAAGTGTTTAGCAGTCCAAAGGAAACTAGGATGGTGATGGCTGAGACAATATTTTTATGAGAATCTCACCAGGAGAGGTCAGGTAACTCATGGAAAACCCATGAGGAGAAACAAATCCGTAAGTCATAAACACACCAGTCTAAAAATTTCACTTCCTGTCTACAAGTGCGTTTCCAACGACTACTCAACACGCGTAACTCGCGGAGTTAATTTCACAAACTTTTAAAATCGTGTTTTATCAAGCCTTTTATTAAAAACTTAATAATCATAAATTAAAAACTCTATACCATAGTAGCTCTTCTAGCTTAAGAGATTTTTATTTAGTAGAAGTATTTTTTAAGAGAGTAATACAAGTTAGGAATTTTTATTTTGCTAATAAACCTTTTTATTTAAATGTGTAGCGTTTCACGAGCTACCTGCTTTATCTTTCAGGGCGCAACAGTTGTACTCAATTTAATTTTATTTCAACAACTAATTAGCTCTTCAGTATTTTTTCATTTTTAGAGCTGAACTTAGAATCTTTTTATTCTAAAATGAACGGTGCCCAAAATCTGTACAACCAAATTTTTAAACAGTTATAGAGACTATTTTCCAAACAAAATGAGCTAGCTTATGTCTAAATTTTTGCTCTATCAGTATTAATATCCACTCAATTTATTCTCAGAAATTAAGATATCCCTAAGGGGCAAATAACGGCTTCTATTTAATAAATAAAATATTTATTAAAAGTATTAAAAGTAAAGAAAGTCTTATATAATTAAGTTAAAAAAAATACTTGGTTTTTAAACTACTGCTAAGATCCATGCCTGGTCTCAATTTTGATGAGAGGCTCTGAACTTAGCAAGGGCTCCCCAACACTATGGCAAAGGCAGACCTGGAAGGAGAAGTCCTCAGTCCCAACACGGTGCGTCCCAATAACTAATAGGGAACGACCTGTAGATACATAGGCCAGGTGTAAATCAGGCCTAGCCAAATAAACACCTGCAGATTAAATGAGGCTATGATTTAAGGCAGCAGCTAAATCACTACTGAGCCAAGGCTATTGAAAACTCCTATTTCCACAGGCTTGATATCAGATACTCACAAGCAACAACCATATTATGGTTTAATCGGCGGCCGTGACACTGCAATAAGGAAGGCAGCGGGTAACCATCTCACTATTAACCCAAATCACAACGGTAGGGCTCCATGTATCAGCAACAGTACTTAGTCCAGATTCGACTGGGTGGGACAGAATAGGGCCTCCCAAGTCGTCAACTAGCGAAACCCCTGTCAAATTGTACCGGTTGAGGCATCACACAAACATGTCTTCAACATTAGAAACACTGATTATAGAATTGCGACATGGAACGTTAGGACCCTATATTAACAGGGGAGACTAGCTAAGCTTGGATGTACGTTTGTTTTCGATCCGATAACCCATCTGACTGCGCCAGGAGGTCTCCGATGTTATTTTGGCTGGTATGGTTTTTCGAAGAAATGCTCCTCCAACGGCAAGCCTTGGTTTGACCGAAAATGCAAAGAAGCTGTTGCTTCTAACATCTTGCCTACCGACAATGGCGTGAAAATCCTAACACCATAAATCGTAACACCTTTGTTCGTGCCTGGAACAGATGCAAGGGAATTATCGACGAAACCAAGGAGGCAGACAATCAACGAATTAGAAACAAACTTCTCGCTTGTCCCAACAATTCCAGGTCCTTTTGGGCAGTCGCTAAGACAGTTAGTCAAAATTTTACCAAATCCACCATACCACCACTCACACGGCCAGATAATTCCATTGCAACCACACCTGTTGACAGAGCGGACTTGTTGGCTGAACTCTTTGCTTCACATTCTACTATCGATTTCAAAAAAAAAAAACACCACCTACTATTCCCATATTGCAGTCAAGGATGCCCGATGTCGTCTTCAGACAGCGCATCATAAAGCGTACTTTAATGAAGCTGGACACCAAGAAGGCTTCTGGCGCTGACGGAATACCTGCCATAGTTCTCGAAAACTGTGCAAGGGAACTAACACCAGTTTTCTGTAGACTTTTTAACCTATCCTACAGAAAGGGAATATTTCCGTCCTGCTGGAAATGTGCCACGGTTCAGCCGATACCTAAAAAACGCAAGAAGACCTTGCCAAATAACTACCGACCAGTCGCACTCCTTTCAATAATATCGAAAGTCATGGAAGAGGTTATCAACGACCATCTTCTAAAATATCTTGAACGATTCAATATTATTAGCGATCACCAATATGGTTTTTCGTAAACATAGATCAACAGGAGATCTTCTGACTTATGTAACACATATTTGGAACAACGCAATTGAACACTTTGGAGAATCTCGAGCGGTTGCTCTTGACATATCCAAGGCATTCGACCGTGTTTGGCACGATGTACTGTTGGCTAAGTTACGCACTTATGGTATGTCTGAAAGGTTCTGTTTGTGGCTCTCATGTTTCCTCAGAGAGCGTTCTTTACGAGTGGCGGTCGACGGATTTCTTTCTAACACCCTCACTATCAACGCCGGTGTGCCCCAGGGCTCCATACTGTCTCCTACTCTCTTTCTTATTTACATTAACGATCTGCTGGAAAAGACCTGGAATCCAATCTATAGCTTTGCAGATGACAGTACGCTTGTCTCTTCATTCATCTTGAACGCTCGGACATCGGCTGCTCAGGCGAATAACCGCAGACAGCAGGAGGTCGTTCAAGTTAACAAAGACCTGGAAGAAATTCTGTCTTGGAGTGACAGTAACCAAGTGGAATTTAACGCTACAAAACCCAGGCGGCAGTTTTCTCTAAAAAAGTTGATGTTGCTGAACCCGACATAGTTATGTCGGGGCACTCTATTCCCTTAGCATCGTAGCTCAATTTGTTGGGCGTTAGTTTGGGAGCAAATATGTCCTGGTATGAACATGTTACAGGCATAGCAAGGAGAGCTTCTCAAAAGTTGGGAATATTGTTTCGAACCAGAAAGCTTTGCACCCCACAACAACTGTTAATTCTTTACAAAGCTCAAATTCGACCAACTATGGAGTTTTGTTCCCACGTTTGGGGCTCCGCTCCCAAACATACACTGCATTTGTTGGATTCTGTTCAGAGAAGAGCTGTTCGTCTGATTAGAGACCCGGAATTGACCGGCGGCCTTGATTCGCTGGAACATCGAAGAACGGTTGGCGACTTGAGTCTGTTCTACAAGTATTTTCATGAAAGGTGTTTGAAGGATGTAGGCCGCTTAATTCCTCCCAGAGCGGTGCATGTTAGAAATACACGTCGCGCTGGTGCTTCACATCCGTATGAGGTTCAGCTTGTTACTCCGCGTACAACGCTTTTCAAGCAGTCTTTTATATGGAGATCGCCATCCCTTTGGAATACATTGCCCAGCGCTGTGTTTCTCACCGAGTACAATTTACAGCGATTCAAAAACAACGTGAATCGCTTTTTTTTTTTCCGCACACATGCCGCTCCTGGAGCGCTTTAGGGACTTCCCTGCAGCACCCATAAAAAAAAAATAAAAAATGCTTGTCACGAAATGAACCGTCTGAAGTTGCAGGTCCTTAGCATGAGTGAGGTCTGATGATCAAATTCAGGAACAACATACATGATGGGTAAAATATTTTATTACTCTGGTAACGGTGATTTGCACCCCTTTAATTGAGTTGGGATCTTGCTCAGCTCTGAAATGAGTGACGCTGTTTCAAATTTTGTTCCTGATTCTGAGCGAAATATGTCTATATAACTGGCAGGCTCGCCTTTAAACATTAACATAATCCAGACATACGCTCCAACACCCGATAAATCGAATGATGAATTAAGCTGCTACAAGGAAATGGAAGATTTTATAAAATTAACAAAGAAAAAAGATAGAACTGTTATAAAGGGCGATGTCAACGTCAAAACTGGACATGATATTGTTGGGGATGTTGGAGAATATGGCTTGCGTACAAGAAACGAGAGGGGAGATAAATTGGTGAAATTTTGCCAACAGCATGACTTAATTGTGACAAATACTTGGTTTAAGTTACGTCCGCGCAGGCTTTATACATAGACCTTCACACTACACACAACTAATAGAAATGTACATAACCAAATCGATTTCATTTTGATTGGCAGAAGATTTCGGAATTCAGTGACAGGTGTAAAGACCCATCGAGATACTAATAGAAATGTACATAACCAAATCGATTTCATTTTGATTGGCAGAAGATTTCAGAATTCAGTGACAGGTGAAAAGACCCATCAAGGTAGGGATATGGAATCCGACCATAATCCAGTGGTCGCAAATATGCGTATTCAATTGAAGATAATAAGAACCAGCGCGGAGTAATACAATGAAACTAGACCTTCAAAACGTGAAGAATATAGACCCGAGCGATACTGTTGCGGATGTACTAGATAATTAATTATCAGAATTGCACATTATAACAGATACAACACCAAATCAACTTAAAACAAAAACAAGAAAACCAACTAAATATGTCTGGATAACAGAGGAAATCCTTGACTTAATTTAGGCATAACGGAGAGATAAAAGCAGAGATACGACAGTATATAATAGACTAAAAAGGGAAATAAGACGCAAAGTCTGGGAAGTTAAAGAATGGCTGACATAAAAACGTGAGTAAATGAAGGAGTTTCAACGTAAGCACGATTTCTTTAATTTAAGCAAGGTGAGTGAAACTGAAAAAATTTATAGGAAAACACAACAGACGAAGATTACACATAATGTTGGATTCTGACGGACAGCTAATAATAGATACAGAGAGTAAACTGAGGGAATGGGAACTGTACATTAAGGAGCTTTTTAGAGACATTAAAGAACAAATAACAAACAGAACAGCAAAGCGAGGGACCGAGTATCATAAAATGCGAGGTAGAACATGCTATTACGCAACTTAAAAATAACAAGAGCCCAGGACCAGATGGGGTATATCCTGAAATACTGAAGTTGATCAATGACGACAATATCAACCTACTCGCTACCCTGTTCAGTAGGATTTATGACACTGGAGAAATACCGAAAAATTAGTTGGCGTCCGTATTTGTACATTTTCTTGAGAAATCCAACCCACAAAGTTGTGGCGATTTTAGACTAATAAGTGTTATAAGCCTTGCTCTAAAATTGCTGCCGAAAATAATTCACAATCGAATATTCAGGAAGTGTGAAGAGCGAATGGGAATGAATCAATTTGGATTCAGGAAGGGATGAGGAAGGCCTTGTTGTGCCCGCAGATGTTGTCCCAAAAATGCCTGGACCAACGAAAAGCTTCATATGCTTTGTTGACTTCGAGAAGGGACTTCATAGAGGCAAACACTCAATATTATTGGAAGAGTTCCAGAAGATGGACCTTGATGGGAAAAACATCCGTTTGGTGATAAAATTTATATATAAATCAAAAACGCGACCATGAAATTAGAAAACTGCAAATCTAACAGTATCAGTATCGAGCGAGGAGTACGCCAGAGTTGCGTACTATCTCCAACACTGTTCAACCTTTATTCGGAAGTGCTTTTCAATAAGGCACTGGAAGACGAAGAAGACAGTGTCAAGATAAGTGGCGTTAACACAAACAGCATCCGTTACGCACGACGCAGTGCTAATGAATATAGACCCGCAGAGAATTATCGACAGTGAGAATATTGTGTGTGACGAATACGTAATAAAAATCAATGTTAAAAAAATGAAGATAATGACTATCCGCAAAGACCAAATTGTCCCCCTTCCCCTTCACCATCAACGAAGAAATCATGGACCAACTTAACTCCTTCAAATATCTTGGCTGTTTGTACCAATGACACTCTGGATCCGAAAAGAAAAAATTAAAGCAAGAATCAAACAAGCAAGGAGTGGATATAGACGTTTGAGTAAATTATTGGGCGATTCATATTTCAACCTAAACTTAAGGTAAAGAATAGCCAAATATTACGTCTGTTCTATGGCGCAGAAACCTGAACACTAAAAAGTCAATATGAACAAACTTGAAGCATTTGAGTTATGGATATCTCGCAGAATCGTATAAATATCTTGGACGTGACATATGTGCAACGACTCTGTCCTACAAATGACAGGAGGGGAAAGGGAAATATTGAAAATCGTGAGAGCCAGAAAAACCTCTTATTTGGGTCATGTCTTGAGGAGGAAAAATACAGAGCGAGTTCAGTTTGGGAAGGAAAAAGCTCTCATGGTTAAGGAACATAAGGAACTTTAGCGGATTGGAATTCGAGTAAACTAATTAGAGCGGCTGAAAACTAAGATAAATTGATAATATGATCGTCAACCTTCAGTGATGGAGAAGGCACAAGAAGAAGACTGCTAAGAAAAAATGATTATTAATAAGTATAGAGGTTACACATTAGAGACCAAATTTGTCTCTCTAAAAAAACTCGGTTAAATTAAGAAAATGATCACTGTATGGTTCATATTGTTGGCATAATTCTTTAAATAATAAATTAAATTACTATTATTAATAATCATAGTAAAATATAATTTACACATGTCTGTATATACTAAAAATAATATTTAACTAAAGATATTTATGTATTATTTCAAAAAATATCAGAAAAAAGTTACTATTCTGATACTATCCTAAATTCTATTTTTCTATATATTTTAATTTTTAAACAATGCTTGATTTATTTTGTACTCATAATACTATTGTCGCGCAGACATTAATTAGTTAAAATCTAATTCACCAATTTATCAAGAAGTGTTGGAAAGGTGCATTGGCAACCTCGAAACTTAATACGCAGAGCTATTATAGACTAAGAGCTACGGGAAAAAAAGTAGTCTGGGCAGTAGCAACTTGCCTCTTTGCCAGAATGATCTGCTACAGAAATTGCTCACATTCCAGATATTTTGGGCCGCCGCTACTGGCCCATTAGCCAATAAGGCCCAATTCGAATATGCCATTTTTAGCGTGAAGGGTAGCATCGTAGGCATGGTACAGTATTATTAGCCAGTTCAGTAGGACTTGCGCTCAATGATTGACAGAAGTCGATTCTGGACCGGGGACCCGAACGGCCCTTTTTTTCTTGACTACTACTGCCCACGCCACTTTTTTTCCCGCAGTTCTTGGTCCATTAGCAGG
>CM032447.1:165304156-165446656 GCA_019049505.1 Pachyrhynchus sulphureomaculatus | reverse complement strand
GATCGGGCAATATCCCTAACAGACCCAGAATATCGGAAAAAATCAATAAACAAAGCCAAAAAAGCAATGGAAAAAAATAACTACCCGGTATATTTTATAAACCAAATATTCAAAAGACGGATACAAACATTTTATAATTCTACCGAAAACAAAAACTAACAACAAAAAAGCCCAAAAGAAACAAAGCATATCGTTTTACCATACACATTTCACAAAAAATTGAAAAAACTTTTTAAAAATCATAATATGAATATCGCTCATAGAGCCCATAACTTACTGGCAACTAACTTTTCAAAATTAAAAACCAAAACCCTAAAAAATAAAAAGAGCAATGTTGTATACCAGATTCCTTGCAATAATTGCGAAGGTAGTTATATAGCCAATATTTGGAAAATAGGATAAAGGGACACAAGTATGACAAAAATAATAGACCAGCACTAACAAAGCACGAGGAGAAAAAAGAAACACACATTCAATTATGAAGGAACCAAGATTTTAATCACTGAGAACAATAGGAAAAAAAAAGAGAAATATTGGAATCTATTATGATACAAAAAATACCACCGCTATCAACAACAAAAAAAAAACAAATAACCTGAGCCAAATATATATGGCAGTACTATAAATGCAATCTACATGTTGTGTTCGTCCGAGTTTTTAAGTTAAAATAAAATAAATGACAATGAAACTAATTAACATATGGTTCGTGTAACGAAAAAGGAAAAAAGAGTACGTTGTGATTCGGTGAAATGGGCAAAGATAAATATTAACCTAAACATCCACGTCCAAGGTAAGAACACTCATAAAGTTAATTATTTTAGTTTTAATAAATTAATGAGATATGCATTTTCAAATACCAGTTTACGGATAAAAAATATGTACAATTTTAGCCAAACCAGACAAACTGTGTCGAAACGTCAATAAAAGGAAAGGATCACTATATATACATATATACATATATATATATATATATATATATATATATATATATACAGTAATACCCCGCTTTACGCGAGGGATACGTTCCGAAAAAAATCGCGTTAACTGAAATTCGCGTATATCGAGGTTTATGATTAAACATAGTCAAAATTTAATACAAAAAAATACAAATCATTTTAATCAATCACTTTAATTCTAAGAACACTTTATGCAATACATACTCTTATTTTTTACGGAAAAATACATCTATTGTCTTTTGGGTAACGTTTTGTTTACGTTCTTGTAAAATACGTTCATAACACCCAACACTGTTTTTAATTGTTTGACACACGGTCAAGACACGGTCATCATTATTGTCTATACTCTGCAATATGTCCAAACCTGAATAAATTTTTGAAAGTGCATTTTGTATTTCCCCTGAAGATAAAACTTTCTCTTCTACTTGTTCTTCCTCATCGTAGATAGGATTATTCTGTAACTCGATCAGATCTTCATTGCTAATAGGATCGTCGTGCGTTGCTACAAGTTCTACGAGATCTTCTACCGTGACATCTTCAAGTTCAGACCCCTCAATCATTGCAGCAATGTCTTCAAGCACTTGTCTCTGCATCTGGACAATTCTTCTAGGTGCTTCCACTACATCTGGCCAAAGATTACGCCACACCCCATTCATACAACTCATTTTAACTTCCTTCCAAGCCTTTTTTATGTTGTGAATAGACTTCATAATGTTGTATGACTTCCACCACTCTCGCATAGACTGTCTTCCTTCCCCGTCAGTTTCATGAATTAGTTGGCTAAAAGTGCGGCGATGGTAATAAGCTTTGAAGTTTGCTATTGCTCCCTGGTCCATAGGTTGTAATATTGACGTAGTGTTTGGTGGAAGGAACTTTACGTACACTTTTAAGTCTCTGGGCGTATCAAGTGAGGTTGGATGTCCTGGGGCATTGTCTAAGAGTAATATAACTTTAGGTTCAAGCCCATTTCTGTCACAGTATGATTTGACTGATGGGCAAAAACTATTAGAATACCATTCTTGAAAAATTTCCCGTGTAACCCACGCCTTTCTGTTTGATCGCCACACAACTGGTAGACTTGTCTTGTCTGTGCCTCGCATTGCACGGGGTGTTTTCTGAATGGTACACTAGTAAAGGTTTCAGTTTGAAATCACCAGTGGCATTACCACCCAGCAGAAGTGTTAGTCGATCTTTCGCAGCTTTGAAACCACTGGCTTGACGTTCTTCCTTAGAAATGAATGTTCGAGATGGCATTTTTTTCCAGTAAAGTGCGGTCTCATCAACATTGAAGATGAGACAAGCAGGAATTTTCTCTCGTCTAACGAAGTCTTGAAACTTGTCTGGAAACTCAGCTGCAGCTTGAATGTCCGCGCTGGGCCGCCTCGCCTGTTATGTGGATATTGTGAAGATTAGAACGCTGCTTGAACCGATGGAACCAGCCTCTGCTGGCAGCAAAAGTCGGAGTGGCACTCCCTTCTCCTTCTTTTGTTTTCAGCATCTCATACAAAGATTTTGCTTTTGTGCATATGAGATCTTGACTTAGTGGTGTGTTCTTCTTATTCAAATCTTCGATCCAGACTGACAGTAATTTCTCCATTCTTTCTAAGATAGATGATCTCGAACGAGAAAGTTTTGTTGCACTTATAGGTGTTGAACCTTCGCTGGAGATTTTAATTTTTTCCCGATTTTTATAAATCGTTCTCACAGTCGATTCTGAGAGTCCAAAATCTCTCCCAACAATTGTTGCTTTGCCTCCATTTTCCATTCTTCTTAACACTTTCATCTTCAATTCCAAAGTGACGCTTTTACGCTCTTTTTTCTTTACAGGCGGCATTTTTAACGTAGGGTTAAATTATGTATGTATGTATCTCCAATAAATATTAAAACAAAACTGCCAGCCGACCGAACTAACATTACGGAACAAATGAACACACGAAACGAACGAGGAAATCCCCATAGAACAAAGTCGAAGGACAGGGAATTCCCAATTCTTCAAAGAGAATATTCAGAGAAAGCGGGGATCCCCCCGCGACCATAGAGAAGTTAATGACTACATGAGCGCGAAATTTGAAATTCGCGTTATAGTGAAACCGCGCGTAACGGGGGGTCGCGCTAAGCGGGGTATTACTGTATATATATATATATATATATATATATATATATATATATATATATATATATATATATATGTATATATATATGTATATATATATATATATATATATATATATATATATATATATATATATATATATATTTATATACACATATGTATATATATATATATATATATATATATATATATATATATATATATATGTATATATATATATATATATATATATATATATATATATATATATATATATATATATATATATATATATACATATATATATATATATATATATATATATATATATATATATATATATATATATATATATATATATTATATATATATATATATATATATATATATATATATATATATATATATATATATATATATACATATATATATATATATATATATATATATATATATATATATATACATATACATATATATATATATATATATATATATATATATATATATATATATATATATATATATATATACATATACATATATATATATATATATATATATATATATATATATATATATATATATATATATATATATATATATATATATATATATATATAAATATATATATATATATATATATATATATATATATATAAATATATATATACATATATATATATAAAACATTTGACTTTCCAAAAAGTTTTACTGATTAAAACGGTTTTACTCAATAGAACCGCTCTGCAACCTACTCATTGCACGCTATTCATTCCTATAAAAACAGATGCAACTGAATTTTCCATCATTCCTTTATCAGAATTTGAACCGTCAACCTTTCTGCTATACCTGCTTACTACTTACGTCATCGAAAAATGGATACCACCTCGGAAGAAACGGCACAAGTTATTTCCCTGTTACAAGAAGGGCAGAGCTAACGTTTAGTCGCTGCGCAACTGCACCTGAGCCAGTCAGCTATCTCCAGAGTCTACAGACGTTACCAAGAGACTGGAGCCTTTACACACAGACCAGAATCAGGAAGAAGAAGGTGTACCTCGGAACGAGACGACCGCTTCATTGTCAATACAACTCTAAGAAATCGTCACTTGACTGGCGTTGATTTCCAGCAGGAGCTGGTCGATCTATCAGTTATTGGACAGTCAGAAGAAGACTTAAAGAAGCTAACCTAACTCCGAAGAGACCAGACCCGACCAATACAAAATATGGATTTTAGTTTTTATCAATACATTTAATTATTAAACTTAAAATTTATTTAATTTTTTCCTTCTCTTACCCCGATTTTCAATCCTTGTCCTCCTTGTTTCCACTTTTTGTCATTTTAATCAGTAAAAAGTATGAGTTATGCTATGGAATTTTGTATCATTAAAAAGAGAATAGAATGGGCTTTCAAATGATACTAAAATCCGTAAGAATTTTTCTTTTGTATGGTAAAGGATAAGTGCATTTGTCTCATTTGCCGTGCATCAGTTGCAATACCTAAGCGTGGGAACTTAGAGGGGCATCATAAAACGGTTCATAAAAACTATGAAAAGGATTTTCCGTTACAGAGTGAATTAAGAAAACGAAAAGTACGTGATTTGATAACTTGTTTGAAAAAAGAACAAACCATGTTCACAAGACCAGCCAAACAATCAAAAGCTGCAACGATCGCGTAATTTAAAATATCTCATATATTGGCGAAACACAAGAAACCATTTGATGATGGATTGGTTGTGAAGGAAGCATTTATTGAAGCGGGTGAGACTTTATTTGGAGATTTTAAAAATAAAACAGAGATTATGTCTGCTATTAGAGAACTTCAGTTATCTCGTCCGATTGTAACAAGGCGTGTTAAAGTCATGAGTCAGGATATGGCAGATAACTAAAACATGATATCATGGAATGTACATACTTTTCTTTACAGTTCGACGAATCCACCGATATGACAGACACTTCCCAGCTGTGTATTTTTATTCGAATGGTATTCAATGACATGTCGGCTAAGGAAGAGTTTTTGACAATGATTCCTCTGAAAGAAAACTAGTGTGCATTACAACCGATGGAGCACCAGCAATGACTGGAAACGAAAACGGTTTTGTGGCCTTGTGTCGAGCTAATGATGATTTCCCTTCATTTTTCTCCTTCCATTGCATTATACATCAACAAGTTTTGTGTTCAAAAGTTCTAAACATGGAGAAAATTATGGGCATTGCGATAAAAATTGTGAATTCTATCCGTGCACGTAGGTTGCAACGACGGCTCTTTAAATTTCAGTTGGAAGATAGTGAGTCAGCTGAACACACTGATTTAGTTCTTCACACACACAGTCGCGGAAAATTCCTAGAAAGGTTTCAAGAATTATTGCCCGAAATAACAGCTTTTCTGGACGAAAGAGGTGATGACACTCAGATGCTGATAAACGGAAAATGGCTGACTGATTTGGCATTCTTGACAGACATCACAATGCATTTAAACACCATTAATTTAGAGTTTCAAGGTAAAGGAAAAACTATTATTGAGATGATTAGCGCAATAAACGCATTCAAAAGTAAATTGCAACTTATGATAGATCAACTGAAAAGAAAGGATCTGAAAAATTTTCCGTCTTTGAAAGCAAGGATTCCTTAGTTGAATTATGATATTTATGAGGCAGAATTATCAAATATTTTGGGCCAATTTGAAATACGTTTTTATGATTTCAGTAAATTGGCAAATATCGCATCATTTATGAGTTATCCTTTTTCATGTAAAAATATTGAGGAATTAGCTACTGAAATAGCAAGTCAGTTTAACATGGACTCATATTCTGTTGAAAATGAGTTAGTGCAGATTATATCAGATATACATCTCAAAGCCACAGCATCTGATACAAAATTCTGCTGTTTTATATCTGAAGATAAATATCCGAATCTAAGGCAAATCGCCCTTCAACTGACGGCAATGTTTGGGTCAACTTACTTGTGCGAGTCTGCATTTTCTGAAATGAAGATAATTAAGTCAAAATATCGCAATCGACTAACTGACGAACATATGTCATCATGTTTGCGATTAGCACTCGGTAATTACGTACCATCTTATGAAAAGTATGCTGAGGACATGCAGTGCCACGCTTCAACATCCAAAGTCACTCTTTAGTTAAGTTTAGACACTAGAACTCGTTTGTTTTGTAAGAACCAATAAAAATTTTTCTAAATTTATAAACAAGGGTGGTTTACAACCTTATAAAGGCTTCAAGAAGCGAAGCACTAGCATAAATGCCTCAAAGAGTATAGTTTACATCAAACTTATGGAGGAACAAATTGTCTGTGTATATTTTTTATTGATTTTATAATCAGCGTGGTTGACACCCTTTCAAAGGTTCACGGTGCTTTTTTTTACTGTGTTTTTATGGCTTGGCATACACCAATTAGCCAGCTTTCTCTCTTATTTTTCAGACACACAAATTTACACATACATACATGGGACAAATCACAAACACCCAGGCACTCAGGTGGAATCGAACCGCCGACCCTCTGAACTACAGTAGCATTACCTACTGCGCCAGAGGTCTTCCCGTTCACGGTGCTAAATTGTATAACTAATAGCTCACATATCTCAGGAGTGTAAAATGTATCAAGCTCAAAGTGGGAGAAATTCTCTGGATATATTTTTTAATTTTTATTTTATATTTAACCTTTGCTTCGTGAGTGCTTTACACCCCTATCCTAGGTAAAAATTCTTAACTAAATTTCTCAAACCAAACCCTTCTGCAAGTAATATGTTAATCAAATAAGAATCTCACCTATCGATGATTAAATATCTGTTAGTTAACTTACTATGTGTAGCATATATTTCGTTGCTGACCCAAATGTTTACATAGACCAGGAATTCCCAAATCAGTCACGAGGGACACCAACACAGTGAATAGATTGTAATAAGTTTTCTGCACCGCTCGAGTTCTCAGAGATATTTCTCACTTTTTCTCTCTCAATAAAAAAACCTTTGATTTGTCACAAGGAAATTGTTTACAATTTTGGCATTACTCTTAGATTGTTATTAGAAAAACTTTTTCCAAATTCTGGTTCCATTTTGCTCAAACATATATGGTGAATTGAAACGTCAACGTCAGATGTTAAAGGACAATAACCTGGAAGACGTGGAAACGCACATCCTGTAGAACCTTCTCAATGGATTAAACAATATTTTTTAATATGATTAAATATTATTTTTTTCTAGGTGTTCGTATTATTATATTTTATTGAATAAAATCGTGTATTTGGCAGCACTGAAGAATTTTCATAGCTTGTTGAGCATTTCCATCTATAGCAGCCATTGACCTGATGATAGGTGCGGCTTGGTTTGGCGGCAAAGTTCGGTTTGACTTTGCTTCAATTTTTTAAAAAAAGTTATTGAATGTGAATCTATACGACTCCACGATGTACCTATTTTCAAAACACAAAGAAGTTGTAGACAAAAACATAAAACATGTTGCAAGCTATTTATAAAACCTGTCGCAACTGCCAAAATATACATTTGGAACAAAAAGATATATTGATAAATAAGAATATTAAATATGTTTTAAGCTAACTGTACATAGTTCTAACAAGCAAAAATTATTTTTTTAGAAAATATTAATAAAATTGTCAACCCTATTTGAAAACTAATAATAAGTATAAGTTCGTAATTTATAAATATTCTAACAATAGATTATGTGCTCGAAATATTAAACGGTAATTTAGGACACCTTGTACATTACACTTAAATTAAATCTAATATGAAAGAAAAACGTTATTTTCTCAAGTAGCATGCTGATGCTAAAGAATGCTCCAGCCAAAATTTGAAACAGCGGAACTTGATAATTGTAAAGTAGGTTGCCTAACCCAAGTACTGCAAAATGACGTTTAAATAAATAAATTATACGTTTATTTGAAACTAAGTAAAGGCGAAACAAATCTGATGTATTTATTATATTTTCATCAGCTTCCGTTTTTGAGGGATGGGTCTCGGGTAATTCTTACAGTTGAAATGAAATTGTATTTATTGTCTTTTTTTTCTGGATATTTAATATAAAAAGCCATATTAGCGTTGGAAAACTAGGAAAAGTTTCTTTATTGAAATTTTACTTCTTTTTTTAATCCATCCATCCATTATCTTTATGCGTATGTGCTATTCTGTTTAAATTTTATTTAGGAATAGAGAGAGTTTTATATTTAATATTTCAACATGGAGCATGTTTGAAAATTTATTAAATTGTCGTGGATTGAGGGGTAAACCATTTTATTTGTAAATACTGCGTAAACAAATAATTTACTTTTTGCAGGCTTTATGTAGCCTCTAACGTAGATTAAATGCACCGAACGTATGAATAGAAATTAGTAACTAGTTTTGTACTTTTTAACACCTTAGAAATACCCAAGGAGTTAAAAACTTTTTTTTGATGTGGACGTAAACAAAATTGGTTTTATAACCAATAGAGTAGAAATTTTATACAAGTAATAAGTAGAATAAGGTAATCATGTATTGTATCCGGTATATAGAAATAGAATAGGCCTACAGCACAGTGCCAATTGGGGGGAAACAGGATATAACAATGCATTTTAGATTTTAGAATGAAATCGAATTATAATATTAAACTGTTCAGAAAAATTAAATCACATACTCAATTACCCAGCAAGTTGCAACATCTATTAGGTTTAAATAATATTGATATCTATAGAATTATCTAACATCAAGTTAGAATTAAGGTTAAAAAAAAGAGGAAAAGAAAAATGAAGAAAAAAAGGAAAAAATATGAAAGTGGGAAAAAAGGAAGAAAAAAAGAAAAAAAAGGAAAAAAAAAAAAAGAGAAAAAAATTAAACAAATAAGATACATTTGTACACAATGAGGGAATACTCTACATTATTTTGTGTTTTTTTTTGTTTTTTTTTTTTAATTACAAAGAAAAGAAAAGAAAAAGAAAAAAAAACAGAAAAGCTGTCCAGTTAGTTATAGCCAGTGCCAAAACATACACACACACACACACACACAAATCATGCCATGTCACGTAACTTGAACTATTGCTTTAAGAAGTGGTCTGATTTCGCCTGGGAAATTATTGATATGAAAGACCAACCATAATCAATTACGAAATATAAGTGCTGGATGTTACATATTTTTTTAAGTTCGTAAAAATATTTTTGTCTTTCAAAATAGTGCCACTGAACCCTCCTGTCATTGACGTCGTTTTGTAAGTGAACGTCACATTAATGTCCAATCTAACATACTCAATTAGTTTAAACTCTTAACGATATTTCTTCCAAGGAAACTGTTTTTCTTCGAGAGCACTATTTTACAAATAAAAGATATTTTTAAATTTTCAAAATCCTGATCGAATTGAAGTAATTAATTTTGCAAATTACCATTTGGATTTAGTTTTGTTAGACTGTCAGTACTGAGGAAGATGTCTAAAATAGACTTAAAAGACCAGTTTATCATCGTCATTTTAAAAAACAAGAAATACTTGCAATCAAGTTATAGAGATGATAACATGACACGATTAATTTTATGATTTATCTACAAAAAAAAAACAAAAAAAGAGTTTGCATTAAATTGTTTAGAGACTAATGAAGTATATGACAAATTAAATCTCAGCAGGCTACAAAAATATTTTAGGAAATGTGAAAATAAAATATTTTGTTATTTTAGAAGGGTTTTGTTTCAATTGTCATTTTAAAAATTTAAAATTAGCATATATATTGTTTTTTACTTGTTCCGAAACAACTAGAACTTTTTTAGATGATTAACGAATTTGCATAGCTTTAAGATTAAACTTACGCTTTCTTGTCTTATTTTACAAATGCATACACTTTACTAACCTTTAGACTGGTGAGACAACGGACTATCTGATGTCACCAGTAATTCAACTATACCATTATTAAGAAATAGTTGACGTAATTCTTCAAGATAAACTTTATCAGGTTGAAATAGATCTCCATGTTCCTGATTTCCATACTCATTTTCGACTTGAAACGCAATAACGGGGCCACCTTTGGTAAATTGAAACACTGTCAGGAGACTTAGTAATACATTAAAATACCTAAAATTGTTTAAATCGTATAACACGTATTAAGGCAATTATTATAATCAAATTATCAATCTATATAAAAACTACTATCTAGTAGCAGAATCCAAAACAAAAAATTTATAAAGTAATCTAACTAATATTTGTCTCGCAAATATGCTGTTTTAAAATAAAATTAAATGTCAATTTGACTTTCTCACACTAAACGATAACTTAATTATTTTTTTTACACTTTATGGAGAGATATTACACACCGACCCGAAGAGGGCCTTCAGAAATATTTACAACTAAAAACTGGAATTTCTTTTCACATACTATTTCTACTTAAATTAAAAATACGAAAAATATTTACATATCCCAATTTGAAAATTCCTAAAAATGTTTACAAACGTAATCCATTTCTTACCAGCAAATGCTTAGTTGGATAAATTTTGATAGCCGTTAAAAAAATAGACAATGCAAAACCTACCTGGGTTAAATAAAGATCAAAAAAAGAATATCGTAATTGAAAATACTAGAGGTACCCATAACGTAGACAGTAAGGGCTCTGCTTTCTACGCCGGCGCCCCGGGTTCTTATCTCGGCTCGGGAAAATAATGAAAAAAAGCCTTTACAACGTTACGGTCGCCTCTCTCGAGAAGGCAATGGTAAACCACCCGTAGTATCATACCTAGTAAAGCCCTCTCACTTTGGCCATTTGGAACCGGCATTCAGCTGTAGGCCTTCTTTGTCTGTAGAACACTTAAAAAGGCACCAAACACAGGCAAAGGTGAAAGGGTTGTCTACATCCGTATCGGATATGGCACTTCAAGAAGAAGAAGAATACTGAAAATACTACAATCATTTACTTCAAAATGGTACAGAAAGGAATAACCATGTAAGTTCTCTATGAACGAAAGATGTGCGAATATTGTACGATTGAGGTTCAATATTTATAGAAAACCATATTTATAAAAAAAAGGTTCAACTATGCAAAGAAAAACTTGTTAACATTTTTCGTGACTAGTGCTTCTTTTTCATTGTATATTATACTAAAATAAATTTAAAAATTTAAAATAATTTATGGAAATCTATATATATTCTAAACAGTGATATAAGTGAAAAAGATCGGTTAAAAAGGGGCTAATTTACGGCAGTTTCGCTTTTCAAATATCAAAAAATGCCTGGACGTTACCGTCATTTTTTTAATTGCTACCACCTAAATCCTAGGCGATTTAATGATAGAACATACAGGCCAAAATCCTGCCGGAAAAACTTTCCGGAAGGACTTTTGTATACAGCCATCCACCACTCTACGTCTTACCGGCAGGATGTTATTTTCGTATTTACTTATCCTGGCGGTAGGACGTCGGTCCTTCTAGCAATACTGGATAAAGGAGAGACTATGTTGAAAACACCGGAGCTAATGCAGCTCAAATTAGTTTTTCGAGGTGAACGCACTCCTGAAAGGCAGCGAAATTCCAAAATTTTCGAGTACTGGTAAAATACCTTAATGTTGGAAGTTTTCATTTTTTTTTTTACACTGGCTTGAGATTTTCTGAACTTTCTATTGGCAATGCATACCATCCTGCCAGATTTACACCTAAAAGTGAGTCCTAGCGGCAGAGCGTTCCGTCCTGCCGGAAGGACGTTGTACACTCTATGGTTAAACAAATGAGAGCATATTAAATTTCAAAAAGAATGAGAAAAACAGAAGACGGGGTATAAATCTATTTACTATTAAAATTGAGATTTGCCTCTAAATACTAATTATGTTAAAATTGGAAAAAATGAAAAAATTTCAGATCCTTCGCGGAATCGTAGAATAGACGTAAAAATAAATATTATATAAATCTTAAATAAAAATTATATATTTGCAGCAACTTTCTCTAACCATTTAACCCCCTTATGTATTTGACTATAGGAAGCTGGCTAAAACTTGTTCGGTATTCCAATCAACAACTAGGAAATAATAGAATTTTTCCTTACTGATAAAACTATACAAAACGTATCGACTCATAGCCCTTTCGTCCTCTTTCAACGAAGTGATATTATCTAAAAACTTTAGGTTTCTTTCGTAGTTCAAACATTCTATGTATACAAAATCTGAAATCGATATGTCATTTCGTTCGAAGTATCGTGCCAATCGACGAGTAAACAGATCGACAGAAATGGAAACACACAAAAATTCCAGAGAGTGTTTTTTCACTACCAGAGAATGAAAGATAAACAAATTAAATAATTATAAATTGTCAGGTTTTTTACTAAATTATTGGGTAATTAATAGACATTTATTAAGAAATGGTCAGAATATCCAAATCACAGACACCACACAAAATCCTTAAATGGAGGCATGTATATACTTTATTAAAAAGTCATATGTTATAGTATTATTCTAAGCCGTTACCTACATAGAAAGTATTTGAATTGAATCAGCCATATTTACCATACTTGAATAACTCATGTTCGGTTTTATGTCAAGTTCAGTAATATAACGAAAAATGTCTTAATAATTATGGGTCCGAAGAAAAATTTTTTTTTTTAAATTTCTATATTTCTAGGGAAAAATTGTAATTATTCGAAAAAAAGTTTTAATTTTGAGAAGAACATTCAGCATATGTTAAAATTAACATTGACGTTATGTCATTCCGCTCATACACTGAAAAGTCAAATCACAGAAAGGAAAACTATTAGATTTTTCATCATTCCAATCGTTGTAAAACTGAATAACGCTTATTGCAAACATAGATATTTTACCTATTTCAGCTGAAGTATTTTTTTAAGATACAAATAATTTTTTAAAATTAATAAGGTTGTTAACGACAAGCGTCATTTTTTTTGTACGATTCTCTAGAGTCACGAATGCTGAACTTTTTGTGATATAAATGAGAAATACTTTTGTTTGATAAATTATAAATGGGATGTTTTAATTAAGCAAATGTGCAATAATTTAAATTTTTCTATAGTGTTTTGTGAATTTTTGCTAAAAATTTGGCTGTAAATAGGTGTTCAAATCGAAACGAAAACCCTGCACTTCTAGGTAGGGGACTGAAAGCGAAGAGGTGTTAAAAAAAACTACATATCTCTTTTATAACTATTATTAATAGTAGTTTATTAAAATTAAATATAGAGCATTCCATTAGAACTAATTTGTTTACACTCTACTTATAATAATACTCTAATTATAAAATGTTGCCATTATTACATTAGAAATAACCGGTCAAGTGCAAGTTGAACTTGCGCAATTAGTGTTCCGTACGTTAATTGCTTTTAAAATAAAAAAAAAATGTCACGGAGGTATAAAATGAGCAGTGACTTCACAAAACACACCCCAAATGAGTTTTCAACAAAGTTAGTTTTTAATCTTTACGAAAACTGATGACCTTGAAATTTTTGGTTTTTTATATACCAGATAAATTATTAAAGGTAAAGCACTTGTAATAATTTTCGTTTAATCTACACCCCGTGGAGAATATTCCAGAGTTTTTTCAAATTTTTTGATCAGTACTTTTCGAGATAAGAAGCGATTTTTTAAAAATAATACAAAGAAAAGTGTGCGCAAGTATTACATTATATATATATATATATATATATATATATATATATATATATATATATATATATATATATTTTACTCGTGTTTTTACAAGCTTTCATTTGACACCACACTCGATGACCTAGTAAAAATTTTTTTTTTCACTTCCGAATTCACCGCCCAAAACTAACCCCTTAAGTCAAAATTTAACTTTCAAAACTACACGGCTCTGATGAGGCCATCAATTCCTATATTATTACCAAATTTCAACTTTCTATGACAAATAGTTTCGGAGAAAATCGGGCGTGACAGACAGACAGACAGACACCGAAGTCTCTTATAAGTGTTCCGTACGGAACACTAAAAATACATTGAAAAACACATATGCGTATTCTCAAGATCTTAATAAAATTTTGTTGTCTTATCATTGTTACTTAATCAAAAATAATGAAACACAGCATCTGACGGAAATGCATAGTATATTTTTGACATCTCACGCCTTTCAGGGTAAATGTCAAACTTTACAGGTCATTAGTAATTTTGATATCACATATTTATTTTGCTTTAAGATATTTAAGGCAGCTTACACGTGAAAATGTACTCTTAAACTGTTTTTTTTGTAAATACTTTTCCAGTAGACATCAATCCCAACAATCATATTAGAAGACGCAAACGTGAACACAGCCTGCAGAAATGCAGAGTATCACAATTTCCGAGACAGTTCACCCAAAGCTGTCGAAAATAAGATACAAAAGTCGTCATTCAGCAAGCTAAAGGCTTAATAGCAAACCGCACCGGGCTCGTTCTGACTACGTATCCCCTCAAAAATGACTATATGAAGTATTTTTATAATCTACCAGGCATAGATGAAAAATAGCTTCCAGCTAAATGCATATAGATTTGATCATTGTAACTTCCACTGTACATGTATAGAGAAAGATGAGGAATTCCATGAAAACTACAAATAAATAAGGACTTTAAAGTCTTTAAGTAAAACGTGACCCTTTATGATATTTTGTGATTTGAAAGAATAATTTAGGACAAGCGATCCATTTTTAGTGTTCCGTACGGAACACTTATAAGATCACTTCGGTGTCTATCTGTCTGTCTGTCTGTCTGTCTCTCTGTCTGTCACACCCGATTTTCTCCGAAACTATTTGACATAGAAAGGTGAAATTTGGTAATAATATAGGAATTGATGGCCTCATCAGAGCCATGTAGTTTTGAGAATTAAATTTTGACTTAAGGGGTTAGTTTTGGGGGGTGAAGTCGGAAGTGAAAAAAAAATTTTTTTACTAGGTCATCGAGTGTGGTGTCAAATGAAAGCTTGTGAAAACACGAGTAAAAAATATATATATAATATTTTACTTGCGCGCACTTTTCTTTGTATTATTTTTAAAAATTCGCGAAAAAATCGCTGTCCCGGGCCTTATCTCGAAAAATTTCGAAAAAAATTCTGGAATATTCTCCACGGGGTGTAGATTGAACGAAAATTATCACGAGTGCATTACCTTTAATAATTTATATGGTATATAAAAAAAAACAAAAATTTCAAGGTCATCAGATTTCAGTAAAGATTGGGAACCAACTTTGTTGGAAACTCATTTGGCGTGTATTTTGTGAAGTCACTAATCATTTTATACCTCTGTAACAAATTTTTTTTATTTTAAAAGCAATCAACGTACGGAACACTAATTGCGCAAGTTTAACTTGCACTTGACCGGTTATTATTATAATTTTTGAATATATCCATCAAAAAGGGTAAGTGAAATTACTATCAAAAAAGCCGGTTAAGTACAAATTGAACTTGCGCAATTAGTGTTCCGTACGTTGATTGCATCTGAAATAAAAAATTTTGTTACGGAGGTAGAAAATGATCAGTGACTTCACAAAACACACCCCAAATGAGTTTTCAACAAAGTTTGTTTCCAATCTTTACTGAAAATTGATGACCTTGAAATTTTTGTTTTTTATATACCAGATAAATTATTAAAAGTAATGCATTCATGATAATTTTCGTTCAATCTACACCCCGTGGAGAATATTCCAGAATTTTTTCAAAATTTTGGATCAGTATTTTTCGAGATAGAGGGGGGGGACAGCGATTTTTTTTGCAATTTTTTCAAAATAATACAGAGAAAAGTGTGCGCCTGTAAGACATTATATGTATTTTTTGAACTTTTTACAAGCTTTCATTTGACACCCCACTCGATGACCCTGTAAAAATTTTTTTTCACTTCCGAATTCACCCCCCAAAACTAACCCATTAAGTCAAAATTTAATTTTCAAAACTACACGGCTCTGATGAGGCCATCAATTTCTATATTAGTACCAAATTTCAACTTTCTACGTCAAACAGTCTGTGAAAGACAGACAGACACCGAAGTGATCTTATAAGTATTCCGTACGGAACACTAAAAATATTAAACTAGGCTTAGAAGTAACATTATATATAGGTTTGAGACAATCTAAAATCCTATTTGTTTCTTATAATTTCATGTCAATACGGACTTACTCTCTATAGTATGTGGCTCGTTTCTAACAAAATCTCAGCATGTGTTATGGCACTAACTAATGTACTTATGTAACAATCCGCCATATTTTGCTATAGGTTGTAGCTTTTTTACGAACGTGCTACCTAATTCCCTGAGACGCGCGACAAAGTTAAAAAATCATATTGCTATGGTCTCTACCAGCTGTTTCTCCTTATCCTCATTCATATTAATAAGTTGTACTGATTTTGCAATTGTTCTCATGTCGCTCGAGTTGTCTCCAGCAATTCGATTACCAAGGATAGTGTACAAAATGAATTTTAATAGACAAAGCCAAGCATCTTTCTAATTCAAAGGAAGCAAAAAACTGACTTTTAACTCTCCTTCAAATTTTTGTAAATTTTCATTTTAAACAAAAAAGTATGTTTAACATTAATTTAAAAATTCTGTTATTGACTTCATAACCGTATTTTGAATAAACAATATACATATCTACATATTTAAAATGGCAATTTTCGGAAATGATTTGTATTCATGAGTGATTGAAAATATACTTTGCTAAATTATAAAAAATGGTTATTGTCCTTAAGATTATGTTTTTAAATTATTTACGTCATAAAAATACCAAAGTCGTTAACGCACGGTGACAATGGCATAGTAATTATTAAATGCGCAGCACAAGGATAAGGACCCAGAGAGTGGAGGTACATAAACTACTACTACAATACCTCTAGTATATAATTTTTATTAATTGAATTCTCTTCTAGCAGGTTATGGTACCCACTCAAATAAATCTCATCACTAGATATAACGTATAAAAAGTTTTTCAAAAAATTAACGGCATAATTGTATTTAGTCCACGGGAAGATCAAAATATCACCAAGTAATTCGCTATAGGCATCACGATGTCTGTTATGCCCAAACCAATTTTACTGAAACAAGAAATGTATATAAACACTCAGGGGGGGAATCTTAACAGTACAATTTTTAAGTGTATGTGTTACCTATTAAAGTAGCTAGCACATATAAATTTTAAACGGACTCAATCGAGAATCATAGAAACTTTCATTTAACTCTTAAATACAAGATTTTTAATGAAGTAATTTATTTCAGTGAGTACGTGACTAAAAAATAAGTTTCATCTTAGGAAACATCCATACTTCAGCTTTCTTAAAAGTTGGTGCAATAAGAAAAATTTTTTGGACTGAAATAAATATACAACAATTAAAGACCGTAAAAATGTCTAACAGGAAGTACCGAAGGTTACAAACTTGAAATTTTAGGGTTAAATGTACCAGTGGTTATATCTCCGATAAACGATTGGTATTAGACTTTTTTGACAGTTATTTTTGGGCGTAAGCCTATTGTTCTTAGTTATACTAAGAAATTTATAATCAGTTGTTTCCAAATTAGGGACATGTGCTCTTAAGTTAATATTGCCTGTAATATGAAGATAAATCATTTCTTCCAGACACTGTGTGACATAGTCATATTCCATATATCAGATCTGAATTAAATGAGTGATTAGTACTAGTATTGTGTTGGATGAAGGCGGTTTGATCTATTTTAGTTTTATCCTATTCAACAAAACTTGTTTAAAGTCCGTTTGTTTGGAGTTGATAGCACACAACATGGGTTATAAACATTAAAATATCATAAACCATAAGCGTACAATAAGCTATATAAATCAACGCATTTCAAAGTTTATTTTAATGAGTAAATGATAAAACTAAAAATCTTATTTGTATGATAAAGGCCTAAACGAGTACAATTAACAATTCTTAACCACCAGAAATCTACAGTGTTATAAAACTTAATGATAATAGGTACAATAAAATTATTTGGGTTTTTAGCAGTTACTGGAATATAATTAACCAAAATACTTATTTGTCGGTAGGTGCCTAAGTACCTAAGTATGCAATAAAAATATTCTGTGTATGTATAAAAATAAAGCGAAAACCTATAATTTGCTTAGTATCAAATCAGAACAGCGATGGTTTCAACTTTGAGTTGTTCCCCGGTCAAACTTCGCGGAGTCTGTAAATCTGCATTGTCCCTACGAGAAAAAACAATGATACTTAACGTCCACGATGCCCTAGTGCAAAAAGCCAAGTCCGTGAAATTGTGGAAACGTGTGCCGACATGACGGGAGTTGGATCAGCAACTATTTATAGATTTCTAAAAGAAAGAAAAGGTGGTCCTTGCAACGAACCTCAGAATCACAAAGGATAGGAGCCCTTAGAGGTCGATGAAGACTTTAAAAACGCAATAAGAAGAAAAGTACACCATTTTTTTTTATTAAGAAAGGAATACCTACACTACCAAAAGTTTTGCAAGAAATCAGGACTTACCAGTTTTAAAAAGATGGAAATTATGGAAAATCTTTCATAACTTGAATTTTCGTTGAAAAAAAAAACACAATAGAAAATCTGTTCTTATCGATAAAACAGAAATAATTTGTTGGAGAAGAGAATATCAACGAGCAATCATAAAATTTCGAGCCGAAGAAAGAAATATTTTTTATTTAGATGAGATTTGGGTTAATGGGGGACACACAATGAAAAAATTCTGGATTGACAAAAACATTAATAGTGCCAAACAAGCTTTTATGGAAGGTTGGTCAACTGGATTACAACCCCCTTCAGGAAAAGGTCGCAGGCTAATTATAACACATATTGGTAGTGAAAACGGATTTCTCGACGGTGGCTTGTTGGAATTCGAATCAAAATTAACTAAAGATTACCATGAGGAGATGATGGTCGATGTTTTTGAGGAGTACTTCCAATAAATGCAGACCAGCAGAATCAGTTCTAGTATTAGACAATCCCCATACCATTCTCGATTATTAGAACGACTCCCAACAAATTCATGGAAGAAAGCAGATATTCTTCAATGGATAAGAGACAAAAATCTCAAACATAAAGATGGTATGTTAAGAGCAGAACTTCTCAAAATTGTGAAACAAAATAAGGCACAGTTCAAGAAATACGAGTGCGATGTGATGGGAAAGGAATGGAATATCACAGTGCTTAGATTACTTCCATATCATTGCGAATTGAATCCCATGAAGCTAATTTGTGCACAAATCAAAGGTTTCGTTGCAAGGGAAAACAAGACATTTAAACTTCAAGACGCAAGGCAATTATTACTCGCCGGAATAGAGAGGATCAAAGAGGATAATTGGAGAAATGCCATTCGATATGTTATAAAAGAAGAAAATAAAATATGGAAACTTGAGGAATACATCGAAGAAAATGTGGAAATAGAACTTTTAATTATAAATTTAAGAGAAGCCGAGTCTTCAGATTTTGAAGATGATGATTGTTTTTGATTATAATTAAAGTACTTATATATCGTCAATTGTGAATTTGAATATATACATAGATTTATAGATAAAAAAAATTTTTGGGAATAAATTTTATATTTCTATAACTTTATTTAATAAACACTAAATGCAGGTTACGCTCGAACGGCCATGCTACTGATGAACCTTCATTTACATTTAATGACTCTGTCATATAGCAGAGGTTTTCTGCCTAAAATAGGGCAAAAATAGGCAGCAAAATCCAGTAAAATGCATAAAAAAATCTCATTTTTTTGGGCGCACCCCAACATATATTTGCATCTATAATGAGAGAATTCTGCTATCAACTCCAAACAAATACACTTTAATTTGATATATATTGACTTTGCCCGAAGAGCATTAATAATTGTTACAGAAAGACAACTCCTTCGGGAGATTACTAAATTACCTTTCAAATATCGTGATATAACATAAAGCCATCATAGTTAATTGTTGATCATGCTATGAGTCTGACTCATTTTGCTCAAAAAATTAGCCCAACGCCACTTTTAAATCAGCCATTGTTTATTTTTGAGGATGTCAAGATATAATAGAGGTAATGTAACTATGAAAAACTATGTCTAGGTGGGATGATAGACTGTCAAAATATAAACAGTATTAACTTGAGAATAGGTGCCGCCAATTTAAATAATGTTATTACAACTTACTTTATATAATTAAGAGCAATAAGCTTTAACACTTCTAAAACCATCAGTTTAGAACTGTCGTCTGATAGTACGATCATTAGAAGTAATACCACCTACTACACAATAAAAGCAATTTATACATTCTACATATTTTTAGATTTTTTTTATGTATTGATAAAATTAGGAACAACTTGTTTTTTTTGTAATTTCCATGTATTTTGTTTTTTCCTTATTTATCTTTAGTCCTCTCATCCTTCCCCTTTCTTCTATCCTACTTATGGTTGAGGTTCTTTTTGCTCTTGCAATTACTGCTACATCATCCACATAGGCCAAGCATTAGCAGGTTTGTTGGTATATCGTTGCATTTGTTTTTATTTCTGACTCCCGGATTATCTTCTCTATTACCAAATTAAATAGACATGTCGACACTGGATCCCCCTGTCCTTATCCTTTCTTCACCTTAAACTTGTCTGATACTTTGCCCTCAACCAACACTCTATTTTCTGTGTCATTCAGGATCATTCTCACCATGCGAATCAATTTACTTGGAATTTTTAGTTCTTCCATTATCTTGTAGAGTCCTTCTCTATTTATAGAATCATATGCTTCTCTGAAATCCACAAAGACCAAGTGTAGTGCCAAATTTTGTTTTTTTAAGCTATTATCTTAGATTTGCTTAATTGAAAATATCTGGTCTGTAACCGATCTATTTTTCCTGAATCCACACTGGCACTCTCCCAGAATAGACTCGGCTTTCTCTGCTAGTATGTTTTTGATAGTCAACACTACTATCTTGTACACGACATCCAGTAAGGCTATTGGTCTATAATTAGCACATATAGTTTTTTTCTCCTTTTTTGTATATTGGACTAATGAGCGACTCTCTCCAGCTCACTGGCATCTTTTCTGTTTCCCATATTTCTTGCACCAACCGGCATATTTCATTTTCCAGATCTACTCCTCCAGCTCTGATCAGTTCTGCTGTTATACGATTTCCACCCGGGGCCTTATTTTTTTTTGGGTTCTGAGTATTTTTCTTATTTCTTCTTTGTAGGGTTTGTTTGTCCCCTCCTGCCCTTCAGTTAATTTTGCTTCCTATTTCTCATTCAACTCATTTTCATCTCTCCATTTAGTGTTTCTTTAAAGTATTCCCCCATCTATTCAGTCTTTCTACCAAGCTTACTGCTAAACTTCCATCTTTTTTCCTACATATTAGCATTTTTTCTCTGTTTATTCCCTTTGTATTTTATAAAAAAAAACACGTAAATCGGATAAGTGGTTCTTGAGTGCTAAGCACAGTAATAAATATATAGACAGAGAGCCTTTACGTTTTAAATATATTATAGATTTTTTTGACATATATTAAATTAAGAATTAAAAAAAATCACGTAAATCAGACAGAGAGACGTTGCGTTTTATATATGGTATATTATATAGATTATTATTATTATTATATAACCTGGCCAGAGAACATATGTATGAATTAAAAAAAAAACACGTAAAATGGTTCTCGAGTGATAAGCGCACTAACGGACAGACAGAGAGACGTTGCATTTTATATATATTACAGATATTCTTTGCTACATGATATTGTTCCATATTTAATGGTTTAGGCAGTGTATTGCAAGAGAACGCTCTAGCGGCAAACTTTTTTCCGACTTGATTCACTATTATCGTCTCTGCTTATTCCTTATGTTATCTAACGTAATAAAATATAGCCTATAACCTGGCCAGAGAACATATGTATGTTTTAAAAAAAGCACGTAAATCGGATAAGCGGTTCTCTCGTGATAAGCGCACTAACGGACGGACAGACAGACAGACAGAGAGACGTTGCATTTTATATATATTATAGATGTAATAAAATATATATCTATAACCTGGTGAGAGAACATATGTACGAATTTAAAAAATCACGTAAATCGAATAAGTGGTTCTCGCGTGATAAACGCACTAATGGACAGACAGACAGACAGAGAGACATTGCATTTTATATATATTATAGATTATAGATTATAGACATTCTCTGCTACATAATATTGTTCCAAATTTAATGGTTTATGCTGTGTATTGCAAGGGAACGCGCGGCAAACTTTTTTCCGACTTCATTCACTATTATCGTCACTGCTCATTCCCTATGCTACCTATCGTAATAAAATATAGCCTATAACCTGGCCAGAGAACATATGTATGTTTTAAAAAAAAAAGCACGTAAATCGGATAAGCGGTTTTCCAGTGATAGGCGCACTAACGGACAGACAGACAGAGAGACGTTGCATTTTGTATATATTATAGACCGCACATTAGCCTTTATCCCTAACAGCCTCCCTAATATTTATTATTATCATAATTAGTATTATTTTGGACCTGCTACAAAAAAATTTTCTTCAGATAGAAAAACTAAGTTCTTAATTATTTATTTTGTAAAAATAAATAATTAAAAATATCTTGCACAGTAGATTACAGATTTTATTTCTTAACTTTTGTTTACCTAGTGACATATTTCATATATGTTGGTTCTGATGTTCTAAAAGCCATTGTTTTTTCTCTTAAAAGCCAACGTGGAAATCCCCCAAAGTTATATTCGGAACAAATATAAGGGCCTGATCTCACAATAACAAACAAGTCTTCTTCCTTAGCTATATTCAAAAATTCATCTATATGAAGAAAATCTTCCATATCGGAACCTCCGTCTCCAAAGTCATATTTTCCTAAAACAAAGTAAAAATATTAATATTATTTTGATAATCGTCATATATTTTTATAAATTTATATATTAATAATTATGTTTGAAGTAAACACTCAATGTACTCGTAAATAGTCAGAAAAAATGTGATTTGTAATTTCTTCTTCGGAATCATTTTTCACTCTTTATTTTTTTAGTCACTACTCGACTCGACCAGTGCATAATAATGTTTAAGATGCTGCGAAATATCGCAATTTAATATACATATATATATATAATATATATATATATATATATATATATATATATATATATATATATATATATATATATATAATAAACAGAGAACGGAAGATTTCACTGCTATAGAATCGTGGTCCTTGGAATTAAACCATGTCAAGTTAGAGTGACTCTCCGATATTTTGTTTACGATTGCAAGTACAGCACACTTCGCGATTAGAACAATGAATCTAAATCGTATTCCCGGAAACGTGACCCGAAGTAGTAACCCATTTCCATATGTAATGCAGGCTTGTATCTCTCGAAATGCTGTCAAGATGCTTATATATTTTGATTGAGTCTCGAACTTGTCGTTTATATAAGAAGTAAGAATTTTGGTTTACCTTACATTGACGGTGTCTTATTGATTAAAATGGGACCATCGCTATAACTAGCTTGTTTAAAGAGTAAAGAAGAGAGGTAAAAATGTTAAAAATATTAGTTGTAGCATCATGAAAGAATTTATTTTACGGAGTTAAAACAGAAACAATCGTGGGACGCGTTCTTGCTATATAACACAAACTTTGTTTAAATGGGACACTCTCTAAGGTTCTTTTATTTTTATAGAACATTTATTTCCAAAACCGCCAATATACATTTTTATGGTGTTATTTTACAAAATATTGAAGAAAAAAAATATTTTTCTAACTTTGTCGAAGCTGGATATATACGTCTAAAAATAATACAAAATTGACTGTTAATGTTAAGACTTTTGGCAGTAGTAAGTTAAAACTGTTAGTATGAAAATTGCTTTTTTCCAAAAAATGAAAAAAAGTAATATATACGAAATATTTATTAAAATGGTTACAAGCAAAGGCAAGTACAACGAGAAGACTTTATGCAAGACAAAGAAGAATCTCAAGCTTAAAAATATACATATATACATATAAAAATTTATGAACATATTTTAACCAAAATAAGGTTAAAATAAAAGGAAATAATGACACAAATGGTGACAATTACCAGAAACTGAAAACATAAAATGCAAAAAGGAGTTTGTTAACTTGATCCTAAATATGGTATCAGTGCTATTACAAACAAATTAAAATTGATCATGTCCCTTGCATCACTTGTCACCGGCTTTGTATAATGCATTTCCTACAAAGCATTTTTGTCTTTCTATAGCTGCCAAAATGATTCCTTGGCGTTGATTTTTTCAAATTGCAACCTACTGTGTAATTTTCTCTCATAGACAATTCACTGTCAAATTTTTATAATCTTTTAATTTACCTTTTAAATAGTTCCATAAAAAGTTGTTCAACACAGTTAAATATGGATTAATTACTGGCCATATTTATCTTACAAATGTGCCAATTTGCAAAAGGACATTTCAATTATAATAATCGGTTATTCTTTGAGAAGGATTTGAAACTAAACTTGAAATTTCTAAACACCCTGACAACGTCAACATAGATATAGGTTTCAGATTGTATTATCCGTGAAAACTGATTACTAGGGTGACCGCAAAAAAATCGATGTCGGAATTTTGTTCGTCTGGACCCCACAAAACGATTCCCCTTTCCAGATATTGAGATAGCCCAAATTTGAGCTCGATTAAACGACATTAACCCGTGCCGCTCGTCGCTCAAAGTTTGAAAAAATCCAAATTTTTGGCCAAAAAGCTGACATATGGAGCCATAACTCCAGAATGGTAAATAATAGAAACACGCTTAATATCTCAAAAGAAAGCTAATGTTGTTCTTCAAAATTTATATTCTATACATAATTGTTGTTATTTTAAGTCAAACCGAGTTACAACAGCCTTTAGCCCCAAAAACGTGACCTGGTACCAGTAGGAGCCAGTTTGGGAGTATTCTAAGAATTTTACGGGTTTTTACATAATGTGTCTCGGAATTAACATTTTTTTGTTAAAAAGTATTTTGGAACTCAATTTTCAAACATAAAGAGCCTTTTGTTCAAATTTAATCTTTTATTATATGGGGATTACCTGACTAGTTTACCAAAGAAAGACCCGTTTGACAGGTAAAAAGGAGGGTGAATCTAATTTCTATTTTAGGGATGGTGATTTTACTTCAGCGTACAACCGACCTTTTATTTATTTAGTTTAGTTTCTAAAGTGCCTTTGAGCTGGTTAGATCGAACAATTATCTAGTGAAGATATTTTAAGGCACGGAAGAGGACAGCATCTACCAGGATCTTGAGAGCTTGGAGGAAATGGACATCCCTGAAGAAGCTGCAGAAGATCCAGGACCATCTGAGAGCAAGAGGATGAAAATTTCATTTGCAAGGGGCGTTAAAGAGATTTTAAACATGAAATTGTCCATTTTATTAGATCGATGTAAGGTATCCGACAGAAATGCCACGAGAATTTTAATAGCTACTCCAGAAGCACTATACCTTGACCCTCTTGAGTACAAAGTCTCGAAAACTTTATTACATGATAGAAGGCAAATGCTCAGAGAACAATATAATAAAAAATTTTTTGATAAAGTAAACATTCCTGAAAAAGAGCCCGTCTTTGTCCATTGGGACGGTAAACTTTTACCGGGTGTTTTAAAAAAATGAACAATGTGAGCGAATAGCTATAGCTATTTCATATGGCGAAAAGGAACAGCTGCTGGGAGTTCCTGTAACAGCAAACAGCTCTGGAGAGGAGCAAGCCGTAGCCGTATATGAATGCCTACATGAATTGGGTCTTCTCAACACCGTCAAGGCGATGAGCTTCGACACTACAGCATCCAACACGGGAAGACTCAAAGGAGCATGCGTCATATTGGAGCAAATGTTAGGAAGAGAATTGTTATACCTAGCTTGCCGTCACCATATCTTGGAAATTCTGTTAAGAGGCGTATTCGACACAAAAATGGGATCAACCACTGGACCTCATCTAGACATTTTCAAGAGATTCCTCACTGCGTGGCCCAAGATAGACAAAGGAAAATACGACACAGGTATCAGTGACAATCTAATACAAAAGCAGCTAACTCCAGAAGTAATTGCAAATGTTACTGCTGAATTCGAGACCAAATTAACTGAGAGCCACCCCAGAGATGACTAAAAGGAGCTATTGCAGTTGGTTCTCGTATTTGTTGGATCACTAGATGGCAATGTTGTGGGTTTTAGAACTCCAGGAGCCATTCATCATGCTAGGTGGATGGCAAAGGCTATTTACTGCTTAAAAAGGTTCATTTTTCGTCGTCAATTTAAGATGTCTAAAGAAGAAGAAAGTTCTGTGCGTGCCATTTCTGTTTTCCTAGTTAAAATTTATTGTAAAGCTTGGTTCAATGCTCCAAAAGCTCATCTTGCACCAAAGCAAGATTTTGCATAGTCTGTTAGACTATAAAGAATGTGACAACGACATTGCAGAAATAGCCCTGACCAAATCTTCGAACCATTTGTGGTATTTGAATGCAAAGTTGGTGGGATTATCGTTTTTTGATCCCACCATTACAGACGATGAAAAGTTGTTAATGGCTAATAAATTGCTCAGTAGCACATATGAACCATCACAGCACACGGGTTGTAAATCCAAAAGTTAGGAAAGAAAACTTAAAAGAGGTAGTTGATGGAGGATTGGTAAATTTACTTACCAAAGAAACGTTTACATTCTTTGACCAATTTAATATAAAAACAGATTTCCTAAGACAACATCCAAACACCTGGCCTCAAAATAATGACTTCCAAGAAGGATTGAAAATTGTCAAAACATTAAAAGTAGTTAATGATATGGCTGAGCGTGGTGTTAAATTAATAACCGACTTTAACGACCTTCTGACAAAAGATGAAGATCAAAAGCAATATGTCCTGCAAGTTGTAAGTAAATGCCGAGCATTATATCCTGACGTTTCAAAAAACTACTTTAACAAAAGCTCTAGAATAGATTAGATAACTATGTAAAATTATCAACTCATGTAGGTACTACGTCTGTATCTTTTCTGTGTCTGTTTTGTATGTATTATATACCTAATTTTTATATTTTAAAATAAAAAATGTCATTAGACTTATCAGTATTACTTGTTTTTTTATTATATTTCTACTTTAAACTCAAAAATATACCAAAAAAAAGCAAAATTTCTCACTTAATAACAAAATATACGAAGTATGCTCCTAGTGGTACCAGGTCACGTTTTTGGGGCTAAAGGCTGTTGTAACTCGGTTTGACTTAAAATAACAACAATTATGTATAGAATATAAATTTTGAAGAACAACATTAGCTTTCTTTTGAGATATTAAGCGTGTTTCTATTATTTACCGTTCTGGAGTTATGGCTCCATATGTCAGCTTTTTGGCTAAAAATTTGGATTTTTTCAAACTTTGAGCGACGAGCGGCACGGGTTAACATCGTTTAATCGAGCTCAAATTTCGGCTATCTCAATATCTGGAAAGAGGAATCGTTTTGTGGGGTCCAGACGAACAAGATTCCGACATTTTTTTTTTGCCCCTCTATGAGATCCGGTCACTCTACTGATTACACAAACCAACGATGAAAAAACTTTTTTAATAATTTTACCTGATTGCTATGTTTTTTGGTGTACTGAGTCCGAAAATAATAATAAAAAAGTCGTATCATCCACCAATTTTTCACATTTTAATATTCAAAATGTGAAAAGTTTATTTTTTTTTCATTCGAATGTTATTAGGTTGGCAATAAAATCAGAATTTTATAAGTTTGGCAGTAAAATCAAATGTTATTAGGTTGGCAGTTCCGATAAATGTCACAGTTATTTGTTTTCTTGCAGTTTATATAACCTCGCATTACAGTGTTTAACCCATGTGCTTTAATTCACACTCAAAGTATGGCTAATCGTGGTTGTAAAAACTCTCTGAGTTTGTAGTTAAAAAACATCAAGGAAACATTAATGACTTCGTAAAAAAAGTATACTTCGCATATTTTGGTGTAGAAATCGGTAATCAAGAAAAATGTTGGGCTCCTCATAAAGTATGTTATGTTTGTGTCGAAGATCTTAGGAAATGGTATAAGAAAGAAAGAGGAAGAAAATCATCCAAATGATTGTTATTTTTGCAGCGTTGATGTTTCTGGATATAACTCCAATAATAAGAAAGTAATTGTCTATCCTAACCTTACTTCAGCTAATCGGCCGGTAGGACATGGACCGGGACTTCCTATTCCTGAGCCACCTCAGTTTATTGATGACGTTTTACAGTCCAGTCCCGAATTTAATGAAAGTCGACCGAATGATGTTGAGTTTCAATGTTCTTTAGAAAATTTACCACCACAGTTGTTTACATAAGCTGAGTTAAATGATTTATTGAAAGATTTGGGTTTGACTAAGGAAAAAGCAGAATTGGTTCTAGGCTGAAAGAAAAACATTTATTGGAATCTGGAACATCTATTTACCATTATAGAACAAGAGATCAACAGTTTGCTCAGTTTTTCAAGCAGGAAGAGGATTTGGTTTTGAAATTCAATCGATGTCATATTGCGAGAGAACTGTGGGTGATACAAAAAAATTGATACCAGATACGGTTTCAGCACCCAAAAATACATAACACTTAAATGTATTGGTTTAAAAAGTTTTTACTAATATTTTTTTTGTTGGCCTGTGTTATTATATGGAGTCATGGTTGTGTAAACACCATCCAGATATAAGTACTTTTGCTTCTCTGGACATAATCAGTGTTCTAACATGAAAAAGTGAGAATCTCTGAAGATGCTTTATGCAATAATAAGAGAAACGTAAATAAGTTACTTTAATTTCACATAGTCTAATCTAATGAACAGGCATGTCGTAAATTATGTGTCATTGCAAACCATGTAGCATTCTCAGTTATTTAACCTCTTTTATGTACAAAATACAAAGAATTATATTATAGTAACTACGTATTAACGTGTATATTATACCAGGTGTACAAGTATGAAATGCGGATTTCAGACAACAGATGGTGCACCAAGGCAGTTTGTGCTGTAAAGATTTGACACTGCGCCATTTTGTTGTGTCATCAACCAGTGTCAGACGTGCACGAGTGATAAATCGGAAAAGTGTGTGCATAGTGTTGTGTTGTTGTGTTCAATATGTCGAAATTTATACCGAACAAAGAGCATTCGCGGACAGCATTAATTTTTTGTTTTCATTTGAAGAAAACTGCTGTTAAATCATACCGATTACTTCGAGAAGCTTATGGTGAACATGCTCCATCGCAAGATACGTGTGAACGATGGTTTCGGCGTTTCAAAAGTGGTGACTTCGATGTTGCAGACAAGGAACGTGGAAAACCGCCAAAAATTGCAAGCATTGTTGGACGAAGATGATTCGCAAACACAAAAACAACTCGCCGAGCAATTGGGCGTTAGTCAACAAGCTGTTTCCAATCGGCTACGAGAGATGGGAAAGATTCAGAAGATCGGTAGATGGGTACCACATGAGTTGAACGACAGGCAAATGGAAAAGCGCAAAAACACGTGTGACATTTTGCTCGCTCGGTACAAAAGAAAGTCGTTTTTGCATCGTATAGTTACAGGGGATGAAAAGTGGATTTATTTTGAAAATCCCAAGTGCAAAAAATCATGGGTAGACCCAGGCGCACCATCCACATCGACCGCAAGACGGAATCGCTTTGGCAGAAAGACGATGCTCTGTGTTTGGTGGGACCAGAGGAGCGTGGTCTATTATGAGCTGTTAACACCCGGGGAAACGGTTAATACTAAACGTTACCAACAACAGTTGACCGATTTGAACCGTTAGCTGCTTGAAAAAAGGCCAGAATACCAAAGAGGCAACACAAAGTCATTTTTCTTCATGACAATGCTCCATCACATACAGCAAAAACAGTTCGCGACACGTTGGAAGCACGCAGCTGGGAAGTTCTGCCCCATGCGGCTTATTCACCAGACTTGACTCCTTCCGATTACCACTTGTTTGCATCGATGGGTCACACACTTGCTGAGTAGCGCTTTGGTTCATAGGAAAATGTGAAAAAATGACTCGATGAATGGTTCGCAGCAAAAGGGGAAGATTTTTACTGGCGTGGTATTCACAAATTGCCATAAAGATGGGAAAAATGTATAACAAGCGATGGAGCATACTTTGAATAAAGCACTTTTTATCATTCTTCCGAATTTAACATGTTTTTTTAGAAAAAAATTCCGCATTTCATACTTGTACACCTGGTAATTAATATTTAAAATTTTAGCAAAAAAACTTTGTTAGATACGTTTTCCACCCAATAGCCATTTCTTCATATCAAGAAGGAAGTTATTAATTTTTGGTTGGCTTTAAAACTTTTTGAACGAGTGTCCTCAAATTTCATTTTTCTCTTGTAAATCTGACATTTAGAGCAAAATTTCAATATTTTTACTCTTAGCCAATAAATGGTTTATTTGCATAGATGTGAATATAGTCCAGTCAACAACCTTTTATCTGACCTTTATATCAACTCTAAATTAGTTATTTATACGGCGGACTACATTAGGACGCTAAGTTAATATTTTTTGCATATTCGTACCGAATCAAAAGGAGGGAATAATGTTTTGTTTACAAATGAATATATTTTATTACTGAAGGCGTTTTAGGGGCCATTTTGATACTAACATTTCAAAATATTTACATCAGTCAGTACAGAAGAAAAATGGGAAAAATTGTAGCCTCAGAGAATGTAATAAAGTTCTCAGTTTTAATTCTGTTCTTTTATTTTATAGATGAAAAATGTACATAAAATCAAAGGATAACAAGTGAAAAAATTGAATTAAACATAGTTACATCAACTTAATAGAAAGTACAACACTAATGGTAATAATAGTAGTAATAATAGACAATAATATTGATAAAAATACATGGAAAAGCATATATAAAACCACAAGCCAATGCTAATAATCATTCTTTAAGTAAACTTTCAGAAAATGTATCGATCGAGATACCTGACAACGCGGTCTACTGCTTTGTCTCACAATTAATGCCACGCCAACTACATAGTGATGAAGATAATAAAATTAAAAAACAAAAGCGTTTATAATAAATCCCGAGAATAATTCTGACGGCTAGGTAACAAACACCATTAAATGGTATTATCTAGAATAAATGAAGTTAAAGAAACGCGTTGCACCGCTAGTAGAAACTGTCATATCAATAATAAAACACAACCATTTCTTTTATTTAAGGAAGAGATGCTAAATGGCGAATCACCGCCATTCATTGAATTAGACATGTTTGGAAGAATATGAATGAGATTTAAATAATCATTTAATGGTGATATTATACCTTAGCTCTTAATAAATAAAATAATCCCGAGTGGTTTGTCGTGGATGATCAAATCTAAAAACAATAAAACAATTAGAGTTTTTAATCTTATTATAAAGTGTTCATTCGCCTGTCTTGTTTACTTAGTTAATTTCTCTAGTTTAGATACAGGATAAATTTCATTAAAATAACCACTTTTTAGAAAGTTCATTAAAGGCTCTTGTAGATTTTTATAATAATAAAAATTTAGTAAAGTAAAAACATTCATTTTTTCCTAGATTTTAAGATCATGTTACGACACTGTTTTTCTCCCTATAGTTTATATTTTTTTCCATTTTTATATTTATTGCAGTGATTTCAACTTTTAAGCAGTGTAGCTTGGAACAGTGTTTTAAATTTTTGAGCAGTTTAATTTAAATTTTACAGTGTGCATTGCGGGTTGACTACTGGAATCTTTAATTTGCATCGAATGTGTCTGATTGGCTATAGATTTGTATCCGGGAAGGAAGTCATTTTAAAGACGTTACTTTAAGGCTTTTTCCAGCCGAGATGGAGTAAAGGCTTTTTCCAGCCGCAGTAGGCCTCTTTTTTCGACAGCAAGCCGGAGTAGTTCATTAGTGATGTGGTAGTGCAGAGACGGTTTTTCAGCTTTGAAGTTCAAGGCCTTTTCCTTGAAATATCCTGCTCATTCCCAGACATTTCGGGTCAAGAAGTGTTTAGCAGCCTAAAAGGAACTGGGTAGCAAAGGTTGAGACAATATGGTTATGAAGATCTCACCGGAACATACTAAAAAACTAAAAGAAAAACCGTAAGTCATAAGCACATCAATCTATAGATCTTGTTTCCTGCTGACAAGTGCGTTTACATCTTCTATTCAGCTGGTGTAACTCGTGAAGTTAATTTCATGAACTTTTAACATCGTGTTTAGCTAAGCCTTTAATTAGAATCCTGATTTAAAGACTCTATATACTCGTACCATCTACTAGATTAAGGGATTTTATTTAGTAGTAGTAATTTTAAAGTGTAGCGAAGTTAAAACTTTTAATTTTGTCATTAATAAACCCTTTTCTTTATTTAAATCTAGCGTTTCACTGAATCACCCGTTTTATCTTTCAGGACGCAACGGTTGGACCATATTAAAATTTTTTTTCAACAACTATATAACCTTCAGTATTTTTTAATTTTTTTGAACTGAAGTTAGAGTCTTTTTATTTTAAAATGAATGGTGCCCAAAGTCTGTATAGAGACTATTTTCAAAAGACGTACAAAAATTATCTCTTATCCATATTTCTTTAGCAAAAAACTGAGCTAGTTTATGTCTAATTTCTTTAGTTCTTTCAGTATTAATATCCACTCAATCCATTCTCAGAAATTATGATAAACATAAGGGGCAAATAAAGACTTCTATTTAATAAATATAATATTTATTAAAAGTAAAGTAGGGTAAGACCTTTTAAAACAGCGGTCCAACGTGAGGTTATTAAGAAAGGTTCCGCTTTAGGAGGTTACAAAATTGCGCTTTAACGTGCGGGCGTTCTTTTAGACGGTGCAAAATTACGCCCAAACGGGAGGGCATTTTTTTCACACGCTACACAGTCTGAGATTATATATTGAAAAGCAATCTTTTTAGTCTGCATTTAAAAGAATGAAGAGAAACAGGGAAAAAGTCTAAGTCTTCATCGCACAAGGAGTTTCAACATTTGAACTTTTAAAAAATGAAGAATGAAAGGAACTATTCGTTCAGTAAAAAAAATATTAGAAATAAATTTTTATGACGAAAATTCTGTTGTATTGTGTGTGGTGTCTGTTATCAGAGCCAAAAGATCAGAATAATCAATTTTTCTATTAACATATTTATAAAGGTTCAGTATAACAAAGACATAATTTTAAACTGAGACCGCAGCAAGAAGTAGTCGAACGTTTTCTCTAAATGCGAAATATTTTAAGAACATACTGTGAACAAATTCTAGGTGCGACTTATAAATATTATACATAAGATACCAGATAGTGGTTACAAAATGAGGCGACTAAACACAAAAGCGTTATAAAGTGTCATGAATGTATTTTAATGTCTAAAGTTCTTTCTTCGCCGAATAACAGATTCCAGCTTTCTATAAGAACTACTCACACTATTATCTATGTGGACATCGAACAGTAATTTCTTATTATAAAGAATCCTGTCATATTAGTTCGCACGATTGGACCGGTTCTTCAAGACATCACCTGATTTATACATATATTCCCCAAGACTCCGCGAAAGATACAAGAAATGGCATGGATCTAAAAGTGTTTGACACATCTAACTCACTGACTCTTCACTCATCAAGATATGACGTCTCCCTTAATTAACTACATACCAATGATATTTTGTAAAATTAACTAGGCCATTCCACCAGGGACCTAAAAGGTAGAATCCAAGCTGAGTCATTAAGTCCCTTTTGATTTTGTATCTCGCTGGTTCCTCTTTTAGTTGGTTCATAATATACTAAACCTGTGAGTATATATGTTTTGTTTCAGAGAATCACCCAAAACAATCGTTTACACTTGTGGAAAAATATATAGGATATATGGTATGGAGTCTGACCTGATTAAATGAGTTGTTACTAAACACGACAGAAGACAGTATCATAAACATCCAAAGAATACTTAGTTATAAGATGGGGACATTTTATATCTTTTCAATATCAAAGAAACTCACAGCTACCTAGACATGGTATACCATAGTATGCAAAAGACAGCAACTATCAAAACCGTACTCCAGAACAAGTGTAGGTTCGGTCATCAGAGCTTTCACGACATAATAAAGTTACCACTACGAATATGTAGGCTGTACTGGTACTGGTCTGTAGTGGTAGATGCAGGAGGAACTGCGAGATGTGGAGCTAGGCACACGAAAAATCATTAATATGAGCCAAAGTCTCCATCTTCAGTCCTATGTTTCTTGAATGTACGTTTCACGTTATTAAGGTGTGAGCTTATAGTGTCTTCATAATGGAATTTTAGTAGGGCTAGCGGGCAAGGTGGTTAAGGGTTTGGATTCTCTCCTGCAGGTGATCTATGGCCATAAACGGAGAGGTGTGTGCTCTGCAGTGGTCTACAAAACTTGCATTTAAATTGCTACAATGTTAGTCTTAAGTAAGACACCGAGAGATTTCTATTTATTAGGGTGGTGTGATTAATATTTTACATAGAGCAGCCGGAGCAGAAAAATATACTTATACGATACATTTTCATGGACAGTAATATAGAAAGCATGCAATGCGACCAAACCCGCGTCTAGTAATAATTTTATGGATATAAATCTATAAAGGAAAAATTTTTATGGTTTTATTTGTTTATTAATCTTTTCGGAGATAAAGGTAAGGGTTTGGGCACTGAAGATTAAAATTGTAATTATCTATTAAGGGAAAATACTGATTTTACCTGATTCCGGTTCGTGAAGGTTCCAAGGCACATATGTCTCTACTGTGTTCAATCCTGCTGCTCTAATTTTTCTCAGCCGATCTCTCCAGTATGCTCTGGGCACTCTAAAATAATGCATCGCCCCACTATAAATTCTTATAAGTTTGTCATTTAATGTAAAGAAACTCTGATTGGCATTCAAGCCATGATTAATTCCACCTGAAGTATAATATTCATAATTTGTAGGCAAGTCTGCTGGAGCACTAATTAAACCAGCACTTAAGGCCATTTTTAAAAAATTTAACTGTGAAGAAATAGTAACAGTTGGTGTTTAATCAGCCTATACGTGGTTACTTGTCTAAAATATTTTAATAGATATTTAAATTTTATACCACTCAAAGTTTATCAAGGAAATTTGATTGAAAAATGTTATGATAATTAAAATAATCTATAAACATACGTCAAAGTATGTATACACTTCAGAAGAAAAAAAAATATGTGTGTTACCGCAAAATACAAATCAATTTTATCTCAGCTTTTATCTAAAAAAAAACTATATCTATGAATTCACAACTAGATTTACTTGTACTGTTTCAACGAACCATTAGTTTTTTTGAACTCGCAAACTTGATAATTAGAACTTATTTAAATAATTTATTGATTTAAATAGAACAGGAAAATTTCACACGGGACATTTAATTAATTTAATAACAAAAATTGTACCATATATATATATATATATATATATATATATATATATATATATATATATATATATATATATATATTCTCGTAAATAAGTATTAAGGATAATGCGAAAAAAGAGTTTAGCTAAACGTCTGAGACTACGAAAACGACACTGATCAACGGATATATTCCAATATCTACAAAATATAAATACATATTCTCGTACAAATATTTTTTGTTTCATTTATTCGTCTTTAATCTAATTAGCAAGTCATAGAAAGATTAACTTGTGAAATTGTGGCAATTTCAAAATAAACTAAAACATCACCAATAGGTTAATCATGTAAATCGGAATGAAATTAAATATATGATGAAATCACAGATAGATTAGTTTCGGTTAAGTACTTACCCAATAACCGAATTAGCTATATATTAAATACAGAATATTATATATATATATATATATATATATATATATATATATATATATATATATATATATATATATATGTATGAAATAATGACTCCACAGCATTGATTCATCAGTGTATCAAAAAAATGCAAGTTATAGGGTGTTATACGGCGCATATACTGACGTTGATAATAAAATGTTTTGAACTGTCAGTTCGAAGAAATTACGCCATCTTAAATTTTTTTAAATGGAAATCCCTGTATATTATTTTATTTTTGAATCCTACTAAAATTTCTAAATATTATTTGTCTAACATATCATATTCTAAATTGAACTGTTTTGGAATTATTGATATTTGAAATGAAGGAAATCAAATTAAAAATTTTTTTTAAGCTGACTTGTGTCAAACATTTACTGTCAGGTAACGCGGGTCAAAAAATGATTTACTTACGAAAACGTTTATTGCTGCATTTTGTGAAACTGCCACTTGAGCGTAATATCATAATGGTACATTTAACAGAAACTGAAAGAATCACTTTATTAATGATGGTTGGGTACGGAGATCGTAGAAGAACACAACAAGAAGTGCGTGATCTTTTTAGCGCAGAATATCCAAATCGAGAACCTATTACTCAATCCATAGTTAGCAAAACATTACAGTGATTTAGACAATCAGGTCATGTTAAAGATTGTTCTAAATCTGGACCTCAAAAAGTTAAAACAAGCGATGGTAAAAAGTTAGATGATTTATGGGAAATTAAAGGAAGAATTTTGTAAGGTCGTGATGGAACGAATCAATAATGATCCTAACCTAATTCATAATATTGTTTATTTCTGACGAGGCCACATTTTGTCTTAACGGAAGAGTTAACAGGCAGAACTGCCGGTACTGGTCTACTGAGAATCCCCACTGAATAATCGACATTCTCAAAGACCACTAAAGATAAACGTGTGGGCAAGGATTTGTGGACGTCATATCATTGGTCCCTTTTTAATCAATGGAAATCTTTCGGGACAGCGGTACAGTTTCTCCAAAAACAACTTATTGAAACTCTCGATGAAAATAATTTGGATACCCCTAATAGGAATCTGTGGTGTAAACAGCACGCAGACGATATAAGCCTAGACGATTTGAAACAAGTCGAGATAATGAGAGTTAATGTGCCATTATTGGAAATAAGGCGAAATAATAACAGATAAGACGATATAAGCCTAGACGATTTGAAGCAAGTCGAGATAATGGGAGTTAGTGTGCCATTATTGGAAATAAGGCGAAATAATGACAGATAAGTCGATATAAGCCTAGACGATTTGAAACAAGTCGAGATAATGGGAGTTAATGTGCCATTATTGGAAATAAGGCGAAATAATGACAGATAAGACGATATAAGCCTAGACGATTTGAAACAAGTCGAGATAATGGGAGTTAATGTGCCATTATTGGAAATAAGGCGAAATAATGACGATAAGTCGATATAAGCCTAGACGATTTGAAACAACTATGAAATCAAAGTTCGTAGATATTTGGATGCGATTTTTCCTAATCGATGGATAGACAGAAGAGGTGCTGTACTCTAGCCTGCAAGGAGTCCCGACCTTACGCTACTCGATTTTTTTATGGGGTTATTTGAAAACCAAAGTTTACCGAAGTCATCCTGAAACTGTAGAAGATTTCAATATGAAGTAGCACAAATCAAGCCGAATTCTCTACAAAACTCTGTTCAGGCTGTTTATGACAAAATGGAATATTGCCTCGTTGTTATTGGTAGATATTTTGAGCAATTGTTACCTTAAAAATAAACCTAGAGTATTTGTTAACAGTTTTTTGGTATTTTTTTATTTTAAATTTCAAATGACAATACCATAATTCTAAAACAGTTCAATTTAGATATATGGTATGTTGGACAAATAATATCTAGAATTTTTAGCAGAACTCAAAATAAAATAATATATAGAGCTCTCCATTTAAAAAAAAAAATTAAGATGTCGTAATTTCTTCATACTGGCAGTTCAAAACATTTTATTGTGAACGTCAGCACCTGCGCCGTATAACACCCTATAACTTTTATTTACATATGTTTTTGATACATTGATTAATAAATGCTGTAGAATCATTATTCCATACATGTGGGGCACCCTGTATATGATCTTTTGACATTAAAATATTTTATTTACATTTTAGCACCTTCCATTCTATAGATATCCATCTAGACATAAGTTCTGATGATGGTTTAAATACAATAAACCGAAACGTAAACCAAAAATAAACTTGTCTTATTAGAGTGACCGTCAGACCAAGAACAAAAAAATTGTCTTAAATTTATTTATTAACGGTCATGAAAAAGAAAAAAATATATATATATATATATATATATATATATATATATATATATATATATATATATATATAACTATATATAATACATTAAAATTCCGGGTTCCAATCCGTTCGCCAATAATGAATTTGCACGACGTTTCGCCAAAATCTCATTTAGCATTTTCAAGTGCTCCCGCTGCTGCTGCTACTCGATACTGTGATCTTGCTGCTGCTCGAAACTAACTCTATTGTAACATAACTATATATATATATATATATATATATATATATATATATATATATATATATATATATATATATTGGAACGGGTGGCTCCTTGTAGCAAGACCGATTGCAGAAAATTCATTTTAAATAGCGGATCTCAATAATAACATAAATAAAAAATCGAACCTAAAGATATGACGAATGAATGTGACATGAATATTTTTTTCACGCCCCTGCATTCATGAAGGTCTATTCTCTGATGCTTCTCAGCCAAGACTTTTTCTTTCTTCTGACACCCTTTCTACCATCACTTCTTCGCTGCATGATAGTTTGCAATAGTGAATATTTGTCGTTTCTGAGTACATTACCTAAATAAGATGTTTTTATGATCGTCAAAAGTTTTCTGCCTCTGCACATTTCAAATGCTTCGCTCCTTAGTAGTGTATTGCTTCAACGTCCATGTCTCGTCCATACAAAAGTTGAGACCACACGTAGCATTCCAGGAAATATAATCTTAGAGCAAGGGATAATTTTCTGTTGCAGAACATTGTCTGAAATTTTAAAAAATGCTTTTCTTGACACCTGTACTCTAGTTTTAATTTTAGTGTCTTGGTCAATGTCGGATGTGATATAGGTGCCTAAATATTTGTACTTTTCTACACGTTCTATTTCTTTTTCTTCAACGAATAATTAGCAATTGTTGGTTTGATGTTTAGAAATGACCACAATTTTTTTTTTTTTAATGTTTATCATCAGACCCATTTAGACAGTTTCTCTATTTACGTTGCCAATGCTTGCAGCTCCTTTATTATTTCTGCTAAGATCACAGTATCGTCGGCAGAGCAAATGGTGTTTATCACTTCACCCCCTATCCCGATTCCTTCACCTCGTTCTCATAATGCCTTCTTGAAGACGATTTGGGAGTATAAGTTAAACAATACAGGTGACAGAATACAGCCTAGCCTGACTCCTCCCTGAATCGGTATTTCATCTGTTATTATTTCATTTAACATACTTGTACTACAGCAGTCTGATTTCAATAGATGTGTCAATATAGCCAGCTGTTATGGTCAAAATTGGTCCTCGATAAAAAAAATAAAGTATTCAAATGTTTTTAATTGGGGCATAAATTGAAATACCTTTTTTAGCTATTCTGATTCGATATTTTGTTGTTTAACAAATGTTAAACTTTTAATTTTGGGGAATAAATTTTTTTTTCACGTGAAATCAAGCTACTTCTCAGGGTGCCTTCGCAATGATTATAAATTGGTCGTGTATGATTGAATTACCATACCGGATCGACCGGTTGCTTTTGGTTTAGGTGTAAGTAGTAAAACTATGTGAGTAGCCTGACTCAGTGGCTCTTGTGGTTCGAAGCTTTTTCATTTTTTTGTAATGTTAGTGACATTTATGTATTTTATGTTGCTACTGTAAGCGCCACATAGTGTATTGAGATAAACCAAGTTTAGATCTATAGTTTTCTTGGTAATTGGTTAGATTTTGGATAGGTATGTATCACCTAGCTTAGCTGCAATAGACGTCAATTTTCTTGTTGTAATAGCAATAGACTTTGAATTTTATTTTAAAGACTGTAATATACTTGATGTATAACTAGTACTTTCTCAGAAAATGCAACGGTGTGGAGAGAGAGAAGAGGTACATGAGACCATCCTTCGTTCTATCATTAGTTTTCTCAACTCCCATCTACTTGTATTGTTGAAATCCAGTACTTTTCTAGTTTAATTCCTAAACAGACCATACCATAATAGTGATACGAATAACGAACTTCAAATAAGCTTTTCCAAATTTTTCATTTGGGCTTTTCGTTTTTTATAAATATTCCTTGCTTGCAGTTTAAATCATAACCATTATCAAATAGAAATTCTAAAAATGTCTATATAGCAGAATCCACAAAAAATCATCAAATATCAGTGTCAAAATTACTTGACAGATGAGACTCTGTAATAGATAATTCTAAATAAGAAAATTATAAACGCTTAAAAATTGTAAAAATTAAAGTGGTTTTTAGTTCATTTAGTGATTATGTCACGCAGAACCTAGGATATTTTATATGGAGAGCAATTGCCCATTTGAAGTACATCAAAATAAAACAACTGACTTCACTTAAAGGTCAGAGCTACTTGTTAAGGGGCAATGACTTCAAGAATCAACAAACTTGCTTTCAATTCCACTAGGGGAATATTTTTCTTTTTCAGATTTTCACTTCGTTTATTATTATATTGGTGAAAAGTACATGACGTGTTTCGTTTTGTCCACTATCAGAATTGAATAAGGTGGATTTTCCTCAAGTAATGAACAAGTAAATTACCAGCTTGCTTTCGCCTGTAATCAAGGAAATTATTTTAATATAATAGATAAGAAATTATGTTTAAATATTATTTTTACTACATGTGCGGTATTTTTAATTATTATTTTGATTTGTTATATTAATTGTACCTAAAATTTGATAATCCTTAACTATTGGAGAAAATAGTAGATTTGGCAACACATACCTGCGCGTACAATACCGGCCCTTCAAGGGCGGGTCCATTTTGAAAATAATTTGGTAAAATGCAGTTTTGTCCCTTTCTTTTAATTTTTCAAGAATTTTCGAATAAAAAAAAAGTATTATATAATATATATATATATATATATATATATATATATTTATATATATATATATATATATATATATATATATATATATATATATATATATATATATATATATATATATATATATATATATTATATATATATATATATATATATATATATATATATATATATATATATATATATATATATATATATATATATATATATATATATATATATATATATATATATATATATATATATATATATATATATATATATATATATAAATATATATATATATATATATATATATATATATATATATATATATATATATATATATATATATATATATATATATATATATATATATATATATATATATATATATATATATATATATATATATATGTAATATATAATAAATAAAAATTTAAGACAATTTTTTGTTCTTGGTCTGGCGGTCAATCTAATAAGACAAGTTTAGTTTTGGTTTACGTTTCGGTTTATTGTATTTAAACCACCATCAGAACTTATGTCTAGATGGATATCTATAGAATGGAAGGTGCTAAAATGTAAATAAAATATTTTAATGTCAAAAGATCACATACAGGGTGCCCCACATGGATGGGATAATGATTCTACAGCATTTATTAATCAATGTAACAAAAAAATATTTAAATAAAAGTTATAGGGTGTTATACGGCGCACGTGCTGACGTTCACAATAAAATGTTTTGAACTGCCAATATGAAGAAATTACATCTTATTTTTTTTTTTAAATGGAGAGCTCTATATATTATTTTATTTTGAGTTCTACTAAAAATTCTAGATATTATTTGTCCAACATACCATATATCTAAATTGAACTGTTTTAGAATTATGGTATTGTAATTTGAAATTTAAAATAAAAAAATACCAAAAAACTGTTAACAAATACTCTAGGTTTATTTTTAAGGTAACAATTGCTCAAAATATCTACCGGTAACAATGAGGCAATATCCCATTCTGTCATAAACAGCCTGAACAGAGTTTTGTAGAGAATTCGGCTTGATCTGTGCTACTTCATAATGAAATCTTCTACAGTTTTAGGATGACTTCGGTAAACTTTGGTTTTCAAATAACCCCATAAAAAAATAGAGTAGCGTAAGGTCGGGACTCCTTGCAGGCCAGACTACAGCACCTCTTCTGTCTATCCATCGATTAGGAAAAATCGCATCCAAATATCTACGAACTTTGATTTCATAGTGAGGAAGTGCTTCGTGCTGTTTACACTACAGATTCCTATTAGGGGTATCCAAATTATTTTCATCGAGAAAAAGACCTGCACAAATTTCAATAAGTTGTTTTTGGAGAAGCTGTACCGCTGTCCCGAAAGATTTCCATCGATTAAAAAGGGACCCGAGTCACCCATTTCAATATATGCCGTGAATTTCATAACACCCTATATATATATATATATATATATATATATATATATATATATATATATATATATATATATATATATGTATGTAATAAATGAAAAATTTCAATTATTTTTTGTTGGATAACTAAAACTTAGATTCCATTATGCTTGTACCATGTAGGCATTGTACCAGAACATTATTTCATTAGATATAAAATGGCTCGGAAGAACCGTAGAATCTAAATTTATTATACGCTCGTATAGTTATATTCTACTTTTCTTCATAGAATCTGTGGAGATGTTAAACTTCCTTTTAGATATACAGGGAGATCCACGGTGGATGGTCTGTTTCTGGGGAACCACTAAACACCTGGATTTGATATATTGGTCGTATATGTTAGCGAACATACTCTATCTATCTAAAATATTTTCGGCCATACAGCATTGTCGTTTCTATCGAAAAGTAGCGGCATCTTTAATATTTTCAATGGAAGACTCTATTTTTTATATCATTTTTGTATATCCTTATTGAGATTAAAATAGTGTCTAATTAATTATTGAATTACCTATGCTTCTAGAACTTCCAGAAACTCTACTCCAGACTGGAAAAGGCATGATGACTTATTTTGAAAAACTATTCCACGATGTTCTTACGGAACAATTAATTCCAATATATATATATATATATATATATATATATATATATATATATATATATATATATATATATATATATTTCTGGAGAAATTACAGGTTTCCTAACATAAAATTGGCCTTTTGTAAACTAATTTTGAATTTCACGCCAAAACATTCGCAGGTGTCATGGCGTCTGCTCGTGTACGTCACACCTTTGTAAACGCCATGTCAACAACTGTGAAGTATACAGTGTCTATACAAAAATTTTGTTATTTTGTGTGTTTTAAAATGAATTCTAATGTGTATAACTGGTGTGCGGTCCCTCAGTGCAAAAACACATCGATAAAAACTCCTAAAAAGTTATTTGTTTACGTTCCAAACAAGAAAACAATAAAAAAACAAGTGGCTAACTCTTGCACGGCGAAACCCAGTAGTTATTTCTCCAAATTCTTCAATTTATTTCTGTGAAGACCATTTTGATGTAAGTTTTAACTTAATATTTTATTATTATAAATGAGGTGTATCGTAATAATCTTATTTGAGAAATTGTTAATTATCTAAATAATACCTTTAGATATTCACTTCCCTATTGAGGTTAGGTTTTATTTCTTTAATGTTATCATCCACTACTGTTTATTTTTTATTCTTGTTCCAGTTGCAAAATGATATGGAGAATTACATTCAGTATATATCAACATTTTCATAACAATCGTAACCTAACCTAAAGCTAATGAAACCATGACGTAGAACTAAAGTGCAGTTTTAATGGGTTTTTGAGTTTTAAATTGTAGTTTTAATACAGATTACTTATATACATACATAGAAGTTTTTATATTTCTAAATTCTGCTCAGCAAAAGTCTTTGTTTGACGCAAGAAACTCTTCAAGCATCAACAAATCAATTCTAGGTAAATTAGAGCTATTTACCTTGATAAATCCGTTTTCCATCGCTAGCGTTTCTTGGCTCTAGTTTTTGTAACACAAAACAAGGCAACTCGATAGTTTAAAACCCCAAATTAATTGATAAACGATGCAGAGATTATCGTTAATACAAGAGAAGTTCAACTGAAATAATGTTTATTTAGGCGTGACGTCATTCGCTCTGACTGGTGTTTCACATAACATGGCGGATTGCTATATTGGGCATTTTTATTTTAACAAAAATAATATTAATCTCACTTTTCATAATAAGAACTTTTTAATCTATTTCATTATTTAAAGTCATAATTTCGGTGATTCATTGTTACTGTCATCACGCCCATTAGTTCCAGCTCAAGGGTATCAGTAACCTCTAACCATTTAATATTCCCATGCCTTACTTAAAGATTTTTTGAATTATAATCATTTATTTAATCAATATAACAAATATTGTTTTAAGTAGGATCTGAAGTTAGCATCACATGAGCTTGACATTTTATTGTTATTTATTAATAAATAATAATAATAATAACAATAAAACTCACACTAATAACAACTAAGTAATAGACGAAAATCACTGCAAAATTGTTGCAATATAATGTACTTAATAATAATGATTTTAATATTTGTTCAAATCGTTGGTCACCTACCGCCCAACACTTCTGAATGTGGGTATGTTCACCTTCTTATCTCAACTGAATTCCTCTCTAATATTTACAGGTGTTTTGTAGACAATTTTTCTCAGTGTAACTAAAGATTAAATCGAGGGGTGTTAAATCGGGTTACCTTGGAATTGAAAAACTTCCGTTCGCTAGCCCAAATTATTTTTCTTAAAAAATCTGAAACTTCTTGAATGTGACCTCATAAATTTTCACAAAACTTTATCCTTTATGGACGATCTTGCATATTACGCTTAGACAAAATTCTCAAAATACAAGTGTAGCTTAGACCAAGTTCTCCTATTGCACCTCGACCTGATTATTGTGGAAAACATTTATTTTATTCTCTTCATTAGAAGTTACAGGCAAGGGAAATTTCTGGATGCTGTCAAAAATGAACCGAAATTTGCGAAATTTTTCTGAATTCTTTTAAATTTTTTGTTAGTATCGTTGGCAAATCCGGATAAATTTTGTTGAATTTTCTAAAAGTATGACTGATATTTTTAATGTACTGTCCATATATTCATCAGAACTGTGTTCGAATAATTATTTCCTTCCATCTTACTAGATATTTTATTTTATGCTTAATACTTCATTGTGCGGAATACAAAGCGCCAACCAAAACTAATAAATAATGACAAAACGTCAAACTCATGTGATGATAATTCCAGAGGTTACTTGATTAAAAGTCTGTTCTAAAACAATATTTTTGATACTTTTATTAAGTAAATGGTCATAATTCAAAAAATATTCAAGTTAGGTATAGAAATATAATACATGAAAAAATAGCAAATCCCAACAGCTTTTTTAAACTAAAATATTATATGGATCAAATATACTAGTCACAATAATTAAGGGTTATTAAAAAAATCCCAAATTTTTGGGTGATATTCAAAGAGCTGTAACTTGGAGGGAAATGGTCAGAGAGAGAATAAGAAAAAAGGAAAGTGAAGCCTTAAGTCTCTAGTTTTCGGATATGGAGCCTAACATTTTTTTAGCGTCAGCAGTTTTTGAGTAGTCATAAGAAAACCAACGAAAAAAATTTTCCAAAATTTTTGCTTGTCTTTAAAAAGATCTTTGGACTTCAATAAATTTTTTTTAGTAATTTCACCATATATCACATTTTGATAATTTAATTCCCTTCAATTTGAGCGTTTCCGGAGCCCTGTACGATGATTTGTCGCTGAGTTTTCGTCAATCAAAGCAAAAAAGTAATTTTTTTAACTTTGGCAATCAATTATTCCGGAAATAATAATCGTACGAAAAATCCGAGTAGGCTTTTGGAAACCACAAAGTATTCTCTACAAGCTATATAATTTTCGGTTTTTAATAAAAAAGAATTTTTTTCGCAGTGAAAATATTGCTGGAAAAAAGGTAAAAAATTGCATAATTAGGGATATTTGAGTAACTTGACATAACTTTGCAAATAATGGATAAACTAAAGTTATTGACTGTAACTTTTCAACTCCAAAGTACCCCAAAGAAACCCTGATAGTTTCAAAGCGCTGCGATTTTTTTTTCCCTAGTGCCCGGAATGTTTAAATTTGTCATTTTTGCTGAAAATCAATGTAACGAGTAATTTTTCACTTTTTATTCATTTTTTTTTAGGTTGAAAATGTTTTTTTTAGCAATAATCCATATTTTCTTCATCAAAAAACGTTAGTTCTTGTAAAAATAATGAAATATTCAAATTCATTTTTTTTTCAATTTTTTTTTTTTAACATATCCACAAAGCTTCACAATCGTCAAAATAATTTTGGTTGATTTTTTTGATAGCTGTAACTGCCTTAGTTTTAAATGTCAATTTAAAAATTAATTAAAAAAGTCTTGAATGTTAAAGTCTAAATACCCCCTAAAAAAAGTCTTGAATTTTTACTGAGTTCTTGAAACGTCTAAATCGTTTACAGGCGTATCCATTACCTTTCAAAAAAAAAAGAACAGTTTTTTTTTTCAAAACTAACTCAAAAACTCCCTTCTGGAACTCACCCACCCATGAATCCCGACTTGAACCCCAATGAGCATTTTTGGGACATGCTCGGGCGTCGATTGCGACGAGACCATGCACAATTACAAAATCACCGTCAATTGACCCAGGCGCTTTTACGAACTTGGCAAGAAATTACACAGCGAGACATCCGGCGGTGCATTAATATGAGAGACCGCTTAGAATCGGCGATCAGGAACAGAGACGGTAATTAAATTGTGATTTGCAACCCTCCTCCCCCCCCCTCCCAAACACACACATAAACAAACACATATATACAATTTAAGAATATCTAATGAGTTTGGAGTCGTTTAAATACTGCGGAAGTGACGAGCCGTAGGGTCTCATTACTTTAAAACACACACACACATACACACACAAAGAAGCGTAAATCCACCGTGAAACCTCCACGTGGGATGCTTTGAATAACGCTAATGCCAATGGTGAAAGAAAACAGTGCCGGTGAAAAATCAACCAAATTTTTTTTGATGATTGTGGATATGTTAAAAAAAAAATTTTTTTTTCGTTTTTTTTAACAATAATTAACCTTTTTTGATAAAGAGAATATGGATTATTGCTAAAAAAAAACCATTTTCAACTTAAAAAAATGAATAAAAAGTGAAAAATTACTTGTTACTTTGATTTTAGCAAAAACGACAAATTTAAACATTCCAGGCATTAGGAAAAAAAATTGCAGCGCTTTGAAACTATCAGGGTTTCTTTGGGACACATTGAGGTTGAAAAGTTACTGTCAATATCCTTAGTTTATTCATTATTTGCAAAGTTATGCCAAGTTATTCAAATATCCCTAATAAGGCAATTTTTTACCTTTTTTCCAACCAACATTTTCACTTCCGAATTTTTTTTTTTTTATCCAAAACCAATAACTAGAGCTTATAGAGAATACTTTGCAGTTTTTAAAACCCTACTTGGCTTTTCTGTGCGATCATTATTTCCCGAGTAATTGATTGCCAAAGTCAAAAAAGTTACAGCTCTTTGAAAATCACCCAAAAACTTATTATTTTTGTGACTAGTGTATAAACAAGATTTTTTTTAAAATTTTTTTTATTTACCATGTCAAATAAACCAAGTACATATCATTTTTCAACATAATCTCCTGCTTTGGCAATGCACTTTTTCCAGCGTATCGGAAGCTTTTTGATACCGTCGTCGTAAAAGGACGGGGGCTGTGTCAGTAACCAATTACGCAGGAAGCCCTCGAACGCGTTGTTGTCATCAAATCGTTGGCCTCCCAATGCTCATTTAAGGGGCTCGAAAAGATGAAAATGCTAGGGCGATAGGTCAGGGCTGTAGGGAGGGTGATCAAATGTTGTCTAATTCATTTTCTCCAATTTTTCGCGAGTGAGAGTTGCAGTGTGGGGTCGCGCGTCGTCATGGAGAAGAATCACCTCTCTTTTTAACCTCATCCAAAGAGTTGCAGTAGTACGGCGCATTGATGGTGCGATGTTTGTGCAAAAAAATCAATATACAAAACGCCACATCCGTGGATGACGATCATGGCTCTCATTTTTGACCTCTTCAGGGCCGCCCATGAACTTCTTATGCCAGGCGAACACACGAGGCCTTGACAGTGTTTGATTCCCAAACTGTGTTGTCGAACTCTACAGAATTTTGGTCGGTTTCACGCCTCACAAGTGAGAAATTTAATAATATCGCGTAGAGCAATCGAAAGGTGCACGTCTCACTCCGACATCGTGAGCTGTACTACTAATTACCGATCATTCTCCCCACTCCTAACAAACCTAACCAACACTGCTAGAAGCAGCAGCCTACTCCGAACGATACTAAGCGCTCAGTACAGAAAGTCTCTATTTGATCCAATATATGAAGTTTTAAGTAACCTAATATATGAAGTTTTAAGTAACGAAATTTTGGCAATTCTTGTAACGAACCAACACAAAAATGCTGTTTCTAGACCACCATATATGCTCTAAGCAGAGTATATAAGAGGTGGCAAATATATATATAGTTAATATATATATAGTTGCTGTATATATATATATATATATATATATATATATATATATATATATAATTATATATATATATAGGTATATATATATATAGGTATATAAATGGATATATATATATATATATATATATATATATATATATATATTATATATATATATATATATATATATATATATATATATATATATATATATATATATATTATATATATATATATATATATATATATATATATATATATATATATATATATATATATATATATATATATATATAAATATATATAAACTATGATAAAAAGAATCACTAAAGTTTATTTTTTCAAATATAATTCGAAGAGTATGCAAATATGATGTTATTACCTTGGCATATAAGAATTAGAACTTGTTGATTTTCTTTCGATTTTTGTAGCTTGCGTGCGTGGTAGGTTAATGAGTTCAGCTAAAACGGGGGTTAATATTCTGGCCAGCGGTTAACAGTTAAGATTTGAAATAGCCGCAGTGCAAACAATAGAAAAAAATGTCTAAATCAGAAAGTGAAATTTTGGATTTGGAAGACAGGGATACTCAAAATCTTAATCACCACCTTGAGGTAGATATTTTAATTTGATTTTACAAACAGTGATTAAGAAATTAGTTATGTCTGAATATGCATGAATGAACAAAATAGTATTTCAGCCGAAACATATTTTCAAAATATGAACAATTTAAATGTACTTGTGAAATGAGTGTTTTCTGTTTACTGCCTTTGTAAATTATACAAATTACTACAAGGCTAAAAAACTATTTCTCTACACCAAACAGAACATGACTCATTATTATTTGAGATGTAATAATGATTATTTGTGCTCGAATAATACACAAAACTTACGAAATCATTAGCCATCTTAAATCTATTGATGGGATAAGTGTTTTCTGGATACTGCCTTTATAATTTATATAAATTAATATAAGACTGAAAAACTATTTTTCTGCAACAAATAGAACATGACTATATATGACTCTTATTGTTTAAGAGCAGTAATAATGATTATTTGTGTCTGAATTGCATACAATAACTTTTGAAAACATTACTTACCAGGTTGGCTACATAAACCAGATAAAATCGCATTGTAAAAATGTAATTTCAGTAAATACAGTAACGAAATTTTAAATTCCTAACCACCGCATCTTATTGTTTACTGATCTTATAAGACGCATTTCTTGTTGTACTCAAGATCAAATAAAATATACCTACCTACGTATGTTGTTAAACAATGCCTAAAATCGGCCACACTGAATTTATTATTATCTATAAACTTATGACAAAATAAAAAAGATGTGATTTTCTTTTTACATTTATTGTTAAGTGTTTCTTTCATCGCGTATTATCTAGTTTGAATTTTTTAGATACATTTTTGAAGAATCTATAAAACGTATACAATTGAACCTCTTGCTAAACTCGGAATTAGAACGATAAAGTTGATTTAACAGATTGAGTGATATAGAATATAAAAGTTTATATTAAAATGGTACTACCAGTTATGCACATTATTTTTATTTCAAAAACGGTATTATATTTCGATAGATATTTATATTATCTTGCTTCTTTTAAGGATAAAACTACAGTTTAATTAACCAAATCTACTAGCTTGTTCCATAAAAAAACTTACTGATTACATTTTAAGTCTTCCGTTAAAACTTTAATCTTCGGAATTTCATAATTTCAATATTTTGTATTATTTCATGAAAAAGATTGTGCTACAAATTACAGGAAGTTTTTATTTTCATACTCTAGGCAATTTATGTCATTTATGCAATCGTTTTCCTTCAGGCCAATCATCCATTCAAAATTTTAATGAGTGCGGTAAGGACAGGTAGAAAACGTCGTACCGAATTGCTACCCAGGCCTACATTAAGTGCACCCTAACGATATGCAAAAAATTGCTTTATTCTGCGTCCACAGCAATGCAGCAAGGAAACCGAATGACAACCAGCTGTTTTGTACTACAAATCGCTTTCGATATCGTACAGCCGTTTATAATTTATTAATTTTAATAGCTCGTTGACCTACTATTATACTAAACATCTATAGAGACTTTTATTCTGCGTCATCATCGTTAAGAGTATTTGTAAATTTCGATTAAAACTTTAAATTTTTTTTATAGAAATTAGAGGCAGCATATACATTAATGAGTGCAAAGTGTTAATGTTCAGCTACAGCTGACTCTACTCTTTATTTTATTTTGATATATGTTTCATATTCTTTAACTAGTTGATATTGACCTTCCAGTCTTTCACTTTTTGTTTGTAAATAAAAATGTATGTGTGTGTGTTTGGTGATCTCAAGCATTGTGTATTTTAATATTGGTTCTTTTAATTGATTTGAATACTTTGTCTATGGTACCCTGTCTGTAAGGAAAAACTGCATTATCTACTGGTAAATTCTTGTTACTATTTACAGGAGCCAGGTTTTCAAAGCGTTTAAACCAATGTCGAATATCGCCAGTGCAATATCCATTTTTTTTTTAAATTAATCTATTTCTGTTGAGATTGTATTGATAACAAATAGTTTTTGAAAGATGATGGTCTGAATTAGCATATATACTGAATGTCCCAAGATATCGTTACACCTCCTTTGTACCAGTACATCTTGAACAGACAGGGTTAAATGTGACTACATTTCCAATGTAAATTATATATTTGAATATTGTTAATTGGGGCGAGTCACAAAGGCATTCTGGTTTTTTTCTTAAAGTGCCATCACTAAATCTCCACCAAAATTTTGGTGTAGTAGCAGAGTTCAATTAAGGCACTTCATTCAAAGGCTCCTATAAAAATATTCGCCACTACTGAAGATAGTGTTCTCAGGTAAAATGGCAAAGTTCAAAATTGATTTTTAGGCGTTAGTTAGCTGCTTTGTGAGTACTATGTTTTGCGACGGATCTGTAGGTTTCTTCTACTTCAGCAAAGTTTGCACTGATGTTATCAGCCGTTCATTTAACTGATTTAAAAATCCAGTTTGAAGAATGTAGCCCGCTTAATTCCTCCCAGAGCGGTGCATGCTAGAAATACACGACGCGCTAATACTTCACATCCGTATGAGTTTCAGCTTGACTCCTCGTACAACGCTTTTCAAGCAGTCTTTTATATGGAGATTATCATCCCTTTGGAATAATTGGCCCAGGATTGTGTTTCCCACCGAGTACAATTTACAGCGATTCAAGAACAACGTGAATCGCTTTTTCCGCATACATGTCGCTCCTGTAGCGCTTTAGGGACTTCCTTGCAGCACGTTTGCTAGACCCATAAAAAAAAGCCCAAAGACAAAATAGTGATAACAATCCGCCAGTAGATAGAACATTACTTACACACGCGGACCTACAGCTTAAATGGTCAAATTACTTAAAAGAGTAAGTTCGTGTGGAGAAATTGGAATCAACTAGAACCAAGGAACATGAAAGATGTATTGAAAGGAAACAAATTGTACTCTTAGCTGTAGCTGAACATCTACTACTACAGGTCATACTATTCAAGTAGGAGACATCCAAATTCTTGCTCTCCTCTTTAATTTCTGTAAATGAAAGTTTACGAAATCAATCGAAATTTGCAAACACCGTAAAAACATTTATTGATACTCGGGTTACGGTCAATATTACACTTGAAACACGATCATTACACTGGATCCCGATGTGAACCCCGCTCAGATATTATTACCTGACTTATGCCTCTTCTTAGTGATTCAGTATTCTTATCTCGAAGAGTGAAAATCTCTGGAGATGTGTCATGCAATCGTACGTAAAACGTCAGAAATTTACTTAAAATCGACATGGTTTAATCGCAAGAACCACGACTTCTCATCTAACCAAGACCAAGATTTTAGGGTTAACTATTTGCAAGAAACTGTTATAAAATAATATAAAGTAAACTTTAAGTCAACTAGTACGAATTCCTTTAATAAATGTTATTTTATAAAAGACTGCAAATTGACACAAAATGATCCAAAATTGGAAAATTTTTATAATTCCGATAACTTTCCTCTATACCAATCCCTGTGTTATCTATTATCTTAAACATATCGTTGATACACAACTCCTGTGGCTAAAATGCACATCTTTTAATATATATTTATAAGGTTGTCTGCAGTTTCTAAATATTAAACGTATAGCCTGTCCCAAAATATAAGATCCTCATTTTTGCCGTTTTAAGTGGGCAATATAAAAAGGTTGCAGAGATGGACTTAAGAATTTTATTCATTAATGCAAATAAATAAAATTATAAGTGTTTTTGAAGATGTTTATTTATAGATGCATCTAAAAACAAATGGATAAGAAGTACAAATATACAGTTTGTATGAATGGGATTTACAAGAGGGGACATATTGTATAAATAAAAATATATTTTAACTTAAGCCTAATTCGGTTTCACTATCACTGTCATCAGCTGAGGTAATTATCACTGGTTTTATATTATTTACATAAATATATGAATATTCAACTTTAACAACGTGCTGAATGGAATTCTTCCAGCTTTCACAAGGTATATCATATATAACTTTTTTTACTAATTCAACCACTGACACGCTTAAAGTAGGAGAAACATTTTGTGCCCTTATTTTTGATTTAACTTGATTCTAAATATGATCAATTGGAATAAACACACAATAATACGGAGGAAGCCCCAAAATAGTGTGTCCCATTTTCTCAGTCATACTATCACAAACATATTTCTTTTTCAATTTATAGTCTTTCAAATCTTCCAAAAGATCACTCTTTTTATCACTAAAGTCAAAATAAATGTCATTTTCTAACATATATTCCTATATTTCCGATTTGTGTTGGCTGCATTAGGAACCTTATTTAGTAGGCGTCTATGGCAACTTGCATTGTCCATAACTATAACACTCTATTCGGGAACATTTGGCAAAAGGGAATTTTGAAACCAATTTTCAAAAAGTTCTGCAGTCGTATTTTCGTGCTAGTCCAAACAAGAATCTTTTTTGTTTTTTGCAGATAACACTGGTCAACACAAGTCTTGTTTCCTTTATTTTTTTTTTTTTCTGTTATTGAGTATTTCTATGGCCCTGACTATGAAAAAAAATACTGGAAGATTGCTAACAGCTTTACCTTTTGAAATATACAGTTTTATTATTTTGCCAAAAAAATACAAAAAAATAATACATTATGTTAACAAAATTTCTATTGAACATTAGCAAATGATCTTTTATAAGATTTTCTTGAATGAACGACTTTAGGTAGATCTCGTTGCAAACTCCAGAAGTAGTCTGCCATCATACGTGAGTCCCACCGCCCCTGATAACGCTCTTCCATTGTCCGAAGATCCTGATGAAATCTTTCACCTTCCTCCTCACTAAAATCACCCAGATTTTGTGGAAATCGGTCTAAATGCCAGTGCAGGAAGTGGATTTTTAAGCTCATGTTGCACCCTAGCTTGCAAGTTCGATAGCATGCACTCAACAAGCTCGACATGGTCGTCAGATTTCTTTTTGCCTAGGAAGCTCCTCATAACCAAAACAAATGAATTCCAAACTTTGGATTCGACTTCAGTCATTGATTTGACAAAATTAGGATCTTTCATGAGTTGCCTAATCTGTGGCCCATCAAAAATATCAGCTTTCAATTTTTCTGAACTTAATCCTGGAAACTCGTGTGAAAGAAAATTAAAACATTCGCCACTTTTGTCAAGCGCCTTCACAAACTGTTTCATTATGCCATATTCATATGAAGTGGTGGAAGTATGATGCGGTCTCGGCTAACTAAAGGCACGTTTATAACATTTTTTGTACCAACTTTTAGCTCTTCCCGCACTGACCAAACTTTTTTGTGACCAATGCTGTTGTTTGTCACGACTATCCCAGAGACACATGCAACAAGGGAACTTTGTGTACCCCCCTTGTTGAACTAAAAGAAAGTTAACCATTTTCAGATCAACACAAATGACCCATTTGTGGTCTTGATACTTACTTTTTTCCATAACCTTAGAAACATTTACGTATTCTTCTTTTAAAGTCGTCGAATGTGCAATAGGTATAGATCCGTACTTGTTACCGTTATGAAGCAAAACACACTTTAATCTTCTTTTGCTGCTGTCTATGAAAAGACGCCAATCACTAGGTTGGTACTGTTTTAATCCCATCTGCTGCAAGATACCACCAACATCGTTCCAAAAAACTAAATCCTTCTCTTAAGAAAAATACGGTAACAGATTTTTTTCTCGGGTAAGATAAAATGTAATGTTGGTTTCCGGAGTAAGCAAATTTTTTTTCTTTTAAACGAGATGCTAAAATTTCAGAAGCTTCTTTTGGTAAGTTCAGATCTCTTACTAAGTCATTTAGTTCTTTCTGATTAAATGGTTGAGGTTCTGAAAGGCTACATTTGTAGTCTGAATCAGAGTCTTCACTTGATGTATTTCGTTCGGGTTCACAGAGGATTTGGATCATCAGAAGATTTAGATGTGCTGGGTTGTACCTCTTGTGATTTTAATTGAGGTCGTTGAGCAGAAGATAAGTTAGGGTATGACCACTTACTTCGATTTCCAGGGTTAATTCCGTTTATTTTCACAACGCAGAAGTAGCAATCGTCATGATGGTTTCGAGGTTCTCGCCAAATCATGGTTGTTACGAACATTATTGCATCTCTTTTTCCACTGGACCATAACCGGAGACATACCACACATTTCTGGCATACAATATGAGGAACTCATGGCTTGTCCTGATTACACAATTTTATTTTAAAGTATTGATGATACGCAGTTTTCAAAAAGTCCGATATAGGTTTTCGATATTTTGCAAATATATATTCACCACAAATAGAGCAAAAACAATTGGGATTAAGCACACAACATCTTCTTGATGAAGCCATATCTAAAACAACAACAAAATATATTTTGGTGTCCAATAAAAAACGAAAATCTAAGTAATAATAGTAAATGAGGGTAGTTAGCTATAACTCAAAAACAAAAGCTGTTAGAGAAAAATTGTTGCCATATTTAAAAAATACGCGTCAATTTGAGATAGAAACAAAAAAAAAAATCACAGGAAACAAGCAATTTTCTTTTTTTTGTTGACCAGTGTAATTGTACACAATTTGAAACCCAGCCCTTTTCAGATCCTGCATGCAAAATGGTTATTCGTTTACCTTTACTTGAAGGTACGTTAGTCTGACATTTTGTACTGCTGTCAACCCACCCTTTTTGCACAGTGTCATGGGTATCGAATCATGTTTCGTCAAGGTAAATTATTATTGGACAATTCTCTGATCGATATTTTTTAATTTCTTGTAAATAAGTATGTCGCAAGATTCGTAATCTTTGTAACTCCATCACTGCTTGCCTTTTGTTGATTTTTCGGAACGTGAATCCCATTCTTGAGAGAATTCTGTGAAGGGTTGATCGGCCACAATGTATATTGGTCCCGTCCTGCACCAGTCTTAATTTTATTTTGTCTAGTGTCGGCACCAACTGCTCTTCATACATAGAATATATTTTTCTCCTGACGATGTCTTTTTCACAGTCGTCTATATGATGCATTTGAAAATCTTTCCGTTTTTTCCTGTTCCTGAGTGATGGTTTTCCTACAATACCCTTAATCGTAGAAATTGGTTCACTAATTTCTTGCAAAGCACCTTGTTTATTCAACTTTGTTTTTACCAAACTGTCGTAAACATATTTCACTATTTCATTAGCGTCAAGTGATAAATGTTTTCTCTTACCATAGCCACTATTGCAATTTTCCCACGGACGCCACATAATTAAAATAGAACCGTTACGTTGTAAGTTGTAAGTAAAACTAAAAATAATAAAAAGTATCTTTCGAATCTTAATGGGGACCTGTGGTTATTAGGCCGATATTATCAAATACTTAAAGGGCTCCAAACCGGGTTGCCAGCTAGTAAATATATAGGTAAAAATAGATCCAATATGATTGCAGGTGCAAGTGAGGGCGATATACAAAGCAGGTAAAATAAAAATACATTTATCGTAATACCTGGCAACTATGCACAAAACCTTAATAGGGTCGTTTATTGCCCCACTGAAAAAGCAAAAAGGCGGGATCTTATATCTTGGGATTTACCATACCTAGTCATAGGCAAATAGTTGCACAGCAGCATATCAAGATCATATGTAAAATTTCGATATTCGATTGAGTATATATATTTTGTTGTAATAAAGAATTATATATATATTCAATATATATATATATATATATATAATATATATATATATATATATATATATATATATATATATATATATATATATATATATATATATATATATATATATATATATATATAAATATGTATATATATATATATATATATATATATATATATATATATATATATATATATATATATATATATATATATATATATATATATATATATATATATATATATATATATATATATATATATATATATATATATATATATATATATATATATATATATATATATATATATATATATATATTAGAGTGACCGGATCTCATAGAGGGGGAAAAAAAATGTCGGAATCTTGTTCGTCTGGACCCCACAAAACGATTCCCCTTTCCATATATTGAGATAGCCGAAATTTAAGCTCGATTAAACAACGTTAACCCGTGCCGCTCGTCGCTCAAAGTTTGAAAAAATCCAAATTTTTGGCCAAAAAGCTGACATATGGAGCCATAACTCCAGAAAGGTTAATAATAGAAACACGTTTAATATCTCAAAAGAAAGCTAATGTTGTTCTTCAAAATTTACATTCAATACATAATTGTTGTTATTTTAAGTCAAACCGAGTTACAACAGCCTTTAGCCCCAAAAACGTGACATGGTACCACTAGGAGCATACTTCGTATATTTTGTTATTAAGTGATAAATTTTGCTTTTTTTTGGTATATTTTTGAGTTTAAAGTAGAAATATAATAAAAAAAACAAGTAATACTGATAAGTCTAATGACATTTTTTATTTTAAAATATAAAAATTAGGTATATAACACATACAAAACAGACACAGAAAAGATACAGACGTAGTACCTACATGAGTTAATAATTTTACATAGTTATCTAATCTATTCTAGAGCTTTTGTTAAAGTAGTTTTTGAAACGTCAGGATATAATGCTCGGCATTTACTTACAACTTGCAGGACATATTGCTTTTGGTCTTCATCTTTTGTCAGAAGGTCGTTAAAGTCGGTTATTAATTTAACACCACGCTCAGCCATATCATTAACTACTTTTAATGTTTTGACAATTTTCAATCCTTCTTGGAAGTCATTATTTTGAGGCCAGGTGTTTGGATGTTGTCTTAGGAAATCTGTTTTTATATTAAATTGGTCAAAGAATGTAAACGTTTCTTTGGTAAGTAAATTTACCAATCCTCCATCAACTACCTCTTTTAAGTTTTCTTTCCTAACTTTTGGATTTACAACCCTAGCGTGCTGTGATGGTTCATCTGTGCTACTGAGCAATTTATTAGCCATTAACAACTTTTCATCGTCTGTAATGGTGGGATCAAAAAACGATAATCCCATCAACTTTGCATTCAAATACCACAAATGGTTCGAAAATTTGGTCAGGGCTATTTCTGCAATGTCGTTGTCACATTCTTTATAGTCTAACAGACTATGCAAAATACCTAAATCTTGCTTTGGTGCAAGATGAGCTTTTGGAGCATTGAACCAAGCTTTACAATAAATTTTAACTAGGAAAACAGAAATGGCACGCACAGAACTTTCTTCTTCTTTAGACATCTTAAATTGACGACGAAAAATGAACATTTTAAGCAGTAAATAGCCTTTGCCATCCACCTAGCGTGATGAATGGCTCCTGGAGTTCTAAAACCTACAACATTGCCGTCTAGTGATCCAACAAATACGAGAACCAACTGCAAAAGCTCCTTGTGGTCATCTCTGGGGTGGCTCTCAGTTAATTTGGTCTCGAATTCAGCAGTAACATTTGCAATTACTTCTGGAGTTAGCTGCTTTTGTATTAGATTGGCACTGATACCTGTGTCGTATTTTCCTTTGTCTATCTTGGGCCACGCAGTGAAGAATCTCTTGAAAATGTCTGGATGAGGTCCAGTGGTTGATCCCATTTTTGTGTCGAATACACCTCTTAACAGAATTTCCAAGATATGGTGACGGCAAGCTAGGTATAAACAATTCTCTTCCTAACATTTGCTCCAATATGACGCATGCTCCTTTGAGTCTTCCCGTGTTGGATGCTGTAGTGTCGAAGCACATCGCCTTGACGATGTTGAGAAGACCCCATTCATGTAGGCATTCATATACGGCTACGGCTTGCTCCTCTCCAGAGCTGTTTGCTGTTACAGGAACTCCCAGCAGCTGTTCCTTTTCGCCATATGAAATAGCTATATCTATTCGCTCACATTGTTCAATTTTTAAAACACCCGGTAAAAGTTTACCGTCCCAATGGACAACCACGGGCTCTTTTTCAGGAATGTTTACTTTATCAAAATTTTTTTTATTATATTGTTCTCTGAACATTTGCCTTCTATCATGTAATAAAGTTTTCGAGACTTTGTACTCAAGAGGGTCAAGGTTTAGTGCTTCTAGAGTAGCTATTAAAATTCTCGTGGCATTTCTGTCGGATACCTTACATCGATCTAATAAAATGGACAATTTCATGTTTAAAATCTCTTTAACGCCCATTGCAAGTGAAACTTTCATCCTCTTGCTCTCAGATGGTCCTGGATCTTCTGCAGCTTCTTCAGGGATATCCATTTCCTCCAAGCTCTCAAGTTCCTGGTAGATGCTGTCCTCTTCAGTGTCTTCTTCTCCTTCTTAGAACTTGTCTTCATCATCCGTCTCTAAGAAGCAACAAAAGAAAGAGAAAAAAAAGACTATAAAAACTTGTCGTTTTAGCAGAATAGTAATAATACATAGGTACTAAATTACCTACTTTTAATTACCAAAAGGTATTATTTAAAAAATATAAACTCAATCATAAAGATGCCAAATCATGCTCTCATGTACAATTTTCTTTCAATTATAATGAAACTATTTACTTATTTGTTTATCTATTTTTTAGAATACTAATAATAAAAAAAAAAACTCACCAATATCAAAAGTTGCTTCTTGGATTTGTCGGTTCATTTTTGCAAGTTCCTTTTGCACCTTGATTTCTTCAGCTCAAGACAACTTGAGATCCACTCCAGTCATGGAACGTGGGCGGCCCTTCTGCCTCTGTTTCACGAGCAACGCCTTATCTTCTTCCGACTTCATCAGAGCCAAGGCGTCTTGTTGAGTAATATCAAAGAGATCATCCAACTTTTCAATAAACTGTTTAAATTTGTTCTTGGCCGTTTTCGATGTTTTCTTCCGGTCTTTTTGAAGAGTTCTCCACTCGGCGTGAAGTTTTTCCAGCTTAGTAATTGCATCTTGCTCATGTTTAGTCGGGATTCGAGCTTTCTCACAAAAATGAACACTTCTCGTATTGTAAGTTTTGCTGATTCTCTTACAGTTAATTTCACAGTACGTAAATTATAAAATAAAGCACACAAAACTTGACGATTTGAGGGTAGTTTACAACCGGTGATCTGGTGAATGGGATAGCCCACAAGAAATATTTTATCCTTGGTCCGGCTTTGTACACCTGATGTGGATGCCATTTCAGAGGCCAATAGGTAAATAACAGTTAACTTGGAAAATGAAACAAAATATATTACAAACTTTAATTTCAATAAAAAATTTTTAAATGTCTTTTAAAATAATACTATAATAGTTATAAAAACAATAACACACACACTTGGAAAATTAAAAAAAAAAAAAACGTTAAAATATCTTCACTAGATAATTGTTCAATCTAACCAGCTCAAAGGCACTTTAGAAACTAAACTGAATAAATAAAAGGTCGGTTGTATGCTGAAGTAAAATCACCATCCCTAAAATAGAAATTAGATTCACCCTCCTTTTTACCTGTTAAACGGGTCTTTCTTTGGTAAACTAGTCAGGTAATCCCCATATAATAAAAGATTAAATTTGAACAAAAGGCTCTTTATGTTTGAAAATTGAGTTCCCAAATACTTTTTAACAAAAAAATGTTAATTCCGAGACACATTATGTAAAAACCCGTAAAATTCTTAGAATACTCCCAAACTGGCTCCTACTGGTACCAGGTCATGTTTTTGGGGCTAAAGGCTGTTGTAACTCGTTTTGACTTAAAATAACAACAATTATGTATAGAATATAAATTTTGAAGAACAACATTAGCTTTCTTTTAGATATTAAGCGTGTTTCTATTATTTACCGTTCTGGAGTTATGGCTCCATATGTCAGCTTTTTGGCCAAAAATTTGGATTTTTTCAAACTTTGAGCGACGAGCGGCACGGGTTAACGTCGTTTAATCGAGCTCAAATTTCGGCTATCTCAATATCTGGAAAGGGGAATCGTTTTTGTGGGGTCCAGACGAACAAAATTCCGACATCGATTTTTTGCGGTCACCCTAATATATATATATATATATATATATATATATATATATATATATATATATATATATATATATAATATATATATATATATATATATATATATATATATATATATATATATATAATATATACATATATATATATATATATATATATATATATATATATATATATATATATATATATATATATATATATATATATATATATATATATATATATATATATATATATATATATATATATATATATATGTATATATATATATATATATATATATATATATATATATATATATATATATATATATATATATATATATATATAAATATATGTATGTAGCTTTTTTTATTAGTAATAACACATTAAACTTTGATCGTGTTTTTTTAAGTTCAGAATCTAATTATATTCATACTATGTTCTAAATAGACACGGATACATGAACTTTAATATGTGTTATTTAAATCAGAGTTTTCCTAACAAATTGTCGAAACTAATTTAAGGGATAAAAGAATTGCTATATACAAATATTTAACTGTTTAAGTTAAGTAGAACATTAGCCATTTCTCCAGCTGCAGTATTAAAGAGTTTTCTTTTTAAGGTGACTTGGGAAAATATTATTGGGGAACCATTGTCAATAAGGAGCCCCGAATGTGCTTGGAGTATAAGTCAGCATTGTTTCAAATTTTCTAGATTAGGTATCTATACTTGCCTTTCAGTACTGTGTGCTCCAGTTGCCGCATGTTTAGTTGGTATATCGTTTGCATGCTTGCAATTCCAGGTATGTAATTATTAAGACATAGAATATTAATTGAACCTTTAAATCTCGTTTTCACTAGGTAATTTATTTCTGCAGAAATTTTTCAAACGAACTAATTTTTAATTAGCTTTCAAAAATAAACCCTTCCGTTGTTTGACTTTTTATAAGTCTATTTTTTTTTTTTAAATTTTTGAAATGTAAGGTCGGTAACCTTAAAAATAAACAACATGCTCCAACGTCGCGATATTTTAAGATAAAAACTTTGTAGCTCAATTATATGGGATTACTGATAGTTAACGAGAACCTAGTGAATCCTTATAGAAAAGGGGATTACACAAAAATACTAATAAATAACCGTTTCGTTTTATACCGGCAAAAATTGACCATATAGAAATAACGAAATAAAAAGATCGTTTTTACTCTTCTATTGGTAAACAAAACAAATTGGATATATAATTATGCCGTTGTTTAAGTAGAAGTTTAAACTTTATAAAAAAATAACCGGTTCAGTGCAAGCTGAACTTGCACAATTAGTGTTCCGTGCGTTGATTGCTTTTAAAATAAAAGATTTTGTCACGGAGGTATAAAATGATCAGTGACTTTGCAAAACACACCCCAAATGAGTTTTCAACAAAGTTTGTTTCCGATCTTTATTGAAAACTGATGACCTTAAAATTTTTGTTTTTCTTATATACCAGATAAATTATTAAAGGTAATGCACTCGTGATAATTTTCGTTCAATCTATACCCTGTAGATAATATTCCAGAATTTTTTCAAAATTTTTTGATCAGTACTTTTTAAGATAAGAGGGGGGCAGCGTTTTTTCGCGATTTTTTTAAAAAATAATACAAAGAAAAATGTGCGCAAGTATTACTTTATATATATTTTTGAATTCATGTTTTTACAAGCTTTCATTTGACACCCCACTGGATGACTCAGTAAAAAAATTCTTTTTTCACTTCCGATTTCACCCCCGAAAACTAACCCCTTAGGTCAATATTTAAATTTCAAAACTACACGGCTCTAATGAGGCCATCAATTCCCATATTAGTACCAAATTTCAACTTTCTATGTCAAATAGTTTCGGAGAAAATCGGGTGTGACGGAAGAACGGACGGACGGACGGACGGATACAGAAGTGATCGTATAAATATTCCGTATGGAACACTAAAAATTAAAAATTATTACCTTCCTAGTACAAAAAAAAAATTGTTAACTTTCCAGGACTCAATTACACTCCAAGATTTCGATTATAACACTGAAATTCTATCTAAAGACAAACTGTTGACCAAATTTACTACATTAAACTAATGATTTCACAGTTTTAAAATAACTTAATAACATCATAAATAGTGAAAAATAAGTCAGGAAAAAAATGCATTACCTAAACGAGTAGTGTAAAAAGTATTTATTTAAATATCGGCCACAACATTTGATTTTGTTTGTTTATTGTAAAATAATTAGAGTGGTGTTACCATATAAAAAGCGATTTTTTGAAAAAAATAGATCTGATATCGTATTTTTCCCGTAATAATTTAATACTGGTATTTTAATATTCATTTTTTAATTATAATTAGTGTTCGGTACGGAACACTTATACGATCACTTCAGTGTCTGTCCGTTCGTCTGTCCGTCCGTCAGTCCGTCCGTCTGCCCGACGGTCTGTCCATCTGTCTGTCCGTCTGTCTATCCGTCTGTCCTTTTTCCGTCCATCCATCTGTCCGTCTGTCCGTCCGTCCGTCCGTCTTTCTGTCCGTCTGTCTGTCACATCCGATTTTCTCTGAAATTATTTGACATAGAGAGTTGAAATTTGGTAATAATAAAGGAATTAATGGCTTCATCAGAGCCGTGTGGTGCCAAATGAAACCTTGCAAAAAAAAAAAAAATTTTACAGGTCATCGACTTTGCCAAATGAAACCTCGCAAAAACATAAACATATATATAATGTAATACTTGCCTATTCCTTGGTATTATTTTTAAAAAATCGCGAAAAATCGCTGCCCCCCCCTAATCTACTGATCAAAAAATTTTGAAAAATTCTGGAATATTCTCCTAAGGGAAAATTATCACGAGTGCATTACTTTTATTAGTTCATTTGGTATATAAAAAAACAAAAATTTCAAGGTCATCAGTTTTCAGTAAAGATAGGAAAAAAACTTTGTTGAAAACACATTTGCAGTGTGTTTTGTGAAGTCATTGATCATTTTATACCTCCGTAACAAAATTTTTTATTTTAAAAACAATCCGTGTACGGAATACTAATTGCGCAATCCAACTTGCACTTTACCGGTAAACGTAACTACCAGAACGAGCTAACTGAAATTGGGCAGATGGTAGTTTGCATGTTGAAGAGAGTAACGAAATGATTCGACATGTCAACAAGTTTTCAATTTTATAGCGGTTACACATAAAAGTTGACAGGTTTATGCTTAATCACTATTTCATTAAAAAATTTTACACAGAAGGGTCTTGGTTTGTAAAATTTAGTTACCAATTTTTGTTGACCTTTGTTAAGGAGGTGCCACACTCAGAAAGCAAAATTTAAATATGAAATAAAACATTAAAAAATATACACAGAGAACTTCTCTCGACGTCATATTGATATACCGTATACCTTTTCAGATACTTTAACTAGCACTTATACAACTTAGCTTCTTGAACCCTTAATAAGGGTCTCACACAACCCTATTTCAAAAACAGTTAAAAAAAAACAAAAAATATACAGAGAATTAATTCCGTTTTAACATTGATATAAGATCTACTCCTTGAGACATTTTAACTGGTGGTTATCCAGTAGTGCGTCTTGAACTCTTTGTAACGGTGTAAGGTACCCTTATTGGAAAATCATTAATAAAATTAAAAACTCAGAGAATCGGTTCCACCTTAAGTTTAACAAATGTGACACCTCTAGAGATAGTTCTTTAAGTATATTTAATTTTTAAATGAAGGTAGTTTACAACTTTATAAAGCGTTTAAGCCGTGAAGCCGTATAGCCATTATCAAAATATCTTAAGAAGTATAGCCTACATCGGACTTAATGTGGAACAAATTGTCTATAAGTATTTTTTTGGATTTTCTTTATGAATTTAAAATAAGGGAGGTTGACACCCTTATCAAGGGTTCAACACGCTAACTTGTATATTGTGTTAGCTAACGTATCTCAGGAAGTGTACAATATATCAAGCTCAAGGTCGAAGAAATTCTTTGTATATTTTTTAATCTTTTATTTCATATTTAACCTTTGCTTTATGAGCGCTTTATACCCCTATCCAGGAACAACCTGAATTCTTAACTAAATTTCGCAAATCAAAACTCTTTTCTGCGTAAAATTTTAATCAAATAGTGGTTAAGTATTATTAGTGATTAAATAATAGTAGTGAGTAATGAGTAAGTATCAGCTAGTGAACTTAACATGTGTAGCCTCTATAAAATAAGAACTCGTTGGAACTTTGTTGGTAGCTTCATGTTTGTATACCAGGGATTCTCAAATTAGTCTTTCAACACATATAAGTGGAAAACAAGCGAATTTAATTAGAATTTTCATAAGAATATACAAATAACTAGAATTTATAAAAATAATTGAAATAAACAAAAAAAATTGTACGAGTACTCCAACAAATAATGATGTTTTATTTCAAATTCAGCTAATTTTGTGTTATTGTATATAAAATACTAGTTTTTAAATAACTGAAAAATAAAATAAAGGTTTCAAAAGATGTGTTGTTAATACCTGATCATTAAATTATTAGTTGGAGAACCTAACAAAGTACTTACTTGGTAATAAGTTATCTTCACTCCTTAAATTAATCATATATCTCTCACTTCCTCTCTCTTCGGTATTACTCTTGGAATTTTTTAGAATATTTCTCAAATTCTGGTTTCATTATGTTCAAATCACTGTAACGCCATCATCAGCTGTTAGGCGGCAGTAACCTGGAATAATAGATAAAGAATCTTCTTTAGTATAATTAAATATTATTTTCTTGTAGCTATTAAATGTATTGTTGAATTTCCATAACTTGTTAAGCTTTTTCGTCTTTCTTGGTTCAACGGCAGCCACTGACCTGATATAAGGTGCGGATTGATTTGGCGGTAAAATTCAATTTTGCCTTTTCTTTAACATTTCAAATACTTTCAAATTAAAAAAAATTATTGAATGTGTTTCTATGTGACCCCACAGCTCACCCATTTTAATATAATAAACGATTGACATAACACGTTATATATATATATATATATATATATATATATATATATATATATATATATATATATACATATATATATATATATATATATATATATATATATATATATATATATATATATATATATATATATATATATATATATATATATATATATATATATATATATATATGTGTGTGTGTGTGTGTATCGTTTAATAACACATTTGAGTATTTTATTAAAAAAAAATATTTGACGTTTCGCCCTTAGTTTAAGGCATTTTCAAAAATTTTCTTTGGTTTAATTTTCATTTCTGGAAATAAAATTAAGAAATGCAATCAGAATTTCAATTTACAGCTACAACAATGATTTAAGTCACAAAATATTTAGATATAAATATATTAGTTTAAAATATTTTATATTTTCATGTCTCTATATTTTGTGAGCTTAATTATCGTTGTAATCGTAAATTGAAACTGCGATTGCCTATCTTAATTTTATTTCCAGAAATGAAAATTACATCAGGGAAAATTTTCGAAAATGCCCTAAACTAAGGGCGAAACGTCAAATAAAGAATTTTTTAATAAAAAATACAAATGCGTTACTAAACGAACCCATACCCACGATTAAAATAAAAGATTTATGTACATAAAGGTTTAAGAAACTAATTTCGTATATATATATATATATATATATATATATATATATATATATATATATATATATACATATATATATATATATATATATATATATATATATATATATATATATATATATATATATATATATATATATATATATATATATATATATATATATATATATATATATATATATATATATATATATATATATATATATATATATATATATATATATAGCTTTGTTTAAAATAAGCCAATTCGTTAAATAAGGAAATGTCATCAAAAGAGCAGTTTGGTTTCAAATCTGTACAGTTCGACAGAATACTATAATGTTATTTTTATTTTTGATTGACTGGTGAACTTTAATAGAAAATGTAAGGCAGGTGCAGTTTTTTCTAATATTAGTAAGACCTTGGTAAGATCTGTCATGATAGACTTTTCATTAAACTGATTAGAATGGGAATTCCCAATTTTCTCATATAACTCATAATATCCTTTTTCGGAAATCTAAAATTTATGGTCCCAAGTGAAAACACTAACTCTAAAGATGTTAATGAGGGCAGGCATACCACACCCTTTTCACTTTAGACATTCCCAAATTCTGTCAAGACGATCTAAACCAAAACTACCTATATCCATCTGTCTGTGGTACCGCTAATAGAGATCATCAAAATCACTCAGAATAGTAGGTTGGAAACTTCAATAATATATCAACCAATTAGAGTTATGGATGAGGAGTTCGAGGAGTAAGTTGAATTTCAACAAAACAAAAGCTGTTTGTTTCTATCAAGTTATCCGTAGACTACTTCCAACAAAATTTAAAATTTACTATCAAGAGATCGATTGATAACCTCATATTAAATACATATGACTGGTTTGAGAAAATGCTTAACTCAAAAACAATGCATTAAAGTTAATCTTAAAAGAATTACATTAAATGCACGCTGTTTACCCATTACTAAATGAAAAAAGTCAATTAAATAGTAAAACGACAATCAATCTTTATAGAATTTTTTTAAGATTAGTTTTAATTTATGGTGCTCCATCACTATAAGCAAATGCGAGCTTAACAAACTATATATTTTGTAAAACAAGATTATCGGAATAATCCTCGATATTCCGAAATTCACACCCAATTATCCACCGAGACATTAATATGGAAATGATCATCGAATTTTTAAACAAAATTCTCCGTAATTATTGTCAGGACGCGAGCACATCTACTAACACACTACTTCTCATACAAACACGTATCCATTTTCATGTAAATAGCAAATACAACCCTTTAAAATTAGAAATTTCTAGAGACTTAATCTGCGTTCTTTCTCTCTTTTTTCCATCTATCACCTTCGACTAACGAACACAGCATGACCGAACACCAAAAAATTGTAAGCTCCAATAAGAAAAATATGTTCAAAGGTCGTTAATCTGACATGACAACTACTGAAGCTCCTGAATATGTTAATAAGCAAAAATTTCTAGTAAAAGGAATAAATTTATAAATCATGACTCTACATAGCAGCAGAACAAAAATCGTAAAAACAGGGCCAACACCGCTCAGTGTGAGAAAAGTGCCATTTTTGGGACAAAAATCTGTTGACAGTCGGCATTTTATCTGATTTGAACAAATCGAACCGGAAAATACTCATAAAATATTGTACTTTAAGATAGTACTGCGGCGAAGAAGGTTAAAATTAATATAACCTATAAAAATTCCCTAGAATACACATATTCGGGATTATAAAAAAGAGTTCAGTTGATGTCTAGCAATTGTATGGTGCAGTTCGCTTATACCTTTGCGATAAACATCAACATTCCTCGGGTGATAAAAATAAAAACAAGTTTTTGTTATGTTAAAATATTTTTTAACCAAATATGAACGTTTTTAATGCGGAGAAACCTCCGGACGATTTACGCCCCTCAGGGAGGTCCCAAAGAATTTGCCAAAATATGTAACTATAGGACTTGTCAAATGTCCTGTTACCTCGTATGTTCAACGAGTAATACTATTAAGTTAGGAATGTGGAATCTTTGGCACAATGATACTACTCAGTATATATCACCACTACAAACCAAACACTTTATTTTTGTGCTCGACGCGCGCTTCGCTAACCATATTAGCTTCATCAGGAGCGATGATTGACTAAAGCTAAACTACAAATGTACCCTATTTATACTTAGCCTAACCCTTGAATTAATCAGGAGGAACTAATGGCATATTGAAGGCCATCAGTTCCGGTCAAGTAACCAGTAGAGGGGACTATAAGGAATAGGCTCTCTGTCTTTATTTAAACTACTTTTACCTTTTATAATTTCCATACTTTCGTATGCGTTCAACAATCTCCTATCAGATACATTTTTTATTAATCTTAGATTATCTAATGTTACAATATGATCAGCTTCAAGGGCATGTTTGGCAATGCTAGACTTTTCTGTTCTACTGTATTTTAAGTGTGCTAAATGTTCTTTAAATCGTGTTTTAATTGACCTTCTAGTTTGCCCAACATACTTTTTGTCACAATCATTACAACTAATTTCATAAATTCCACTTTTCTCACAATTAGGAATCTTATCTTTGGGATTTCCTAAGATATTCCTCAGATTGTCTGATGACTTATAGAGTAAGGTGAGGCCTACCTTATTAAATACCTTATTGAGTCCCTTGCTATATTTCGGATTATATGGTATGGAGATATATTTTATTTTCCTCGCGTGTAAAAAAGGTGGAATTCTGAATATTAAACCTAAACTTATGTCTATTTATTAGCTTATTTACTAAGTCATCGTCATAACCATTAACTCTAGTTATATTTCTAATACGATTCCTTTCTTTATTAAAGTTTACTCTATTCAGAGGGAAAGTGACCAAACGATGAACTAAAAAATGTAATGAGGCTAATTTGTGTTGTGTGCAATGAAATGAATCATTAGGAATATATCTATCTGTTACTGTGTCCTTCCTATAGATATCAAATTTTAATCTATTATTATTTTTAATAATTAAAATATCTAGAAAAGGCAATTGTGTAGATTTAATGGAATCATACCGGCTATTTAATTTAGAATCAAAATCGTCAATGTTTGCTTTCTTTGTATCAAAAATCGCGAAAATATCATCCACATACCTATACCATACCCTTGGGAAATATTCGAATTCTTGACTGGCTTCGGTTTCAAACTTACTCATGAATAAATTGGCTATGAAAGGTGATAAGCAATTACCCATAGCTGTTCCTTCTTTCTGAACATAAAAAAAGTACACAATACATATGGATCGGACGATATTCCAATCCTAATGACGTGTGAAATTGCACCAAGTCTTGTTGCCAAAACTTTCTATAAAAAATGCAACTCTAACAAAGCCGACCGGGAACTTTTATTCAATCAGTCGCAAACTTCTCAAATGTCAAAAACTTAAATTACACTGAATTCATCAATATCTTAGAAAATATTTTAGAAAAATCCATTCCAAAATACCCTCAAAATAACCGGAAAAAAATGGCTTCAAGAATTGGTGGGATGAAAAATGTAATGATGTCATCAAGCAGAGAAAAGAATGTTTTAAATTGTATAAACAAAACCCAAATATTAACAATCTAATCCAGTAGAAGAAAGCAGACGCAAAAAAAATTATCAAACAACTAAGAGAGAAAATTGGAAATCTTCCTGCGAATCTATTAACCAGAATACTCCAATAAAAAATATTTTGAATAAAGTAAGGAGCATAGGAAACAAGAAAATATCATCCCCCTTATACTAGAAGACTCATGGTTGGAAGAATTTCATAACAAATTAACTCCTTCATATATGTCCCCGCAATTGTATAATGAAAATATGAATTATAGTAAAAATAAATTTTTAATAAATGAATTTAGTCTTAACGGGTTAAACAGAGCATTAAAACAAAGTAACAATTCCTGTCCTGGGAAAGATAATATATGCGATGCTTTATAATTTGCCAGAGGTAGCAAAAAAGTCTGCTCCGAATATTTAATGCAATATATTCAGGGGAACATCCTATACCTGAACAATGGAAAGAATACATAGTGGTTTCCTTAAAAAAAAAAAAACAGGAAAACCATCACAAACAGCATCTTCATGCAGACCAATTGTAATGGCGTCATGTGTTCTTAAAACCTACGAAAGACTCATTAAAAGTAGACTGGAGTTTTGGTTGACCAAAAATCAAAAATTTCCAAAAACACAATTTGGATTCAGGAAACGTACCTCTACACAAGAAGCCACATCTCATTTAGTAATGGATATTCAACTTGGATTCACGCAAAATTATTGTACTTCAGCCCTCTTTCTTGATGTCCAAGCAGCATATGATAATGTGATTTATAGCATACTAACAGAGAAGATGCGAGAAATTGAGGTCCCATATAACCTAGTCAAAAACATATATGATATATACAATACTCAGCATATATACATTCGCACAAGTGAAAGGATCTCCTCACGAAGAGATGCAAAATTAGGCCTACCTCAAGGAAGTATTTTAAGTCCAATTTTATATATCTTATACACATATGATTTAGAAGATTTATTTAGAGAAGACGATGTCAATATACTACAGTTTGCGCATGTTATATGTATCTATTCAACCACGAAAGACCAAGCTACTTGTTCAGAAAAACTAAATAATAGTTTCACAAACATCCTCACCTGGTTAAAAGAAAATAGTTTGAAATGAACTGAAAAGACCGTAATGTGCAATTTTTCAAGGAAACAAACTCAAACAACAAACAACATCAAATTAGGAGGAACATCCATTCCACAAAATACCACTGTCAAATATCTAGGCCTACTTTTGGACCGAAAACTAAATTGGAAAGACCAAATCAACTATCTTATCAAAAGAACTGAAAATGGACTAAATGTAATCAGAGCCTTCAGCCATAAAGAAATAGGGATCGGGTCCAAATATATGCATTATGTTTTTTCGATCGTTTGTTCGATCTATCCTGGACTTCTCCAGTATTTTTTACGGATCAGCAGCACAGACGCATCTGAAAAAATTGAAATCAATTAAAAACAAATGTCTAAGACAAAGCCTGGGATTCGTGAAATCCACTCCTCTCTTAATTATGCAAGCTGAAACAAACGAACCACCTCTAGATCTCCAAAGAAAATATATAAGTGATAAATTCCTTCTGAAACTAATTGGCAAAAATATCAGACTAATTAACAAAATCAACGAAACAATTTCATGCCTCACACATGACTACTGGAGAGTTAAAAAACTACCTCTGCACTGTTAATTACGAGTTATTTTTGGATAACACAGTTTAAGGACACCATCTACTCAAATGATATCCCACCATATTTTCACCCCAATCTTGCATTTATAGACACTGAGCCTAGAGTAATTATTGAAAACAGTTCCGAAGGAGATAACCTAATTATAAAACACGACTTCAAAATACAGCTACTACTTGGTCAAAATATGAACAAATTTTTACTGACGTGTCAGTAATGGATGGAAAAACAGGGTGTACTTTTTATTATAAAAACCGGCAGTTATTCAGGAAAGATAAGCTTCCCGAGGGATCCTCCATCTACTCAGCAGAACTCTGCGTTATTTTAGAGACACTTAAATACCGTTTTAAAACACAAAAATTGCAATTTTTTCAAATAGCCAAAGTGCCCTAACGAAAATAATAAACTGCAGTAATAAAATATCCACCAATTATCTCATCATTCAGATATGCTGCACTCAGGGCTGCTTGCCATTAAGAAGCACATTTCGTGTCAGCTAATTGTATCGCCAGATAGTATTGAACACCTATATGTTTCTATTAATTTTGGCAAGTGCGTTACTGTTATTGGCTGCATCTATATACCGCCTAGATCACCTCCTGAAACTTACCAAATAGTTAGTGATACCCTTGATAGCACATCTGAGACATATCCGGACTCTAAGTTTTGTATGACTGGTGACTTCAATATTCCTAGAATGGCCTGAGTTCAACGCCGTTTCCCCTGGATTCACCCGCTGGCCGTCAACTGGAGATATGTGAAATAGTGACAAATATGTCTGCCTTTCATAATTTATTTCAAGTGAATAAGAATAATCTAATTAATAAAACTGGTTCTGTTCTTGATCTGGTTCTAAGCCATGTAAATGATGTGTTCCTGAGGATGACTGATGATCCTCTGATCCTACCGGATGATTTCCATCCTCCTCTTGAATTTAAGCTAATATTCATAACTAATAAAAAAGGTATTTCACCCTAATGTACTGAATTCTATTATGATTTTAAGTCTGTGGATTATATTTCGATAAATCATTTTTCTGGGTTCGGTATCGTGGAATCATCTGCTTTCAACCGGGGGGGGGGGGGGGGGGGGGGTTGATCAGATATTGAATATTTTTTATGATGTATTTTATACAACCATAGATTTGTATGTTCCGTTAAAGAAGGTATCTAGAAGAAAATTCCCTAGGTGGTTTTCTACTAAGTTGAAAAACTTAATAATTCATAAAAAAGAAGCACATCTGGGGAACCTCAGGACTATTATTACTTTTCTGCTTTAAGGTCACAGTGTAAGAATGTGTCACGTAGGTGCAATGCTGATTATATCTCACATTGAACTCTCTGTTAGAGATAACGTGAAAAGCTTTTGGGACTTCGTTGTCGCACAGCGTGGCACAAATGAGCTGCCTCCTAAGATGTTTTATAATGATCAACCTGTGGACGTGGGCATTGATGTGGTTAATCTTTTTGCAAGTTTCTTCGGCTCTGTTTACTCTGATCAGTCGCTTGATTATGCAGCCTTACCCTTTACTAATATTCATAATATCTTCAAATTTAAGATTTCAATCTTGGAAATTTACGAGGGGCTCTCGAGATTGGATCACAGAAAAGGGCCTGGTCCTGATGGTTTGCCTCCTGGATTACTGAAGGCATGTAGTTTTGTATTATCGCGACCATTATGCATGATGTTTAACAGGTCACTGGAGGAGGGTTATTTTCCTGTATATTGAAAGACCATTTTGAGTACTATTTATAAATTATTTCAAAACCTAGTAACTAAAGGATTGGCATCTAACCTGGGACCATCTATAATAAGTGAACAGTTTGGTTTTCAGAGAGGCAAGTCTGCTGAATTGAACTTGATTTGCTATACGAACTAACTGTCGAGGACCTTGAAGGGTTGATCTGAGCTACATTCCATCTATACCGATTTCTCTAAGGCCTTTGATAGGGTCAACCATGATGTTCTTCTTAAGAAGCTTAATAACCGTGGCATATCGGGTTCACTGTTCAGCTGAATTAGAAGTTATTTATGTGGTTCAGGTGTTTAGAGCTAAAGTCTGTCAACATTACTGTGCCCTCGGGAGAGCCTCAAGGCTCTCATATGAGTCCTCTGCTGTTTAACCTGTTTTTGAATGATGTGACCCACTGCCTTCGGTCTTCCAAGTTCTTGCTCTTTGCTAATGATTTGCATGCGGCGGTTCGATCGATTGGGGATTGTGTGGTATGGTTTTAAATACTTCTAAATGGTTCTCTATGTCTTTCTCGAGATCGAGTAATCCATTGTTTTTTGATTACAGCATAAATGGGATTTCTCTTGAGTCCGTGGTTAGCGTTACGGATCTGGGGGTTAAGTTTGATTCGGTACTGAGTTTTATTCATCATATAACCGAGGTAACGTCGAGGTCTCTAAGGATGCTTGGGTTCATCAGGTGTTGCGCATCGGAATTTTCATCCATTACGTTTATAAAAATTCTGTACTGCTTGTTAGGCCTCTCTTGAAATATTGCTCATGTGTGTGGAACCCACCTTTTGCTTGCCATGCTAGGAGCTTGAAGCTTGTTCAGAGTAAATTTATACGTCATATTAATTATAAATTCTTTAACAATGATTCTTTTAGTTATTCATAACTGACATCTATATTAAACTTGAATACCCGTCTAACCGGACAGTTCAACGAGATCTTGTAATGTTCTTTAAATTTTAAATTCCATTGTAAACTGTCCAGAACTATTATTCAGATTAATTTGTATGCACCCTCTAGACATACTAGATCTACGTTGTCCTTCTTCAAACCTTATCATAAGACAACCTATGGAGCTAATATCTTCATGACAAGATCTATGGGCATTGTAAATAACTGCCCATCACTCGTCTTGTTCTCCAGGTCCTTGTATTTTTTTTAAGAGGCAGATCGGGGTTCTTTTCTGAATTTCTTAGTTTTAGCCTTTAGTTTTAAGTGTTATTTGTAGATGTAAACTTTTGTATTTTGTCTTTTTGAGTTGAATGGGCATGTCCCGTAAATAAATAAATAAATAAATACATGCTAAATTTGCTTGAGTTAAGCCACACGTGGGAATACTCGAAAACTAACTAGTCGATAAAGCAGCTGAAGAAGCTACAATGTATGGATTACATCTAAACTTTAAAATATCCTATACAGACTTCGTTAGTAAAGCAAAAAAAAAAATTAAAGATGGTTGGCAGGATTATTGTGATAGTGTAGAAAAAGGCAAAAAATTTAAAGATAATTTTCCTAAAGTAGGATATAAAATATAGTACAGTAAAATAAGTAATAAGAATTATATAAGGATAATATCTCATATAAGAAGCTTTCATGCAATGTACCCAGAGTATAGGAAAAGTATTGGCTTCAAAATCACGACAAATGCGAATATGGGGAAATAGGGGATTTACAGCATTATATTCTAGTCTGCCCATATCTAATAAATATAAGGGAAAATTTCTTTAAGAACTTGAAGGAGTTACTAGAACACCCAATCAATCTAAATTATCTAATTGCACTCAATGAATTATATTGTTTGCTCTATGAATTTGTAATCCAATCAAAATTAAAACTATTAAGGAACTTTTACCCAGTTTACCTAGTCTTAAGCTAAATAACTAGATAAAGTGAGAAGCTGGCTATTTGCTACCCACCAATGCCATAGAACACACACACACACACCCACACACATAAGAAAGAGTTATAAACAAAACAGCTAAAACAATATACCTTTATGTTAACAGATAAATTTCAGAAAAAAAAAAAGGTTTTAAAGTTTATTATTAAATAATCTAAACGTTTAATGATATGCAGAACATTTTTAGATGTATAAATTAAGCGAAATTCCCTTTCCTTTTAACCTTACAATATTTTAGGAAAACCTAATGCAAAGCTGTTACGAATAATTTTTCAATAGTCGCATATTATTATACTATTATATAATTCATAAAATTATACACTAGTAGTAATAAAACTAACATAACCTAATTTATAAAATAATAATAATAATAATTTCAAGACCTGTATACAAAGCATATCGAAACTAAAATTTCCTAATGTATAAATATAAATTTTACAATTAACATTATTTAGTGCATGTGCATGTAGTGTAATGTTTCAAACAATATTTTTCAATTTAAAAATGAATGCACCTTAGAATTTAAACCAAACCGCACAAGCAATTAAATTTATAATAATTTATGATTTACAGAACTATAAACTAAAGAATTTTTACCTAAGAAAACTTGACTCATAAATATAAATATTTTCAATCCTGTCCTAATTTAATGCAGGAAATAATAACGTTACGAATTAAATTTTTTATTTGACAATACTGTACATGTAAACAAAAGTCTTATAAGAAATAATGTTTTATAATTCAATCTTATTCAAATTTGATACAGAAAATAAATTCCGTTTTGTAACAACTATTCTGCTATATACTTATATGTTTTAAAACACGTTATTATCAGACAATTTTAGCATTATCCAGGTTACACCACGGAGTTAGAATCTGTTCATAACCCTTATATTTTTTTTGGTTTTTTCTTTGTCTCTTTTTCTGTGTTTTTTTTTTTTTTTTTTTTTTTGCATTTTAGATTATTTAATAATAAAATTTTCAAAACCTTTTTTTCTGAAATATTTTATTGAAATTTATGTAAGTTGGGAATGTGGAATCTTTGGCACAATGACACTACTCAGTATATATCACCACTACACCAAACACTTTATTTTTGCACCCGACGCGTGTTTCGCTAACCATGTTAGCTTCATCAGGAGAGTCAATCATTGCTCCTGATGAAGCTAACATGGTTAGTGAAACGCGCGTCGAGTGCAAAAATAAAGTGTTTGGTGTAGTGGTGATATATACTGAGTAGTGAAATTTATGTCTTAAAGTACAATATTTTATGAGTATTTTTCCGTTTGATTTACTCAAATCCGATAAAATGCCGACTGTCAACACATTTTTGTCCAAAAAATGGCACTTTTCTCACACTGTGCGCCCGCGCCGTTCAGATAGGAGATCACAATATTTAATTTTAATACTACTTTGTCATATTTAGCAAAAGTTACCTACTATGTATTAAAATAATATCAGTCATTAGCATAACACCTAATCATCTTAATATTGTATTCTATGTTTATTTATTCCATCAAAATGCATACTTAGAAACCAAATCGATTGTTGTAATTCTTAATAAATACGAACTTTCATTTGTAGCATATATGGTGTATTGCGCCATGCTTTAGAATATGGAAGATATCTTGCGGTGCAACAAGGCAATTTGTTATGGGATTCACACATGGTATAGTAGTTCCAGTTATGGAAGCCTTTGGATACCTTTTATCTCAAATTAGAGTTAGAACTGGTAGACTGCAAGAAGACAGTGAAACAATTGAAAAGAAAGAAAAGGTCTTAATTGTCTAAGTTAATTTTATTTTAAATTACCTGTAGTATCCTTAAGTAATCTTATATACCTTCAGAACCAAACATCATTTGAAATAAGTTCTTTTATTGATACTTTTGGGGGCGACCATAGCGTCGTTGTTAAGGTATTTGCTTTCTACGCCAGCGACCCGAGTTCGTAACTCGGCTCAGGAAATAATAAAAAAATATTAATAACAAAATAAAATAAAATTTACAATATGACGATCGTCTTTCTCGGAAAAGCAATGGCAAACCTCCTGCACTATCATGCGCAGTAAATCCCTCTTACTTTGGCCGTTCGGAACCGGCAGTAGACAGTAGGTCCCTTTGTTTGTGGAAACACTTAAAAAGGCACCAACCACAGGTAAAAGGCGAGAAGGTCGCCTTCGTCCGTATCAGATATAGCACTTAAAGAAGTGATTGTTACTTTAAAAAAAATAATAATAAATGAATGAGAACAAATAAAAAAGCTAGAAGCTTGCCTAATTTATTTTTATTTCAAATTGTTTGCATTACAACTATAACCTGTTTTTTACTCTAGCTTGTAACATTTTTTAAGAAGATTTATGATATTATTGTTACTTTTATAAATGAAATAAATTGCATTTTATTAAAAAAAAAGTGATTATTTTGGTTTTCTGTTTGATTAGAACTAAGCTTTTGTAACTATCATTAAAAGGAAAATATATCAGAGGTATATGAACTAAGTTGAAGTATCACATTACTTTACAGTTTTTAGCGAAATTACAAAAAATGAGAACTTCTTATCGATCTTTTATTACATTTGAAAGTCATTCTGATAAAGTCGATTTACTATAGATTTCGCTAGAGATCTTGGAGATTATTTCGCTACCTATTAAACAGCTTTAACTTTTAAAACGGTTTTGTGGTTATTCGGTTCTTTTTGCAGGTAAGTGTTTTTTTTTATTTGATAAAATTTAATAGATGAATGAATGATTTAACAGAATTTAATTTTAATTAAAAACATAATTTAAGGACGGGACGATCGACTCTACATGCAAATCTTACATGAAATAAATGCTAATATTCCTTTAATTACAATTTCTTTTTTCCAGATTTTTTCTATATATATATATCAAGGATTTTCTACAGCTGACGCTGTCTTCCTTCTCTCAGCCTTTGATTCCATCCGTTTCTATCTTCCCAGTCTCCATCTATTAGACCCGTGTCCTCCATAACCTCGTCCACATCGTCTCTCCACGATCGTCTGGGTCTTCCTCTTTTTCTTCTCCCTATAGGGCTCCACTCCGATATTTTCTTTATCCACCTATTATATCTTCGTTCCGTCTTATGTGTCCATACCATTTTAATCGTTTTTCTTCAATGGTGTTTATTGCGTTCTCTTTGATGTTCATTCTGCTTCTTATTTCTTCATGTCATTCTCTCCATACGTGTCACTCTACAACATCTTCTCCAATACTCCATCTCTACCGCGATAATTTTAGATTTATTTCTTTTGTTGATCGTTCATGTTTCTGACCCGTATGTCATTATGCTTTGTATTATTGATTTGTATATGCGTGTTTTGTTTCTTTTTGTAATGTGTTTGTCCCACAGGATAGAATTTAATTGTCTTATGCATGTCCGCGTTTGTCCTAATCTAGCTTTAATCTCTTCTTCTAGTGTTGCGCTTTTTGAAATGATGGTTCCTAAATATTTAAATCTATCGGTTCCTTTCTCGTTATCGACTTCTAGACTCTCCACGTTTCCCTCCTTTGTTGTTAGATATTCCGTTTTATCAAAGTTTACTGCTAATCCTGCTTTAGTGTATTCTTCTTTCAGTTTTCTTATCATATAACTGAGGTCTTTGTCATCTTGCGCTATGATTACTTGATCGTCTGCGAAACTTAGAGTATATAAGTAATCTTCTCGTATTGGGACTCCCATTCCACTACATTTTTGCTTCCATTTTTTTAATGTTTGTTCGAGGTATATTTTGAATAGTGTTGGGGATGTAGAGCATCCTTGTAATAGGCCTTTTGATATTTGGAATCTCTTCACTATTTTATGTCCTATTTTTATGTTCACTGTGTTGTTTTCGTAGAGAGCTTTTACTGCGTATATTAGTTCCTTGTCAATGCCTGTTTCTTTTATTGCATCCATAATCTCTGTCTTGGTACTGAGTCATAGGCCTTTCTTATGTCTATGAAGGCTAGATGAACTTCTCTATTCTTTGCCAGTTGTTTTTTTCCATTGTTTGTTTTATAGTGTATATGTGGTCTATACATGATTTTTCCGGCTGTAAAGCCGGCCTTGGTCTTCTCCAATTTTTCCTTTTATATTTTCCTCTATGATATTTTTAATAATTTTTCCATACAAACGTCCCATACTCGATATTTTTTCTACTTTCACCAAAACCACAAGACATTAAAATCTGCGTGCTTCATTCTGCTTTTGGATGTAATATTGAAATATAGTCCATGGGCTTGCTTAATGAGTCCTCTTATTAGGCGAGCTCTGACTAAAGCATAGTTTTACTGCCTCTTAAGAGAATGTTATGTATTGCTCATAGTTAAAATCTTGAACCTCTTGCATCCATTTTGGTATGCAAATCATTTCAAAAAGCAAGTAGCTCTCTTGTTTTCCAGCTTAGAGGCAAGAGCCACAAATCACCACACCATTCCTAATTATGAACTCCCAGTGCGTCATTCTGGATTATAAATTAGAACGTAATTAACAACTATTCGAAATGCCAGCAGCAACTTCTGTTCTCTGCGACCTTAGCAAACGAATAACGCAGCACAGCTTTCAGTGTCTATTTTTCATATGTACTTATCTCACTCCAATTAATTGCAGTGAGACGGCATGTAAAATTAACAAAAAGCCCGGATTCCTTTCTGAATTTAAGAGTCTAATAAAAAAAAGAACAGTATAAGTTAATTTCTGTTTAGTTGGGCAACATGTTTAGATAAAGAACTTAATGTAATATTAATGTTTAGTAATATCCGAGAATTATTAAATGTTTAAGTGAATATCTCAGAGTTTGAATATCAAAGATATTAATCTATGCTCAAAATTATAGAAAAATATTGTGTTAAGAAATTTCAGCATGTCGTTTGAAATTATGCCTGTAAAAATAACTAAATTGCCTTAAATCGGCAAAATTTAACTATAGATATATAGTTAACCTTAAAAATATCTGCCGATAGTACATCTAATTTTTAAGTACGAAATGCAGAGGGCGGTAATCTGACATTCTCTTCAGTTACTCATGCAATATAGGCCAAGGCAAGTTTTTTGTATATATGTGTGTGTGGCTTGGAGTTTCTTGGAGTCTTTTCTTTACATAATAATTTCAACAATCATGACAACAAATATACTAATAACAGAAAGGGTCACCTCAATATCACCTTATGATATCTAAAGAGAGGTGTGATAAATCATTGATTTCAGTAGAGTCATACGAAAGCTTTATGGCTGAATCATATTTATAACAATATATCAAACATTTTTACTACATCTTTGTATGTTGTCAATGTAGATATGAATGTCGAACATTGGAAATAGTACAGCGTTTGACGGTAGGTAGCAAAGCATTAACATAGTTAGGACATAAGGGAAACTATGATATAGTTGCTAAAATCCTTGACATAGAATTAGCAAAAAACTTAAGTTGTTATAAATGGATAAGATACTTTATAACAAATAAGCTCCGGTATTAATACTTGCTATTTGTACTAGTACAAATTGTCCAAAAATTAGTAAGAAATTCGACATGTTACTAAAAGCTCAATCCTATCGAAGAATATTTGGAATGTGGATCAGTCAATGCTCCCGATAGAGAGAATGCAAAGGCCGAATATTAATGATACAATTGGAAATATCTTGGATATGACGAAAGAATTTATAGTGAAACTGGATAAAACCTTAGATTAATTTTAGTTTATAAAACCAATAAAATTGGTAATACCTATTACCATAATACCTAACCTACTTTTACTTTATTTTTTTAAGGAAAGGTATTATGGTAATATGTGTTAGGGATTTCTATTTTTTTTTTACATACTTTAATTAATCCTCGTTACACTACCCATTAGTTCTCACTACTACACCAAACACTTTATTTGCGTGTTTTGCAAGACGATACTTTCAAGGAGCTTCAAAAAGTCCAGATTGTCTTTAGCGGCTCCAAGGACTTCTGACCTTCTAGTACTGATCACTTCGAGTTGAGACACTGCAGTAAAAACTAGCTATTAGCACTATTATGAAAAGTAATAAGGTGAGAACCCCTGATAGGCTATCTCAATCCAATAAGGATGATAGGTAACATGCCATAGGATGGGAATCTGTAGATGACCATCTTGGTAATGAATCAGGTAGCTTTGAATAGAGTGATGAACTTCGAAATCAGCTAGTGGAACTACTTTAAACTAGGGCGAAGAGCTTATAAGCGGCGTGAGGTATTCGTATCCACCAAATAAGCATTTCAGCAGGAAGAATTTGAAAGTTATGTAACATATTTCCGCAGATCTTGCTATGCTGCTTGAGGTATGCTTTGGAAAAGAATCATCCTCAGTTGGTCTCTCCCATGCAACGTTCCTAGACTGTCATCAAGAGGTATTGGGATATATAGCAAACTTTGTACAAAACCATACGATAAGTGAAAGTCAATGAACATCTCAAGAATAACCTTCTAAAAAGCTTCACTATTAAAACCCTAAACAACGCTGTCTATTGCATTGCCTAAGTATCACAAAACCATTTGGTGATGCAAATATTTTAATTAATAAAAAAAAAGTCAATCGAAAATATCTTCAGAGGCAAGACAACATGCCAAAATTCACAACACATTGCATTACGAAATAAATGGATTTCCCTAAACTTTATGATGCCTTGAATTTATTCTAAACAAGTGCGCTGTTATTAGGCTTGAGAGGGAAGTCGATATAGGGATTATACACAGAATATAAAAGTATCAGAGCCAATATCGTCTTGACAACTGCGCTTTAAGGTGATCTTTGTAATTATTGTTGACTACGAGTTAAGCAGGCTTGTAATAGCAGTTCTGTACATATACTTGCTACTGCAGTATTTCGCTACTCTTTTCGGGTAGCTAATTAGGCCAAAGAAGACTAGGCGACCTGGATGTCGGTACCTGAAACATCATATATATTGCCAGAATTCTCGATGCGGTATATGAAAGGAAAAATCACCTAGCGGAAGGCGCAATATGTATGCATGAATAATTTCTCTGAAGACGGTGACAACAAAAGTACGATTGCTTAGCATTGGATGAATTTACGGTACATCGAAATATATTGTTGAATATATATTTTATGATTCGAAACAAAAAATAACATAAAAATTTTGATTTTTTTTTGAACATTTACTTTCATGGAAAATGCTGGATTGATACAGCCCGCTTAATTCCTTCCAGTGTAATTAATCTACCAACTTGCCAAAAATCGAGAGAGAAATACTTGCGTAGGGTAAATAAAACATTTTCAGCATAAAGTTTGACGTATAGGACATCATATGTCACCATTCATTATTGTTTTGTTGCTTTATATCCATTGGATAATCCCTCTAAAGTCAGGTGTTATCAGTGTATGTACAGGGTGAGTCAACGATGGAGTAAAGTTCATAATCTCATTTGTTTAGGGAATGACGAAAAAATGTTAAATACAATAGTTTTAGAGATGTTAAGGTGCACAGTTTAAAATTATTTTTGAGTATACAGGGTACTTCAAAAAAGTGTGGTTGAATATGTTTTTTTTTTTAAATTATTTTCCAATTTATTTTTAAATTCTGCGTAAAATTTTATAACTTTTTTATTAATAATGTTATATACCTAAACCTAGTAGTTTTTTCTAATATTTCATTTCTTTAAAAAATACTAGTTATCAGTTTTATAAAAAATTGCCAATTGCGCCATTGTTTCTGAAGGTGGAATACTCATAATTGGTACGAGCGTTCTATAGAGATGAAAAAAAGATATATGTAAAGAAATTTCAGTTAGATGCAACAGGATGTTCAAAATAAAATTTATGCATTTCGACTATTTTAAATTGAAAAATCTCAAATTTTTCAAATGGCACACCCTGTATATTATTATTTTTTCTGATAGATTTTTACAAAATTCTCCAACTTTTATTAAGTACATCATATACCTATTTGTAATAGTTTTCGATTTATTTTGAATTTTTCAATTTTTACCCTTGTTTTTAATACACACTTACGCTATAACATCATAGTTGCCAAGACAAAAGAATAATGTAGGCATTGTCAAATTTTGACATGTCCATTAAGCAAGTAAAAATAGTTTAATTTGTTGTTGTAGTAAGTGACGTATAAAGGTAATAGTTATGGATTTTCCTAAAAATGAACTAATTGATATGGTTTATATATGGGCGAGGCGGGAAAAAATTGTTTTTGGCAGTAAGACTTTACGGAGCGAAGTACCCTAATAGACGTATACCATCTAGAAAAACTTTTCAATGCCTAATGGAACGGTTTGGGTAGTGGTAGCGTTGAGTATACGAAATGGAAAGCAGTAAACCAGAATGCTACCAATGAAGAAAAATAAATGGAGATTTTATTTTATGTTGAAGATAATCCCCAGGTCAGCAGTTGTCAACTAGCTGACTTGTCTGACACATCCCAATCTAGGGCTAATTGCACCACGAGAAAATACAAGTATCATCCCTTTCATATGGAACTACACCAAGAACTTCAAGACCGTGATTTTGAACGACGAGTAAACTTTTGTACCACCATGAATGGAGCAACGGTGGCCGATCCAAATTGTTTATCCAAATAATGTTTTCTGATGAGGCTACTTTTCGCAGTAACGGAGCAGTTAACGGCCATAACATATTATTTAACAGTTAATCCATTTTGGGTCCGGGAAGTTCAAAACCAAAATCATTGTTCGCTTAATGTATGGTGTGGAATATTAAATTTTCGAATTATTGGTCATATTTTTTCCGCGAACCGCTTAACGGCCTAGATATCTAAATTTTTTACAAAACGAATTACCCCAGCTTCTTGAAGAATTTGATAACTTTGAAAGGGAACAAATATGGATTCAACAAGTCGGAGTTCCTGCTCATTACCACCGGGAAGTTCGGTAATTTTTAAACGATCGTTACCCACAAAAATGTATCGGTAGGAATGGATTTATTTAGTGACCCCCTCGATCATGTGACTTAACACCTGTAGACTTCTTTTTGTGGGGCTACATTAAAGAACGTGTTTATATGAATCCCCTACAATACCAGTAGATATGGAAAATAGGATACGGGATGCGTGCAAGACAATGACGCCCTTTATGCTAAGGATAGTGAAGGAAAATATAATTAAACGACTAAACATGTGTATTCGAGTAGACAGGCATTTTTTTGAACATTTATTACATCATAATAATTAATCATTAGATAAGTTAAACTATATTAAAAACATTATTAACTATTTGTTTATGTCTTCACAATAGCGTAAGTGTATTAAAACAAGGGTAAAAATTGAAAAATTCAGAATAAATCGAAAACTATTAGAAATAGTTATATTACCTACTTAATAAAAGTTGGAGGGTTTTGTAAAATCTATCAGAAAAAATAATAATATACAGGATGTGCCATTTAAAAAATTTGAGATTTTTCAATTTAAATTAGTCGAAATGTATAAATTTATTTTGAACACATACATATATCTTTACCGTACCAATTATTAGTATTCCACCTTCAGAAATGATGGCGGTACTGGCAATTTTTACAAAACTGAAAAGTAGTATTTTTTAAAAAAAATATGAAATATTAGAAAAAGTGTAGGTATATAACATTATTAACAAAAAAAGTTATAAAATTTTACGCAGAATTTAAAAATAAATTAGAAAATAGCATGTTCCATTTAAAAAAAAATGTTATATCGGTCACATTTTTTTGAAGTATCCTGTATACTCAAAAATAATTTTAAACTGTGTACCTTAATATTCTCTAAAACTATTGTATTTAACATTTTTTCGTCATTCCCGAAACAAATGAGATAATAAACATTACTCAATCGTTGACTCACCCTGTACACGTCGATGAGTCTTTTCGAAAACTTATTTATGTTGTGATAAAAGTGTTCGCAAGTATTTCAGTTCTTTATGGATCTGGAAGTACAAGGTTTATACTTTATTTTGAATGTAATACTTTACGCACAAATTAGTTTTTTTTATCTTAGTTTTATTAGTTTGAAATTGTCATGATAATTCGAACATTTTTTTGTTAGTTTTTCTTTCAAAACATAATGTTTAAATAATATCGTGAAGAAAAAATTATTCCAAGCAACCATAGACAAATTAATTGACCATTTACATCATAATACTTGTTCATTATAGTAAGCATGTTAATATTTCGACTGCTAAGTTGATATTAAAAATAGAATAAAAAACATTGTAATACAAAATTGTAAATGTCAACTTAGTGGAGTCAGATCTTTCAGTGCAGCATTTTAAGTGTCAATTCAAAAATAAATATACACCATCATTAAACAGTATAGTTCGGTTCATCAAAATGCACTTCTGATTCTAAAAAGTTTCCATTGTGGACAAAACAAAGTCCGCAACGGCGTACGTAATACTTCGAAGAAAGTAGTGGCTATTCTAAGCGGCGAAAAATACAATATTTAAAGGAATGTGTATCTGATTCAAAATTGATGTTTGCTACTAAAATGAATCTATGGGCAGCAGAAAGCGTAAACTAAATATTATCTAAAATCGGAATCGTATATAACAAAGGCTTGCCCTGAAATAAGACTACAAGATCTGCTGACATCGTACAATATAGATAAAATAAATATTATTCACGTTAGACCCACTAAAGCTTCTTAGGCAAACGTAATCTTATGCTCTCAAAAGGCTTTGGAATTCCTGTTACCAACTGAATGTTCTGATGATGAAACTTTCCACTGCGATGGGGAATTAGACTTCACATTAGGATGATGACTTCTCATTATAGATAAATAGTTATTATTTAGAATATTATTAGAAATTACTAGATGTATTTTATTTACCTTATAATTCAAGCAACAAGTATCGAAACATTCTCAGTAAGTAGCTTGAGGTTTCTAAAAATTAGTAAATAAGAGATATTTGACCCTATGCAGTCCAATATACAGCCGATTGATTAAAAAAAATCAAATTAAAGTTGACCATAAAATATATTCGGTCAGTTTACGGTACCTTGGCCTACTCGTTTCAAGATATTTTTGTGCGGAGAGCTTCATGAATTTGCCAATCAAGAAATTCGAGGGTTCCGTGTGAAGTTAGGTACAACACCAGGACATTTTAAAACATTTGTTTCCATGAGAGCGCCGTTATCATGATAGGTATAGAAACTGATGTGTCGATCGAAAATCTTGTAATTGCAGGAATTTAAATTTAAGCTATATTTTAATTTTTGTTAGAGTTGTCAGAAATTTTCATTAGAACACGTATATTACCAAATTTTGTTTGGGTAATATTAACAAAAATCAGTTAATAAGAGTTTTTTGTTAAACATACTATTCTTATCTTTTATTATTAATATGAACACAGAAGAATAAAAATACAAGTTGATATGTTTAAAAAAAATTCATTCAAAATTATTTTCCAAAACCAAAAAAATTATATAAAATACAGATCATGTATTTAAAAATATTTTAACATCCTTTTTAATAGAAGAAAATTGCATGAAAGTCAAGATTGAGGCAATCAAGTTCACAATTTCGTACCGACTTGATAATATTCCTCTATAATATAAACTAAGTTTTAAAGTTTGGGTAACTGGATTCCATACAATGGAGTTTAAGTAATTGCAGTATAGAAATCTGGAAAAATCAGAGTAAAGCCAATCAGAGACACAACTTTGCCCGACTTTTATTGTTCTATATCGTCTGTATACTATATATACTTACCAGCTTCTTTCTGTAACAGAAAGAGAAATTTCAAGATTAATAAAAAATATTTACAAAAAGCAACAAAAGGAAGTATCTGTTTCAAAGGCTACTCTAATATAGCAGACTTCTTTTGCTGAAATATTACAGTTGACTAAATAATTTATGGTACAACGGTGACAATTGCTTGTATAGGTCCGTAAATAATTTTTGAAAGCGGAATTGAAAAAAGATGAATTAATGACTGAAAATACATTTATTCTTCAGTGTAATCACCCTTAAACTCTATACATATTTTTCAGCAATTTTTGAATTCATTCTGAAGTGGTTTTTCCGAAGACCTTCAAAATACCCATCTACGGATGCTGTTACCTCATTTTTTGAATAACATTTCCTACGTAGAAATCTTTTGAGGTTTGGAAACAGATGAAAATCAGACGTAGCTAGATCTGACGAATACGGCGGATGTTCCAACAATTCGTACTTTAATCCGACTAGTTTTGCCGTTGCCAATGCACCTCTGTGAGCAGGTGCATTGTCGTGATGAAAGAAGATTTTTTCTTCTGCATACTGGGCATTTTCTCACGAATTTTCTCATCCAGCTGAGCCAAAAAGTTGCAATAATATTCTCCTGTGATTGTTTTACGGGTTTGATGGTAATCAATTAACACAATTTCTTTTGCATCCCAAAAAACTGATGCCATAATTTTTTTCGACAACTTTGACCACTTTTGCTGCTTTAGAGGTGAACAACCGGGCTCAGTGCACCGTGGGGATTGTTGTCGTAATTCAGGATTATACTGCTAAATCCAAGTCTCATCTATTGTTACAAATTGATGCACAAAATCAGTTTTATTCTTTGTGAAACGAGCCAAATGTTGTTTAGAAATTTTCTCACGAGTGCGATTTTGTTTCGATGTTAACAAATGCGGCACTCATCTTGTAAATAGCTTTCTCATACCCAAAACATTAGTTAATATCTCATGTGCTGATCCATGTGAAATGCACAACAATTTCTTCAGTTGTTGCACTTTTTGGACGTCCTGAACGTGGATCATCATTGGCGCTTGTACGACCACGTTTAAACTCTAGAGTCCACCTATGAACAGTTGGAAATAAAGGAGCAGATTCCTCTAACACTGTCTTTGCATGGATTTCAGTTGCCGATAATCCTTTCAGAATAAAGAATTTTATCACTGCACGACAATCGATTTTTTCTATGTTTAAACAATGCTCAAACACGTCGGCTTTAACTAGCTGATAAACAATGAATGACTTGACAGATTGACTTGATATTTAGGGTGTGTTCATATGACAGATGAAGCTTCAAAATGCTCTTCAACATTTGGTTCAAGTGATGCTCCATATATTGCATTATCAGTATAATGTCTGGTAAGAAATTATAGACATACTTGATTGGTGGGAGCTGGATCACACACCAACCTTTTATAGCTCCTCGATAACATTAACAATTAAATGTTTTAAAGTGTTAAATTTTCCAGTAAAATTAGTAAAGTAAAGAAGGCCACAGGAAATTCATAATTTCCACGCAATTGCATTGTCTGCGATTGCTTAACTTGTACGTAATGAACGTAGATTTCACATACATATATATTTTGTTTGTTTTTCATAATAAAGCCCAGAGCGTACAAGAAACATTAAGATACAGCAATGGTTAAGATTTTATAAAATTATAATTTACGATACGAGAATTGAGGCCAAAATATGTTGATGGGTACAATGAGATGGAACACAAAGAATACTCTTAAATATCTGGACAAAAGTATACTTCTTTTAAAAATTAAAAGGGAAAATCTTTAACTCTAATGCATCATTTTCTAGCGCAGGAAGCTATATTGATATTTATTAACTCACTATTTATGAATTTTCATAAAATTAAATTTTTCTTAATAAATTTGAATTTAACCTCATTATAGAGATTTTTAATAGCTCAAAGATGTAAATTTTATTTTTTTTTTTTACTTTTTCCTAATTTGAAAAAAATTTGAAGTAGTGTTTCTGATTAATACATTATTTCTTGTTCGAGCGATTTTAAAAGCTCAGCGTTATTAAAATTACCCGAACATCTTTCTAATAAAAATGAATAACCTATAAAATGTCCATCCATTGTGATAATACCTGCGTAATTATGTGCATACTTCAATTGACATTGTGACTTTGGAAAACAGCTAAATTATCCAGAGAATTAAAATTATATCTAACAAAATGATCTGCAGAAACGTGGAAGAACAAGAAAAGTTGGAACAATTTTTACTTGGACATACCTTGGAGACATTTTTCAAAGCTGTTAATACGTAAAAATATGAAATATTTTATTTTGAAATGATAAACACCTTTGTTTTAAATAAAAAGCATTTTTACAAAAAGAACTCTTAGTTGAAAATTGCCTGCCTTCTTATGCCTGAAAAAACTGCAGGAAGACCAGACATTTTGACAAATAATTTTTTAATTTAAATAACAACAAAAAGGACGAAAGTAGATATTTAGAAAATAATATCTACAAAATAAAGGTGAATATCAAATGCAAAAAATATAAATTTTAAACGGATACATATTTAACATATAGCCTGACATGAAGTCCAGTCCTTTGATAAGCTAACATTGTAAAAAAGTGTCCTAAGAACATAAAATTGCTCTAATTTTACAGCCACACAAAAGAAAAAGGTCACAATACAAAATATCCAGTGTATTTTTCGACGCTGAATTCGATTCCGTGTCAAAACCATCCCTTGAAATGAGCCAAAACTATAGTAATAATGTAATGAGTCTTAATGAAGTGTGAAAGATGGTAAATATTTTATAGTCTAGAGAGGAAAATATGCATTTAAACCACAGCAAACTATTTCTATTAATTAAACCAAAATCCAATCCAAAATGAAAAGTACCTCTAAAACTCACTTGAGTTTAAATAACAAGTACAAAGGACAAATTCTTGTAGATCTTAGGAGAAAATATCTGAATCTGGTGTGACAATCAGATATTACTATTAAAGGGTTGAGACTCACTCTTATAGGGTGTAAAAGTAACCTGTATGTGTCCATCCTGCCTGAGACTACGACTTTCTCACATGCTAGAACTTCTAAGATCCATCAATCCCAGGAGGTAGTTCCCCTCCCTCCTAGGGATGATTTTCGACGATATTAGGAAGATGATCTACTTGTCTTGAATATTTGGCACGATGATATAAAAGTACTTGATCCTTTTTGAATTTCGATAACATTCATGTGCATCATTAGAGCATAAGCGTAGTTTCTACCATCCTCTAAGGATAGTTTATAGTCGTGGATCGGTGGTTCAAGCGACCTTACTTCATATTTGTTTCCCCTGCCTAAAACTACAAAAGCCTGAACTTTTTTCGTCGTTATTGAAACCACCCCCACCTCCGTAGGTGGGGGTGGTTTTTACATTCTATAGGAGTGAGTCTCAACCCTTTAAGAGTAATGTTTAGTTGTCACACCAGATTCATATATTTTCTTGTTAGGAGCTACAAGAATTTATCCTTTGTACATGTTATTTAAAGTCACGTGCGTTATTTGAGTTTTAGAGGTACTTTTCACCACATATAAGGGTGAATTTTGGTTTAATTAATAGAAATAGCTTGCTGTGGTTCGAATGCATATTCTCTTCTGTAGACTATAAAATATTTACCATTTTTTACACTTCATTAAGAGTCATTACATTATTACTATAGTTTTAACCCATTTCAGGGGATGTTTTTGACCAAAAAAAATGACACGATAAATCTTTTTTTTAACTGCGGATTGGAACTCAGGGTCAAAAAATAAACTAGATCCATGTATTTCGGTTTTTTTGTGGGGCTATGTTATCATTACACAGGTCCACAAAAAAATGTTCTTGGACAAAGACCATATGAATATGTATTCTGGTGTTCTGAAATGTACCTGACCACCAGAGTGCTCAAATGTTCTCGAGTTGTTTTTCCTGAGACTTTTGAGTTTTTTCGAGGTTGTAGTAAAATACCGATGTCGTAGTTCCAAGTAAACTTCAAATTAGAATTCAGAGCATCAAATTTTATTAGAAAATATTTACTCTGTCGTGGTTTTTGTAAAAAAGAGTCAATAATTTTCATGTATTTATTTTATTAACGTATTTTCAAGCACTCAAGTCTCACGAAAAAAAAAATTGAAAACATTTAAGCCTTCTGGTGGTAAGGTAGCTTTCAGAACTCAAAATATATATCTTAAATATGGCCTTTGTCCAATAACAACACCTTTTTTAGTGTTCCATATGGAACTTATAAGTCTTTCACTTCGGTGTCTGTTCGTCTATCACACCCGATTTTCTCCGAAACTATTTGATACGAAAAGTTGAAATTTGGTACTAATATACGAATTGATGGCCTCATCAGAGCCCTGTAGTTTAGGAAGTTAAATTTTGACTTAAGAGGTTATTTTTGGGGGCTTAAATCGGAGTTCAACGATATACATAATGTAATACTTGCGCACACTTTTTTGCAAAAATTCGGGATTATTCTCCACAGAGTGTAGATTGAACGAAAATTTTCACGAGTGCATAACCTTTAATGATTTATCTGGTATATATAAAAAAAGAAGATTTCAAGGTCATCAGTTTTCAGTAAAGATCGGAAAAACACTTTGTTGAAAACTCATTTTGGGTGTGTTTTGTGAAGTCACTGATCATTTTATACCTCCGTAACAAAGGCAGTTAACGTACGAAATACTAATTGCGCAAGTTCGACTTGTACTTTACCGGTTATTTTATTTTTGTGAACCTGTGTCATCAATATTTTAGGATTCAATGAACTAAAATTAATATTTGTATGTAATTTAAAAATAACCGACCAAGTGCAAGTCGGACTTGAGCAATTAGTGTTCCGTACGTTAATTGCTTTTATTACGGAGGTATAAAATGATCAATGATTTCACAAAACACACCCCAACTGCGTTATCAACAATATTTGTTAAAAACTGATGACCTCGAAATTTTTGTTTCTTTTATATATCAGATAAATTATCACAGGTCAACATTTTATCTAGGCTTGTACTCGGTAAACCGACTAGGTATCTTAGGGTTTTTGGGGTCGCTGATCACGATGAAGGGGTCGGTTAACCTTCATCAGGTCAGGTTCAAGGTCATTTGAAGGTCAAATTGAGCCAATGCAGCCAAAAAATCTGAAAAAAATTCATACGTATGTTTTTTGGGTCACTGCATCCGAATCCGGTGTTATTTTTTTCATATAAGGTCTCCTGAAGGTCACTAGAGGTTACTTCAAGGTCATTCTGAGGTTATTTGGAATAAAACAGTTATGAGCAGGCCAAAAAATCTGAAAAAAATGGTGTATGCGTTTTTTAGGTCTCTGGTTCAGAATTAGAGGTCGGTTAACCTCCATCAAATCTGGTTCAAAGTCATTTGAAGGTCAATTTAATTGATAGCTGCTGAAAAATCTAAAAAAAACGATACCCACCTTTTTTGGGTCACTAATTCCTAATCTGTGTTCTTTTCTTCCCTACCATTTCTTCCATAGATCGTTTCAAGCAGGAATACAAGAACATGAGTAGAGGAAAAAAGTTATGATCAAGTGCTACTAGTATATTTCAGCATTATACTTGCTTCGAGGTCGGTTTATTTTATACAGAAAGTTTTTGTCTTAATCTTAAAACTCCACTAACATTTCCATAAAGTTATTTGATATGCATATTTAATAAATGTGGGCTAATGAACTAATACTTGTAGTTGCACCCAGGGCACCTCCACGCGGTGACGGTGGGCAACGGAGTTGTTCCACTATCCGGCGAAGTCCCTGGGTTATGGCTTCCATGCCGTCATGGCAACTACAAATAAAACTTCTACGAGACAGGGGCTCGGAACCCCAGAATCGGCGGTTAGTCAGGGTGGGAAAGCGGGCCCGCAGCCGTCGTCATCCAGCGACCGTAGCTCTTCAACGGTGGGAAACTTGGCTTTTGAAGAGTTTAATGCGACAAGTCAAGGATTTTGTAAGAATAATGTGAACTGTTTTTGTATCGTTTGTCGGCTGTATACTCCCAAAAACAAATTTAAATTTTCTGAGACTTTGAAAACCAAATATAAAAGTTTGTTTAATATCGACACGAGTTCCTTGAACAACTCTTATACTCCGAATGTCATCTGTAGTAAATGCCGCAATATTTTGTTTGGAACAAGGGCACAAATATTTTCTGCACCGATGAAATGGAGAAATCTATCAGACCATACGTCTAATTGTTATTTCTGCTTAACGAATCTCTCTCTGTAACTTATCCGTGCGTAAAATCTGTAACATTGCCCATATATATAGAAACTGCACCTGATAATGATGACAGCAGGCATAGCAAGGCAGAGCATTTTGAAGTTTCTGATGATATAGAAATGCATGATGAATCATTAGATACATCGCAAGATGGTGAAAGTGAAGCCTACAATGTATCTTCAGGCTCGGAAGATGAAGGTATGTCAGAACAAACACATTTTAACCAAGGTGACCTGAGTGATCTCTGTAGAGATTTAGGACTTTCAAAAGAAGGTTCTGAACTTTTAGCATCGAGATTAAAAGGAAAAAATTGTTTAGCACCAGGGACAAAAGTAACATATTACCGTTCAAGAGAAAAACCATTCAAAAAGTATTTTACAAAATCTGGAATTTAATTTATTGCAATGATGTTAGTGGATTAGTCAAAGAATATGGTATCGAATATACAGCTAGTCATTGGCGCCTTTTTATCGATTCATCGAAAAGAAGTTTGAAAGCGATCTTGCTCTTCAATGGGAATACGTATGCCCCTTTGCCTCTTGCTCATTCGGTCATTTTAAAAGAAGAATATTTCAATTTAGAACTCGTACTAGAAAAACTGAAATATGATTCTCATAAGTGGGAACTTTGCGGTGATTTAAAAATCATAACGATCATGCTCGGTTTGCAATCAGGGTTTGTATCATATCCATGCTTCCTTTGTGAATGGAACAGTCGTGCTAGAGATAAACATTACGTAGTAAAAGTTTGGCCACCAAGAAAAAATCTAATCCCAGGTGAGAAAAATGTTTTAGCAGAAAGTTTGGTACCTCCTCATAAAGTTCTATTACCACCATTGCACATAAAGTTAGGTCTGGCAAAACAAATTGTTATAGTAATGAGTAGAAACCAGAGCGATGCTTTCATGCATATCTTTGAAGTATTGCCAAAACTTTCGGAGGCGAAAATAAATGAAGGTGTCTTTACTGGACCTGATATAAGAGAACTTTTCAAAAATGTAGAATTCGAAAGAAAGATGACTGACAAAGAAAAGGCAGCTTGGAGAAGTTTCAAAGAAGTGCGAAAATGGTAAATAACTTCAGGGAACTAGGATGTTTGATGAATCTCAAGGTTCATTTCCTAGATTCTCACATTGACTACTTTCCCGAGAACCTAGGAGACTTCAGTGAAGAGCAAGGAGAACGTATGCATCAAGATCTGAAAGTATTTAAACAAAAATATCAAGGAGTTTGGGGTACGAATATGTTAGCTGACTACTGTTGGAGCCTTAAAAGAGACACAAATGTAAACCATAAAAGAAAATCAATTCGGAGGTCATTTGAATTCCAACGCAAACGTGCTCGAATTGATGATTAGCTTAGTATATTTAGTTATACCAAAGATTAGGACATTAATTTTTAATGTAAATTTTTAATTTCTGACTATACATTAAAATCATTTTTGTCGTCGCCGCCGCCGCCGCTGACAGTAGCCCCCTCCAAAAGGTAATGACCCTCCAAAAGTGAATCCCTCTTCACAAATGAATCCGTGAGTGCCTGCGTGTGTATGGGTGTGAATTACTGAATTTATATGTGGGTGTCTGTGTGCATATGTTTGTGTATTGATGTGTGTGCCTACGTGGGTACGTAACTGTTGTACTTCTGTGTGTATTACTGTGTCTTTTGGTGTGTGCGTGTTTGTGTATTTCTGTATCTGTGCGACTCCGTATGTATTAGTCTGTGTTTGTATGTGTCTGTGTATATATTACTGTGTGTGTGTCACAGAGTTTGTGTGTGTATGTTTTATTTATATGGGTGTGCCTGTGTGTATTGTTGAGTTCGTGTGGATGTGTGTGTCTTTGTGGGCGTGTGTGTGTGCCTATGCATGTGTGGATCACTGTGTGTGATTATGTGTGTATGTCTGTGTGTTTTATTTCGTGTGTATGAGTGTGTGTGTGTATTACTGTGTATGTCTGTGTATTTTATTTCGTGTGTATGAGTGTGTGTGTGTGTATTACTGTGTATGTCTGTGTGTTTTATTTCGTGTGTATGAGTGTGTATGTGTGTGTGGGTATTACTGTGTATGTGTGTGTGTGTGTGTGTGCGTGCGTGCGCGTGCGTGTGTGTGTGCATTTAAACGAATTATAAGTCAGCAAATTCTAAGAATTCTGGGAACACGCTAGGGCTCTTGTAAATTTAATTGGCAACGTTTTTTACAATTCTCCATAAACTTCAAACTTGAGATGGAGGATTGGTCAACGGAGCGATCAGAAGGGTGAAGCGAAGAGAGAAAATTCTTGGATGATCAGAATAATATTTTAATATTTCACAAGAAAAAACGATTTCACTGTCTTTAGAGTGTGATATTTTTACCTTTTTTGAAAATAGGGTGACTCTTGGATTTTTAAACAATTCCGTTTCGTTGTTTTTATATATAGTAGATGCTATGCTATAAAGTCACTCCCTCTTCAAGTACAGATGCACATAACGGGAAATGTGGAGGACCTTACTGGCACAAATCAAAATGAGAATATTGTCAGAACGTTCCGATGAAGTTCTCTTACAAAGTATTAAAGTAGACATAACTTCCGGTGTATTCTTGGAGACACGAGTGAGAAGAAGACAAACATTCCGATTCAGAATTCCAACAAACACGTGCAACGGTTTATTTTGGGGGCTATCCAATGATTTGACTTCCAAATGACCTTAATACCGATCTGATGAAGGGTAACCGACCTCTAATTCTGAACCAGAGACCTAAAAAACGTATACACCATTTTTTTCAGATTTTTTGGCCTGCTCATAACTGTTTTATTCCAAATAACCTCAGAATGACCTTGAAGTAACCTCTAGTGACCTTCAGGAGACCTTATATGAAAAAAATAACACCGGATTCGGATTCAGTGACCCAAAAAACATACGTATGAATTTTTTCAGATTTTTGGCTGCATTGGCTCAATTTGACCTTCAAATGACCTTGAACCTGACCTGATGAAGGTTAACCGACCCCTTCATCGTGATCAGCGACCCCAAAAAACCTAAGATACCTAGCTGGTTTACCGAGTACAAGCCTAGATAAAATGTTGACCTGTATTATTGAAGATAATGCATTAGTGATAATTTTCTTTCAATCTACATCCTGTGGAGAGTATTCTAGAATTTTTTAAAAATATTTTGATCGTTACTTTTCGAGATAAGGGGGGGGAAGGGATTTTTGGCAGTTTTTTTAAAATAATACAAATAAATGTGTGCGCAACTATTACATTATATATATTTTTGAACTCGTGTTTTAACCTGGTCAACATTTTTTTTTCACTTCCGATTTCATCCTCCAAAACTAACCCTTTAAGTCAAAATTTTACTTTCAAAACTACATGGCTCTGAGGTGGCTATCAATTACTTTATTAGTGTCAAATTTTAACTTTCCATATCAAACAGTTTCGGAGAAAATCGGGTGTGACAGACAGACAGACGGACAGACAGATACCGAAGTGATCTTATAAGTGTTTCGTATGGAACACTACAAACTGACATTAGATCAAAAAAAAATTAAACCAATTTGGAAGCACATTTTCACAATATGTAGCCAAAAGTATTTTTTGCTTTTACTTGTTTTTAGAAATTTAGGAAGTTATATCGGCAGATTAATAGAACTCGGCCGATACTATAAACTATCCGATGAAAAATCCAAGTCATTAAAATGACATTCCATCAGAATCAGACATACGTCAGCTATCCAGGATTGTGCTTCCCACCTAGTACAGCCCGCCGATGTTTACAACTAGTATAAATAGCTACTTATGGACAGGCGCCACTCTTAAGTGGTTTAGGCTTATATATTAATATTAAATATGATATAAATTTGCAAAAATGCAAAATAATTATTATAGTTCTATTTTTAAATTTACAGTCTAAAAAAATAAATAAATACTGATTTACATTTTGAGCCAAAAATATCGGTCCAATTTTTCCAATTTGCATCGAAACCTTATTGACTTATAGAATTACAATCTAATCTAATCTAAAATTTGAATTGAATAGTTTAATAATACTTCATACATTTATTATACCTTATTTGCAATTCAAGTATCTTTGAAGCATAAAGAGTGCAAAATAGCATATTTTTTTAGGGTGTCGAAGTACACGTATTAAATTTTTCCTTCGCAGTATTTTTAGAGTCAGGGGAAAAACCCACTCCTCCAGTTCCCAAAATTTCAAGAATAAATGCCCTCGTCTAAACAAGTATTTACCATAAGATTAGATTATAACGAATAGAAATGGCGCTGAAGTTAGAAGCTAAAAAAAGAGATATAACAAATAAGAGACGATAAAATTTTCTGTTGAGTGCCTATTTGTTTTTTGAACTTAGATATGCATTAGAAAAGAAAAAGGGTTTTTTCAACCCATCATTAAATAACATTGAAGAATCACGGAGCTGATCATTTTCTCAGTATATTTTCTTTTTGATTCACAGTAGTTACCACCTCCTGCAGATTTCAATCTAGTATGAACTACTGAGTGGCATCTTGACACCAATTCCTGAAAGAATATGACGCAGATGCATATAATGTAGCATCAATGAGCTCTGACAACAGGGGGGGAGAGGATAAAGGAGAGGGAGAGAGAGAGAAAATGTGCAACATAGGGGATTTTTCTTTATTAAGAAATTTAGAAAAAAAAAGTGGATTTTTGGTGAATTGCGAATTACTTGAAGTCCAAAAAATAATACTTCACTGGCGATTATTATTTGTTGTTTGGAAGGAAATTTGAATTTTCTAAAGTTTAAGGTCCAAACGTCACACTGTTTGTTAAAATATCCAAAAAAAGAGTATTAGGAAAAACTGTTTAAAATTGTATTTTATTGTAGCGTGCAAAATTTTAGAGCGGTTGGGCATTTTGTCAGTTCTTGATCGCAAGGATATTTTTATTTCTTAAATTTCAAACACAACGGTTAGATTGATAGAAGAATTTTAAAATTTATTTATTGATTCCAAGCCATGTGTAACTTCTTTCACGATCAATAATAAAAAAATGTCGATTACCGTAAAACTTCAATTGTCGCACGGACAATTATCGTATGTTTTTACTCTATAGCATGCAGTTTGAGGTTTTTGTTTTTTAATGACATTCTAGCGTCACAATTTTATAGCAAAAAAGAAAAGTTATTTAAATCCAATACTAAAAATAAACATTGTAGCTTGACACTGATGGGGGCATGCGTCAAAATTTCTTTTTATTCTGTTAGCCATCGTGTCGCCAAACTCGCCTAAGTTAGTAATTTTTGATTTTTTAAAAAAGAATGCATCAGATTACTTACTTAGTTTTCCGTAGTGAGGACATAGCACAAAAAGGAAAAAGGATGTTTCTGGTATCTTTTTATGCAACACAATCTAAAAAAGATATTTTAGTTTGCAGTGAAGTTTTTCTTAAAAGGCAAACATTCCGAATTGTGAAAACTAAACTTTCTGGCTACGATATAATTTATAGTTTTTGGTAAAATACCTGGTCCGCCATCTATTGGCGAGTTAAATTATTTCCTTCATACAGAAGAACTTAGGAAGAGACTTTCCAACGCTCGAAGTGAGTAGACATTTTGTGAATTTTTTGGTTGCATTGTCAGTTTAATTCTCTCAGAGAGAATTTTCTGGGCCTGGTCTTTGGCGGTAAGGATTATACTGGATGAATAATAGGCTCTATAAGGATGTATTTTGTGCCAGGGTTTTTTGCTGGTATTAGTATTTTTGACACGTGAGAAAAGCGTGTCCCAGTCTAAAAGGAGATTTTCTACCACTGGCTACAAGAGAGGACCATCAGTTCTCCTTTATGTCTGTAACAGCGTCAGCTTTTGGTAGGACCTCATTTTGATCCTGTCGCCGATTTGGTATAACTACGCGTACGACTACAGTTTTTACCCTCCTGGATGGACTGAGGAACCTCAGATAAGAGATTTAGAGTGTAGCGTTCCATATTTCCTATCTCCAAAGCTACGAACCAGGAGAGAAAGCGTATTCCCAACTTTTCACTAAGATTAACTAATATTTACGGGAATCTTCAATAGTTCGGATCTTGGCAGATTTACTTTATTATTTAAGTTATATTACTCAGTATATATCACCACTACACCAAAAACTTTATTTTTTGCATTCGACGAACAAAAATAATATATATCTCCTAACACTGCAAAATCACTGAAAATCCGGAATGCAGTGCCTCCAAAAATATATGGTCTTCCTAAACTCTATAAAGGAAACGTTCCATTACGACCCATTGTATCATGTATCCAATACCCATTTGTTTCACTTTTCAAACATTTGAAAGATATCTTACAAATCTTATATAAAAATGACCACTATATTAAATATTCTTTCCAAATTAAGGATAAACTTAAAAACATAAAACTTCCAAATAATTATATCTTACTATCACTGGACATCATAACACTATACACCAGTATACCCATAGCATTAGCCGTTAAAACCATTAAGAAAAACTGGGATAAAATTAAACAATTCACCGACATCCCTATGAGTGAATGTACGAGTATTAAGGCAACAGAACTAATCCTAAAATCGAGGTATTTCCAATATGAAAATAAAATTTACTAACAAATAGATGGGTGTGCAATGGGAGCATTTATTTCTAGCGCGATTGCATAATTAGTAACGGAAGACTTAGAAACTGATATCATACCAAAATTAAACTTCAACATTCCATGTTTTTACAGATACGTTGATGATTGTTTGACTACTATACCTAAAAACCAAATTAATTATATCCTGCAAAAATTCAACGGATACCACAAAAATATTCAATTCACATTCGAAACAGAAGACAATAATAAGATAAATTTCTTAGATGTAACTTTATACCACATTAATGAAAATATAAAAACTAAATAGTATACTAAAAATACATGGTCTTCTAGATACCTTAATTATGAATCACACTACCCAAATTCCCAAAAAAAATCTGTAATCAAAGGTCTAGCAGATAGAGCAATCAAGCTTTCTGACACAGAATACAGAGAGAGTGTAATAACCAAAGCTAAGGAAGTATTAACACTTAATAAATATCCGATATACTTTATAAACAAAATCTTCAAACAACGAATACATAACTTTTATAATACCATAATAAGTAAAAAACCAACTAACAATAACCATAATACATATATTGCTTTACCGTTTATAAATGGATTATCCCAACCACTCAAAAAACATTTGAAAACTACGAAATTCGGTTACGTCACAAATCTGCTCTCATTCAATTTTTCCAGGCTTAAAACCAAAACCCTAAATAATAAAAAAAGTAACATAGTCTACGAAATCAAATGTAATAACTGTGAAGGAATATACGTCGGGCAAACAAGCCAATACCTAGAAAATAGAATCAAAGGCCATAAATATGACAAAAAAAGTAGTACAGCTCTTACAAATCATGAAATGAATAAAATTCATACCTTTGATTTCAAAAACATCAAAATTTTCAAAACCGAAATAAATACAAAAAAAAAAGAGAAATACTCGAATCCATACACATACGGATGCCGCCCACGCAGAAAAACAGAGGAAGTATGCAGTGCTATAGACAAAGAAGTAATAATGCGTGCTGCTCAAACATCTCTTCAAAGTTCTGGAGACAGAGTTCCATCCAGTATTCTAAAAGACATAAACATCTCAAGCATACAAAATGTTAAAACAGCATGAAAAACAGTCACAAGTAAATCCAGTAACCGCCCTTTCCATGTTTGTAGAAACTGACCTCTCAAGGAGACAGTATGAAATAATACCGAATAGTAACAAGAAGTATTATCCGTGTTACAGCAAGCAAAACGGACTTGTTATCAAGCGAAAGAGGCTTATCGGGTAACTGAAACAGGTGCTGAAATTAACTTCCAACATTTATTGGATCATACGGCTAAACATTTGGCCACATATTTGGAGGATGTACCAAAAGAATTAAATCTAGACGAGCCTCAATCATTTCAAAATGGGAATGTAACGGATCGCAGCAAGCATAATTTAAGCAAAAAAATGAAAGAAGACGCAATTGACTGCAACATTTTTCAAAGTTGCTTTGGTCTACTGCATTTGATTTGTGGGACAAACAAGAAAGTTATTTGGTAGAATCCAACTCCCTCTATGCCATGATACTGCCGGCCAATGAGGATTAGATTTATTAAAGAAAGAGTGGATATCACAAGTTCTGAAATTACATAGAAAATGCAATAAACGCTTTGGTAAATAGCGAATTCGTACAAGGAGACATCACGTTGTTCCATGAAATATATAATGACGCTAACTATGGTCGATGCAAGAGTGTGCAATGCTGCTACTTCAACAATGAGATACTACATTTGTGATACTAGTTAAAAACAATTTAATGACCTCAATGTAAAAAATAACTTTGGCACAGATGCATTACCGTTGGACCTGACGATAATAATAATAATAATAATACTTTATTTGCATAATAACTTGTACAAATCATATTAAGCAAAACCTAACGTGCACATCGTCTTTGCATCATCAAATCCAGTTGGAAATAAAATAATTATATATGTAAGTTAATTAAAAATAATGAAATCGATGATCGATAACCAAACAGACAATAATGAAAGACAATATACATATTCAAGTTGTCCCAAAGTACTCGCTGTAGTTGTATCGGCGTATTGATATTAATAGTTTTTTTATTTCATGTTTAAATATACGTGTGGACAAATTTTTGAAACTATCTGGAAGATGGTTATAAAATTTTACAGCAGAGACAATAAAACTCTTACGAGTTGCAGTCAGCCTATGCCGTGATCTTATTTTTATTTCTTGTTTCATAATCGTGGATATTATCATGTGTTGTTAAGAAATCTAGGTTATCTTTAACAAAAGACAGGCATTGGTAAATATACAATGCTGGCACTGTCATAATCTCTAGTTGCCCAAACTATTCTCGGCAGGATTGCCTTTGTGACACATTTACGATGACACTTATGGCCCTATAGCGTATTTCCCCATAATAAAATTGCATAATTTAGTCGACTATGGAAAAGGCCCATGTAGGCAAGTTTCATAATTTTCATTGCTGAGTAATGTTTTATTTTTCGGATGAAATAAATTACCTTTGATAGGCTTGAGCTCAGTTTTGCAATATGGCATCTAACGTGAGCCCTGAGTCAATATAAAGCCCCAAAAACTTAACAGGATTATCTTCTGAATTTTTACCTAGTGACATGTTTAGTATGGCAGTCTTACCTAAGTTGAGAGCTAGTGAGTTTACTTGGAACTATTTTTCTGCTTTATTTAAATTAACATTTATTGTATTTTCAAATGTCTGCCTATTTTTATGAGCAGAGTATAGGGTGGTGTCATCTGCATATTGTATAATGTTAATGTCCTCTAAGTAATGAGGCAAATCAATGGCATATATCACAAACAGGATTGGTCCCAATATTGAGCCTTGTGGCACCCCCGCTAATATTGGTAGGCTTGACGACCATGCACTATCACAGTACACTAGCTGTCTCCTGTGTTCTAAGTATGATCTTAGAAAATCATAAGCATTTCCTCTCACTCCATAATATTCAAGTTTGGCAAGTAGAGTATTGTGACATACACAGTCAAAGGTCTTTGAAAGATCGCAGAAAGCTGCGGTTACCATTTCGCCTACATCAAAGGCCCAACTATTTCAAAGCATTAGTTGTAGAAAGATTTTTCCTGTATTCAAACTACATTCGATTCAGAAGATGCTTACTATTAAGAAAGTTTATCAATCTACATGCAAAAGCCATTTCTATTTGTTTTGATAGAATTGGAACCAGCGATATGGACCTATAGTTATCCTTTTCATTGGGGTCATCTTTTTTACATATTGAACATATCTTGGAGACTTTTAGTTTTTGTGGAAATTTTCCCAAAAGAAAACATTTGTTGATAAATATTGTCATTGGTATTACTAACCCATTTCCTATTTCTTTAATTAATGGGTTGCTTAAACCAAAAACATCTTTGGCTCTGCTATTTCTTAGTTTTTTTATAAATTGATTTAAATCATCCTCCACCACAGGCGTGAGAAAAAAAGTGTCTCTACTGTTTACAAAGCAGGAAGTCAATGCCACTGGATCAGGAATGCTTCCATCAGACCCCGACAATGCCTTAGTAAATTTAAAACCACATTGACAAAATAATCATTAAAATCATCAGGTGTTATGTTATGGATGTTATGATGGATAGAATCCGATTATTTAAAAGTATTCTACATTTGTCTTACAAGCTTCCCGTACAAAAGTGGCAGCTAAGATTGGACAATGACAAAGAAATTGTCATGCACAAACAGGCAGATATACAAGCAAAATTCAGAGAGAAAATGGGCTTAATCTTAGATGTGCCAGAAGCTGGATTTGGAAACATCAGTGATGGCAATACAAGTAGGAGATTTTCTGCCAATCCAGAGGTGGCCGCTGAACTTAACGGTGTCGACTTCAACCTCATGAATCGCTTGAAAGTGATTTTGGAAGTAATATCGAGTGATCATAAAGTCGACTTGAAAAAATTTGCCGACTATGGATATGAGACCGCTAAAATTTGTGTCACTATTACTGTTGTATCACTAACATCCCATGCCTTCTACGATGTACAAAATATTAATTCACGATACAACAGTAACGGAAAAGGCACTTTTGTCCATTGGACTACTGTCCGAAAAAACAGCAGAGGCGCGAAATAAGCACTTTCGACTGTATCGGCAAAATTTTGCTAAAAAATTCTCAAGAGAAGAATGCAATTTAGATGTCCTCTGCAAGGGAAGAGAAAGAAAAGCATATTAAAAAATAAACCTTTGTATTTAAAACAAATAATAATTGGCTGATAATAGTTAACCGAACGGACCTAAGAAGTGAACATCAGTAGCATCCATCATTAAAACTGGCCAAATTTTTGATATGATTTAGTCCATGTTCTTGTCGTACTGACCAATAGGTGTTGTTACTTTAACCTATACTTAATGTCATGGCCCATTTCCCAATTATGGGAATTTAAAAACTTTTCACCCAATATAGAGCTATCAATCAATACTTAACTCAAGTTCAAAAGATTTCGAAGTTCACAAATATGAGTACAAGAGGCTTATTGTATTCTATACATTTTTAAATGAGGATTTTAACTGTAAGGAGATGGTTGATTGTTCCAAAGGTTCGAGCGGAAACCTGCCTGTTCTTTCGAAAGGAAAAACTCGAATTTATTTGCTAGACATTTGGTAAGTATACATGGCTTAGGAGGCTAACGGGTCTATAGTTTGTAAGGTCTAAAGTATCTCCTTTTTTATGCATGATGATAATAGTTATATTATTCCATTGCGATAGAGTTATTTCTTCTAGGAAGCAATTATTGACCAATATTTTAAGTGATTTGATAATTTGTTATCCTCCTTGTTTAATTGCCTCTACTACAATATTGTCTTCCCTCGGAGCTTTGTTATTTTTCATGTCCTTCAAGGCTGATGTGATTTCTTCTTCTGTGATGTCTGGGATATTCTCCGACCCCTGATTTGGGACTTTTGGTATGTTGATTTCTGTTCTTTTATCTTGTAAGGTATATAATTTTTAACAAAATAATTCGATGATCTGTAAAAATATCTATTTTGTTTGTTATTACATTTCTATGCATGTCGTTAATCTTGCAAATGTCTTTCCTTCCCAAAGTGTTCTTCCTTCTCAAGACTTTTAAGCTTTTATTCTGTTTTATTCCTCTGCTTTTTTTTGTCTTTTGTTATTTCAAATTTCCCTTGATATCTCTCTATTTATAGTTCTGTATTCATTCTGTAGTCTTATCTACAATTTATTTCCTTTCTCCATTAACTGTTTTACTCTTTGATTTAATTTCTGTTCTTTTTGGGCAAGTTTTGTCAATGGCATGTTCTATACTACTTTTGATGTTTTCAAATATGTCATCAACTGCTGTATCGTTATTGTGTTCCAAGGTTGTGATCTTTCTTCTATAGGAATACACATCCTCCGGGGTTGTCCATTTCTTATGGTTTCTTTTAAGAATCATGTTGTTTCTTTCCTTTTCAATGTTAATAAATATTTTTGCTCTCACAATGCGTTGGTCACTTCCAACTGAACATCCATCCTAGAAATACCTATTGTTAAAACAGATTTTATAAAATTGTATGAAATTCCGACAGAATGGATGATTTTCATACTGGACATCCATCCTAGAAATACCTATTGTTAAAACAGATTATATAAAATTGTATGAAATTCCGACAGAATGGATGATTTTCATACTGGTCCCATAAAATTTATTTTTTTGGAAATTTTATTCTTTGGCTATCTGTAACTCTGAAACTAGTCGCAAAATTGCGCTCTAATATAACTAGTTTTTGATCAAAAGGACCTAAACTACATCATCACAAATATATCTACTTTCTTTTTCTATTTCATTTAGAAAATATATGCATATTGTAAACACTTAAAAGGTCCCAATATGTTACCTAGAATACTGAGTTTTTTGAATTAGGGATTAAGGTCCTTACCACATAAGTCCAACTATTTGTAATGTATTAATCAATCCTCGTGCTATTAACATATTCATAACACACAGGTATAAAATCGCTGCCCGCTGCAGTTCGAGTATACATCAAAACAGTATTACCATGAAGTCTATAATCAGTTACTACAGAACGAATAAAAAACTTTTTGTTTGGAAAAATATAATAATTTTAATTGGTTCCCATCCAGTAGCACTTTATGGATTGTACCTTGTCCTAAGTGGCTCGGCAAAATGGGTTACAGTACTTTTTAGTAAGTATTTTTTTACATAATTATTTTTATAGTACTTGTAATTAAGTTTCTTTGTTTTACATTCATAAATCGGTAATAAATTATTTAGTTGATTAGTTATCTTTATAAATAGAATATATTTTTCAAAAATCGACTGAATTAGGGCAACTTAAACCAAACATTTTTTTCTTATTGCCAAATTGATATGTATGTTTAACTTAAGATATAAATGCTAGAAATATACTTACTTCATTACGTGTATAGTCCAGTCGTCAGAGGCAAATTTTGACGAAAAGCTCTCATTAAATGTTAACAGGCTGCATTTTGGCAAACAGGTAGTTTTTTGGACGTAGAATACGATATAAGAATATTTGCTGCTCTAAGTGTACGTTAAGCCTACAAAATCGAAAATATAACGAAAAATTCGGTCGCAAACATTCCTAAGAACAAAAAGAGATATCGAAAAACTAATAAAACCATGTGAAAGAACGGAAAATTTTACAAAAAATAATAGTTTTACCGTAACTAAAAAAAAAATATTTAAAATAAAATGGCTCGTTTAACCCCTTCAATTGTAGTGGGAATCATGCTTCCAGCCTGATTTATAATTAAATAAACGTTTTTGAATGCCGTTAAATATTTTGAAATTGGCTATTAACGGATTTCTCAGGGTGCTGTTTAAGAATCCGATGACAGATTTGGAAATTTCAAAATGGCGGATCCAATATATACCAGAGAGTACGGAATTCATTTAATTTCTTCGAGTAATTTAGAATTTTCAATAACTACCTGGATATTTAAATATATATAAAAATTAATACTTTATACTTAAGGCTTACACTTTTATTTTTCATTTCTCAACTTTAAATATACTTTTTTTTATTTTAAGTTTAAGTTGTATGATTAATAATAAGCAAAAAATATGCTTATCATGAACACTTTCTTAAGAGTAATATTACAAAAAAAGAGTTTTTAATGATTTTCTGATATCAAGTATACTTTTAACTGTAACTAAAAAAATGTTCAATTTTTTTTGACCATTTCGTACTGCTTTGAATGTAAAATTGCCAGCGGCGCAATACAGCAGGCAAATTTTCATATTTTAAATCTAAATTTTTAAATAACACAGACAATATTGGTATTTTTAATTATTTTTTTTTTTAAAGCCTAAATATACACAAGGATTTTTTTTTAATATTTTTATTAAATATTTGTAATTTACTCTGTGCCCGTTAAAATCATGCAAACAAAAAATTCATTTTAAGTTTTACGAATTATAAAGCAACAAAAATAAAAACTATTAGCATTATAGGAAAGCTGAAAGTCTCCTCTTCAAAAAGCTACCTTTTAATTTTTTTTTTTACACTCTGAAAACAAGTAATATGAATTAGCTTTCTAGCGACGCGCGTAGACTCGCTAACAAGAAAATTTGAAATCGGAAGTGAAAAAAAAATTTTACTGGGTCATCGACTGTAGTGCCAAATGAAAGCTTGTGAAAACATGAGAACTATATATATATATATATATATATATATATATATATATATATATATATATATATATATATATATATATATATAATATAATACTTGCGCACACTTTTCTTTGTATTATTTTTAAAAAATCAAGAAAAATTCCTGTCCCCCCTTATCTCGAAAAGTATTGATCAAAAAATTTTGGAAAAATTCTGGAATATTCTCCACGGGGTGTAGATTGAACGAAAATTATCACGAGTGCATAACTTTTAATAATCTATCTGGTATATAAAAAACAAAAATTTCAAGATCATCAGTTTTCATTAAAGATTGGAAACAAACTTTGTTGAAAACTCATTTGGGTTGCGTTTTGTGAAGTCACTGATCATTTTATACCTCCGTAGCAATTTTTTTTTTATTTTAAAAGCAGTCAACGTACGGAACACTAATTGCACAAGTTCAACTTACACTTGACCGGTCATTTTTATTTTTTACAGGAAGAAATAAGTCATTTGAGCTAAAATATAGACTAGGTGGATTTTTGGGTCTGTCAATCATATATCCTTTTGATCAGTGATTTACCATGTACTTCCTTCAAGAGCGTGCAGTTTTAACATAGATAGTTAATTTGACTTTCTCACAATAAAAATAACTTAAGTCAAGCATTACATCTCGCTTTTTTAAATGACGATAAAAAAATAGTTGAGCAGGGGAAAGGTTTCACAGACATATACAACTGACATTACTTTTTACATATTATTTATGTTAAATTAGTAAATAATGAAAAAATAACATAATGTTCAGATTCCTTGACGTATCGCACAATATATACGATGCAAACCATCTACTCCTCCTCCTACAACTATAACCTAATTTATGGTGAACCATGTATAATTATGGGACATTCAATTGCCATTCAACATAATTTTGACACTCACATTTCAGTATCTCAAGAAATTCTATAAGCCTTGGCTTGGTATCAGGATAGAACCTGGAAAAAAATTTTGTTAAAAAATTTTGATTTTTGCTTCTTTTATGGCGATTTTACAAATTGAGTTTTAGGCCTCATAAAAATATTTTAGCACTTCGTAAATTATACAACCATTTTCATAAATAAGTTAGGTCATATAAAGTATAGTTAGTAGAGTAATTTAAAAAAAAAATTGATTTTTAAAAATTTGGTTTTACATTTTAAAATATTGAAATAAAAATCAAAAATTTCATATTCATACTTCTAATTATTTTTTTATCCGAACATCTTCTTTAAGGCTTCATCAACGATTTACGTATGAGGTCTATGGGACCGTTTTTTAGGTAGGATACAGGCCAAAACAACGCCAGAAAATGGCTTGCGCGGAGTTCTGACCTCAATCCAATCGAGCACATGTGCGATGAGCTCAAAATAAGGGTTCGAGCCAGAAATCCAGCTCCTGCATCGCTGAGAGACTTAAAGGTTGCGATGGCGGAAGAGTGGGGGAGAATCCCACAGATAGTGGTGAAAAAGCTCACCTGCTCCATGAAAAGCCGGCTGCAAGCAGTAATAAGGGCTAGGGGGGTAATATAAAATATCGATTTTGGTTTCTATCAAAAAACGGAATTGTTAAGCTTAAAATCTGTTTAATTTTCCCTTTCTCTTCCCCCTGTTTTCAATCATTTTCTCTTTGTGTCCCTTTTAATCATTTTAATCAGTAAGTAGCATGACGTATACTATTGAATTTGGTATCATTAGAAAGAGAATAGAATGGGCTTTCAAATGATACTAAAATCCGTAAATATATATATATATATATATATATATATATATATATATATATATATATATATATATATATATATATATATATATATATATATATATATATACCAGCCGTGCCCGCGGCTCCGCTCACGTGGACTGGATTCACTATTATAGGCACTGCTTATTCCTTATCTTGCCTAACGTAATAAAATATATCCTATAACCTGACCAGAGAACATATGTATTTTATAAAAAAAAACACGTAAATCGGATAAGTGGTTCTTGAGTGCTAAGCGCACTAACGGAGAGACGGACAGAGAGACGTTGCGTTTTTTATATATTATAGATATAGATATTCTTTGCTACATGATATTGTTCCATATTTAATGGTTTAGATAATGTATTGCAAGAGAACGCGCTAGCAGCAAACTTTTTTCCGACTTAATTCTCTATTATCGTCACTGCTTATTCCTTATGTTACTTCTATAATATATATAAAATGCAACGTATCTGTCTGTCTGTCTGTCTGTCTGTGTCTGTCTGTCCGTTAGTGCGCCTATCACTGAAGAACCACTTATCCGATTTACATACTTTTTTTTTTAAAACATACATATGTTCTCTGGCCAGTTTATAGGCTATATTTTATTACGATAGGTAGCATAAGGAATGAGCAGTGGCGTAAAATAGTGAATGATGTCGGAAATAAGTTTGCCGCTAGTGCGTGCCTTTGCAATACACAGCCTAAACCATTAAATATGGAACAATATTATGTAGCAAAGAATATCTGTAATGTATAATCTACAATATATATATAAAATGCAATGTCTCGCTGTCTGTCTGTCTGTTCATTAGTGCGTTTATCACGCGGGAACCACTTAACCGATTTACCTGTCTTTTCTTAAATTCATACATATATTCTTTGGCCAGGTTATATAATAATAATAATAATCTATATCTATAATATATATATATATAAAATGCAATGTTTGTCTGTCTGTCTGTCCGTTAATGCGCTTATCCTTCGAGAACCACTTATCCGATTTACGTGATTTTTTAAATTCATACATATGTTCTCTGACCAGGTTATAGGTATATATTTTATTACATCTATAATAACATATATATAAAATGCAACGTATCTCTGTCTGTCTGTTGTCCGTTAGTGCGCTTATCACTGGAGAACCACTTATCCGATTTTCGTACTTTTTTTTTTTTAAAACATACATGTGTTCTCCGACCAGGTTATAGGCTATATTTTATTACGATAGGTAGCATAAGGAATGAGCAGTGACAATAATAGTAAATGAAGTCGCTAGCGCGTTCTCTTGCAATACACAGTCCAAACCATTAAATATGGAACAATATTATGTAGCAGAGAATATCTATAATATATATAAAATGCAATGTCTCTCTGTCCGTCTGTCTGTCTGTCCGTCCGTTAGTGTGCTTATCACTGGAGAACCACTTATCCGATTTACGTGCTTTTTTTTAAAGATACGTATGTTCTCTGGCCAGGTTATAGGATATATTTTATTAGGTGACATAAGGAATAAGCAGTGACGATAATAGTGAATCAAGTCGGAGAAAAGTTTGCCGCTAGGGCGTTCTCTTGCAATACACTCCCTAAAGCATTAAATATGGAACAATATCATGTAGCAAAGAATACAATATATATAAAAATGCAACGTCTCTCTGTCTGTCTGTCTGTCCGTTAGTGCGCTTATCACTCAAGAACCACTTATACGATTTAAGTGTTTTTATAAATTTATACATATGTTCTATATAATTCGAAATAAGCCTAGATAATGGGAGATAAGGTGAGATAATGGGAGATAAGGAGAAATAATCGGAGATAAGTCGAGATAAGCCTCGATAATGGGAGATAAGGTGAGATAATGGGAGATAAGGAGAAATAATGGGAGATAAGGAGAAACAAAGGGAGATAAGTATAAATAATGGGAGACAAGGAGAGATAATGGGAGATAAGCAGAGATAAGTCTAGATAATGGGAGTTATGGTGAATAAGGGAGATAAGGAGAAATAATGGGAGAGATAAGAAGAAATAATGGGAGATAAGTCGAGATAAGCCTAGATAATGAGAAATAAGGTGAGATAATGGGAGATAAGGAGAAATAATGGGAGATAAGGAGAAATAATGGGGATGAACAGAGATAAGCCTAGATAATGGAAATTATGTAGAGATAATGGGAAATAAGGAGAAATATTGGGAGATAAGGAGAAATAATGGCAGATATTTTATTACGTTGGGTAACATAGGGAATAAGCAGTGACGATAGTAGTGAATCAAGTCCACGCGAGCGGAGCCGCGGGCCCGGCTAGTAACGTAATAAAATATAGCCTATAACCTGGCCAGAGAACATATGTATGTTTTAAAAAAAAAGCAGGTAAATCGGATAATTGGTTCTCCAGTGATAAGCGCACTGACGGACAGACAAACAGACAGAGAGACGTTACATTATATATATATATATATATATATATATATATATATATATATATATAACATATATATATATATATATATATATATATATATATATATATATATATATATATATATATATATATATATATATATATATTACAGATATCCGTATCGGTTACTAAATACTTCCAATAACTCAATGATTTAAAATGTGTTATATATGGTTCCAATTACACAATAAAATACAATAAAAAATACAACAGTTAAACTTTAAAGCAAAAATGTGCATATAATGTTAGCACCGTATTATTGATATTCAAAAATATTCTGCTAAATTTGTTTATGTAGGAATGAATGTTTTTTTTTTTGCGTGTTTGAATTTCAATTATTAAGAACTCCTTGCACAGTAAAAATTGTATAGACCTGACTGGTAAATTTGCTTGTCGGTCACATATATATACGAAATGTATTTAAATTTTCTGGGATTACTTTAAATTAAAAAGACAGTTTTCCATCAAAAACAAATTTCATTACTTAGGGTTTTATATACTCTCCATACGTCTCTGTACATCCTTTAAATCCATCTGCAATGGCTGTGGAAAATTTATCTTTAAAAATTGTGTTATAATTGCGTTTATATTCTCCTGAATACTTTTTAATCGTTAGTCCCTTAGATTTGCTTAGAGCTACGTGGAAACAAAAGTCAGTAAGTGGGTCAAAATAAATAAAATAGGCCACCTGAATTTTTTTTTCTCGGATTTCAAAGACAACTATGTTTTTCGATGGAAGTATAAGTACCTTTTTACCCCCTAATTTTTTATTTTAATTATTTGGCGAATAATCGCTAGTTGAATATTTATGCATAGAACTTTTCATTTATTCCTATCGGAACGAATCGAGATAATTGAGTTAATTTTTTTTTAAAATGAAGCTAAATGTTTATATTTTTCGGTTCAATATTTGCAGTTTTAAAAATTTAATTTGTTAAAGTTAAAAAACAATTTTTTTAGCAATTGCGAATTAAACGATGTTCTCGGTTTCATTCGAAAATGAGACTGCGCTCTTTTAATGCATAAAAAGCCACTGAGTAAATCTAAAAAAGTTCGTAACCTCTTATATTAAAGAAGTTATTAATATTGTTCTGATGACGCGTGGCCTCCAACGCGCTCGAGGACTCTCACACGTGAGCCGCTGACGCTCTCGAAAAACTCATTAATTTTTAACGAAGGAATCATAATAGTAATATCAAGACTTTTGCATTTTTTATTTAATGGACAATGAAGTAAAAATTATACAAAACAAATTAAATTATTATTAATATTAACTGTTACTGCTTCTTCAGGACTAGAAAATATTTTACACATTAATTGATTATTTTCTGTCAATAAAAACGCATGAAATTGGCGAGTGTTAGATCTAGCTTTACAAGTTTGATCCTTCGATTGATAAACCTTTTCGTGAGCCTGACTCTAATCAGAGAGCGTGAAATATTCAGCGGCTTCAGTTGATTTGTGTAATAAGAAATTGAATCAACATTTGAATGCTACATTCGGCGACTCTACCATTCAAAAAATTATTATTTTTCTGACTAAGTTGGGTCTCAATATAAAAACAAGTTCAATTTTTCAAAAATAACATCTTCCAAACGCTTGTTTGATTGAGCAGTTAATTGTTTTAAAAATGTAAGCTTCGATTTTTGTACAAATGAAGAATGTCAGGTTCACGAAAACGTTTATTAATCGAAGCATTGAACTTGCAAAGCTATATCTACGACTCGCCAATTCCATGCATTTATACTGAAAGAAAATAACCAGTTGATTTGCAAAATATTTTCTAGTTGTGAAGAAGCAGTAACAGTTATTGTTTGAAATAATTTAATATGTATTGTATAATTTTTACTTAATTGCTCATTAAATAATTAATGTAAAAGGGCTTGATATTACTATTATGATTCTTTCGTTAAAAATTAATGAGTTTTTCGAGAGCGTCAGCATTAGCGGCTCACGTATTAGAGTCCGCCTTGGAGGTCACGCGGCATCAGAAAAATAATAATAACTTATTTAATATAAGAGGTTACTAACTTTTTTTTTTAAATTTACTCAGTGAGGTTTTATGCATTAAAAGAGTGCGATCTCATTTTCGAGTGAAACCGAGAACGTGGTTTAATTCGCAATTATTTAAAAAAATGTTTATAACTTTAACAAATTAATTTCTACAATAAGACGAACTCAACTGAAAAGTATAAACATTTAGCTTCATTTAAAAAAATAACTCAATTATCACTATTCGTTTCTGAAATATGAATAAATGAAAAGAGAGTAAAAAGGTACTTATACGTCTATTGAAATCCGAGAAAAAAAAATTTCATGTTAGTTCAGGTTCGTTTTACTTATTTTGACCCAAGTGGTTAATATAACCGATTTTTTTGCTAAAATCTTGCTGACCTTTGATGAATTCTATTGCAAGACAGTACCATATCTTATTTCCTGCTAATCATCTCCTAGTTTTAGGCTCTACTCCATAGTCCGCACAGCTTTGCAGAAATCGTAGGATTTACACATCGTATAACATTTATTTCCCAGAATATAGCTAACCTACTTAAAACTGAATAATAATGAAAAATTAAGGGTCCTTTTCGGGTTTATCTAATAAAAGAGTGAGATAACGGCATCGCGAAGTTTCCTTTTTCGGTCTGAAATAAATGCTTTCTGACAAAGTTAAGCCAGTGTTGTAACATAGTTAATCATTACAATTAAAAGGGATCAGTAAAAATATTGTGATGTCACTTATATTAGACCAAGGAAGAGAATTCTTCTCTCGTCTGCTGTTTAATACATAATAACTTTATATTATATTTTATTACAATTGTGTAATGAAAACTGAATTCTAACATATTATGCACGTTAGTAACAAAAGAAAGGAAATTAGATTTATATATAATGGTAATAAATGTATTTATTTTTTATTTATGGTAAAAAAAACAGATATTCATAGCTCTTTCATTTTTTTTTAGTGTACATAGGTGGTGTATTAGGTTTCCTTAGTCTGACAGCCGGAGCTCATAGACTTTGGTCACATCGATCATATAAAGCAAAATGGCCTATGAGGTTATTACTGGTTATTTTCAACTTTCTTATATATGAGGTATGTTATATAATTTACTAATGATAATAAACATTTCTATGGGAATTTTTACTAAACATTTATAAAAAAAAATTGTAATAAAGCTTTTTTAGATGTCCTAATCCGTAACTTGAAAACTAATGTAAATGCTATAAATTTATAATACTAACAACACCAAAGTAACTTTTCTGGAACTGAGCAAATGCCATATATTTAACCATTTTCGCTGCTTATCTTAATTAACAACTTTACCTTAAAGCATAGATAAATAAAATGGCATAAAGAGTGCCATATGATGTTTTATTAAAAGGAGATTTTCCGCCTTATCTTGTGTATTAATTTAATAGCACAACACACCCTTGCTATTTCTTTTGGTTATTGTTAAAAATAAAGTAACAAAATATATAATATTTAAAAATCCGTAGGATGTTATCTATCAATAAAGTTAGTTTTGTATCGCGACTTGAAAATGTATTGTACAAGAGGTCTAATAGACAATATATAATCTCCGCAATAAAGCATCTACATAGGGTGCAAAACATAAGAAGAAGCTCGGTTATGTATATGTTGATAACCTATTTATATTATTTGCATGATGTACATATATTTTAGAATCCAATAATTCACTGGGCTCGTGACCATCGAACCCACCATAAGTATTCAGATACAGATGCTGATCCACATGATCCAAGGCGTGGATTGTTCTTCGCTCATCTTGGATGGGCAATGCTCAAAAAACGTCCAGAAGTACTTGAAAAAGGAAAAAAAAAAACTTGATTTATCTGACTTACATAACGATCCAATTCTTAGATGGCAGGAAAAGTATTATATGGTTTTTATGCCTCTGGGCACTTTTATCTTGCCAATTGTGATTCCAATCTATTTTTGGCAAGAAACTTTTGTAAACACATTCTGTATTAATTTCCTACGCTATTTGACTGTACTCCATATGCATGGGCTGATTAATTCTATTGCACATACTTATGGTGATCGACCGTATGACAAGTAAGTAAAAGCTAATAACAATTTTGGATTCACAGCTTGGTGAAATCGATGGACTACTGATGGAAACAGAAACATTGCTTTCTTCACATTTATAGCAGAATGTAAAACAGGAGAAACTCCGTTAAATATCAGAGTTCAAATTAACTTTTATCTAAGAATAAAATAACAAAATTAGGAAAACATGAAGAAAAAAAGAGAGCGAGCAAGTTATGGAGGAGAGGGAGTTTGTAACAACATATATTGCCTTATTATCTAATCTGAAATCAAAGTATGACAGATAGATGATATATATCTACATATATATCTACATATATATATATATATATATATATATATATATATATATATATATATATATATATATATATATATATATATATATATATATATATATATATATATATATATATATATATATATATATATATATATATATATATATATATATATATATATATATATATATATATATAAAAATAAATATATATATATATATATATATATATATATATATATATATATATATATATATATATATATATATATATATATATATATATATATATATATATATATATATATATATTGATTATACGGCATAATAAATATAAAACAGTTTTGTCTCCATTTGCTTTGGAAAAAAAAGTCAATATTAAAAATTGAGAAGTTAAAAAATATACAACGTAGGACTAGAAATATTTTTCGTAATCACGTTATAAACAACATAAAACGTACAAGTGCTGATCGTAAAGTAAAGTTCCCTTATTTCTTAAAAATAGGCAGTAACGTTTATTTTCAAAACCAATACATCATTTGAAAGCTTAAACATCGTTCTAATTTTCAACGTTATCGCCCTTTCGATCCAAGCATTTTTGTAGACTTCCACCCGTATCAAAAAATTCCGCCGCCAAACCTTTGAGGTAGCGATTCACCTCTTCTTCGATACTGAAGCGTTGTCCACCCAAGTGTTCCTTCAATTTTGGAAACAAGTAGTAATCACTAGGTGCTAGGTCCTGACTATAGAAAGGGTGGGATTTTACAGTTCATTTAAACTGTTTCAGTAGGTCCTGGATTTGACGAGAGACCTGGGGTCGAGTGTTATTGTGAAGCAGCGCTACACCTTTGGCCAGCCTTCCTCTCCTGCGGTTCTGGATCGCCCGTTTCAACACTGCAATAGATGAACCGAATTACTAATGGACCCCGACTTCCTGTAAAATTAATATTGAACAGTGGAAATAGGAAGAAAAAATGCGAAGTCATTTATGTCTCCTATACTCTGGCGATAACCTGAAAAACATGATATATACTGCTATTTCTGCAGATGCAGCTGAGATCAATAGTAGAAATGGAAAATTATGGCTGTATTCCAAAGTGAATTCAGTGAGAGTCAGCGGTTGAAGAAAATCAGGATGATGTTTGTAGATACCGACGAACGACAACGATATGAAAAAAATCCTCGGAATGAAGATGATATGGAAATGAACATGAATGATAGTATCCATGGAGGAACTAACCAACGGCCTTAGCATGCCCCTGTAGTCATAGAATTGTGCGCGTCCCTAATCATGTAGTTATAGAAATCTGCAAGCCTAGGGTCATGTCGTTATAGGAATATTGGGCGATTGGGTTCAAAGGTATATGGTTAGGGGGTTATGTCGTTAAGAAGTTATGGGGTTATGTGAGTCTAATGGTTTGGCCTACTTGCTTTGTCATCTGATTCATCAGATTCACATTTCACTCGAGTTCCATGGTTATACGTGCCTTCATACCTTGGTTCATGGTGTTTGTGGGTTATGGGGTTGGATGGTTTTGGATTCATGGAATCCTAATAATCCACAAGTATATAGTCTTGGTCATCTGATACATAAAATCCACGTTTCCCCCGAGTTTTGTGGCTATAAGTGCCTTCACAATCTCTAAAATTGCGATTTTTGAGGTTAGAGAAAAAATGAGAGGTGATGGAGCAAAACTAAAACTGAATTCGTTTTCAGCGACCCCGAAAATATATAAAAGATCTGGTCTAGTCATCGGCACATGAAAAAATATTTTTGTGGTCCTGTGTAATTAATATTAGTTATTAGTAGTAAAAGTTAAGATAATTTGCTTAAATGAGCATTGGCTCAGGGCAGATCAGCTGCAGTGCATGGGAATACTCAATTTTCAGTTGGCAAGTTGTTTTTGCAGATCTCATGTAAAAAATGGTGGATGTTGTATCTACGTCCATCCCAAAAGAGAAGTAAGAAATCTGAATGTTCTTGAAAGGATGTTAGTTGAACGAGTGTGCGAGAGTATGCGAGATCTCTGCTTGCTATGCAAAAAATATAAATCTAATCATTATTAGTGTATATAGATCTACAGAACTTAGAAATATAGACATCATATGTAGTGCTTTGGGGTTTTTTATTAAAAACTCTTCCAAAAGTAAATATTATTGTAGCCGGAGACTATAATGTGCATTTTAATAATAAATCTGATGATAACATGCATAGAGTGGTCCAGCTTTTTACGTCTTTTGGGCTTCACCAACAGGTAATTGAACCTGCACATACAGGGGGTAACTGCCTAGATAATATTTTCAGTAACTATTGTTGTATCTAGATAAAGGTAGAGTGTCTGGGCTTTTCAGATCACTATGCCCTAAAAACAAATTTTACAATCCAAGGTATAGAACAAAAAAAAAATCCTATGAGATTATACAGCAACAATAAGTATAAAACATGGATCGATCATATTTCGAAAGAAACTTGGATTGATGTATATAGGGAAAATTCTGCAGAATATAAGTACACCATTTTTCATAAAAGCTTTTTATACTACTATGATATGTGTTTTCCTCAGAGTAAAGAAAAGAATAGGCCAGAGACGGGAAGCTGGATAACTCCAGAAGTAGTTAAAGTAAAAGATAGGCTTAGATTTTATTTTGAAGTTAAACAGCGGTATCCTACTGAAGGAAATAAAAAGATATATAAAGAGTACAGGGCAGTATACAATAATGTCCTATCAATTTCAAAAAAACAATATTATAAAAATAGGCTAGAGAAAACAGATAATTACAGTAAAACTGTTTGAGATATAATAAATACTGAAACTGGGAGAAAAAATAAATTGAAAATTACCCCGGAAAACATATCTGCAAATGAGTTGAATAGTTTTTATATAACTCATGCAAAGTCACTCACCCAAAATCTTTCAAAATCAAGCATAAATATAAATTCATTTCTAGATAAAAAATTAAAACAAAACTATGTTCATTAAACCAGTTGATTTATACGACATAAAACGTATAATAAACAAACTTAAAAATAAGAAGACAGAAGATATCTTTGGAGTGAGTGTTTTTAGCATGAAAAGAGCATCTGAATTTGTAATTCCACCAATGGTAGATATTGTGAATGCCTGTCTGGAGGAAGGAACGTTTCCATCTCACATGAAATTAGCAAAAATCATTCCACTCTATAAAAAAGGTGAACCGAGCCTTCCTCACAACTTTAGGCAAATATCAATACTACCTGTATTTTCAAAAGTTTTGGAGAGTGTCATATTTGAGCACTTTGTTGCCTTTCTAGATAAACATTGTATAATCATCCCAAGACAATTTGGTTTTAGGAAAAATGTAACAACTTCGGATGCTATTTTAACTCTTGTAAAATGTATAAGAGATGCTTTTGAAAAAAGAAATAAATTTATAGGGTTATTCGCAGATTTAACTGCAGCTTTCGACTGCGTAAACCGTAAATTTCTGTTAGATAAAGCATATTTCTATGGAATTAGGGGTGTGGCTTTTAAGCTCTTGCAGTCATATCATGAGGGGAGATATCAAGTTGTCTGCTGTAATGGTAACAGCATGAGTGCTCCGATGCTTGCAGAGATCGGTGTACCTCAGGGGTCTGTGCTGGGTCCCCTACTCTTCCTCCTTTACGTGAATGATCTTCCACAGGCATTTGAAATTTTTGGAAAAAATATCCAAAATATCGAGAGCATTATTTATGTGGATGATGCAACATTTGGAGTGTCTTTCGAGGGAGGTGAGGATCCGGCTCAGTTGCTTGAGGCAATGACGGATCAACCTAAACTGTGGTTCCTCTCAAGTCAACTAGTTTTAAATGACACAAAGACCGAGTCCATAATATTTGAAGCAAAAACTATTAGCACTGATGTAAAAAACAAAATAAAATTCCTAGGGGTTACTCTAGACACCAACCTTTTATATACCGATCATGTAAATAATATATGCAACAAACTAAACAAAGCAATATATGCTATAAGACGAATTAAAAATACAATAAACGAAGCAGCTGCACTTACAACTTACCACTCTCTTTTTGATTTAATATTGCGTTATGGAATCCTAGTATGGAGTTCTGCGGCAAGCACTCACCTTGAAAAAGTTTTTAGAGTGCAAAAATCTGCTATAAGATGCATTGTAAACTTAAAACAGGATGAGTCCAGTCGACCTTATTTTAAGTCACTAAAAATAATGACTCTATATGGTTTGATTATTTACCAAAAACTCATATATGTCAGAAAGAATGTTGCTAGGTATTGTACATTATCGCATATTCATGCACATGGTACCAGGAGTCGAGACAATCTGCTCTTGCCCGTAACTAGATTGGCCAGAACAAACATGGAGGAGATTAAATTATTTAATGCTTCGCCTCGAGAGATGAGATTGCAACAGCCCGGTCGATTTAAAAGTAGCTTAAAAAAAATTATAATCAATGCCGCTATCTATAATTTCAGTGAATTTTATACACTGACTAGGAATAGAGAGAATTTTAAGCACTATTTAACTATAGATATAGACCAAACCTTTTAAGTTGTGTGATATGTGTGGAGTTTCTATTTGTTTGTATCGATCCTTAACATTTAGATGTACAGTATTTTGTGATCTACACTTTTAGTTTTTAAATCTTTTGACGTGTCTGTTAATACTATGTATTCTTTATGATCGATAAATTATTATTATTATTATGATTGTTCTCGTTTTTCTTTCTCACATTTGGTCAATGAGGTTCCATGTTTGGCTGACGGGCGCAAGCCAAGTCAGCACAAACGCATTACCATTGTGTATTAAGGAATGACCTGACAATGTTACATGTTTTCAAAATCACTGACTTCTGAATGTTTTTGTGTATGTTTGTGTTGAGTCCTAATTGAAGTGTGGTGTGAATGTTGTTGGTGTAAGGCCTGTGGCTGATATAATGAGGGGGACAATGATGACTTTTTCTTGTTTCCATAGCCTTTTTATTTCCGTTGCAAGGTCTGTGTATTTGGAAATTTTTTCTGTGTATTTCGTTTGGATGTTTGTGTCGTTGGGAACAGCTATGTCAATTAGATAGGTGACTTTTTCTTTTTTGCACTGAAAAGTAATATCGGGTCTATTGGCGGAGACTGTTTTATCTGTATAGATACTGATGTCCCAGTAGAGTTTGTAATCTTTATTAAGAAGCCTTCTGTTTCCGGAAATAGCTGTTTTCCGTGGAGTGTTTTTTCTGACCACGTTTTCATCTTTTCCTGTTGTAATTGAATGTGACTGTGTGTATCTGCTGGGTGGTCTACCCGGGATAAGTCGGGTGGGGTATAGTTTTTGTCTGCTTTGACTGTTGCTGTGTGGAGGCTGGTTTGCTTGGTGTGAAAGAATTTCCTAAGTGCTTGTATTTGGTTTGTGTGTAATGATCTGATGTCTATAATTCCTCTTCCTCTCGATGGTAAGTCTTTCTTTGCATGCGTTGGGGTGTAATTTCCTGTATTTGGTGAATTGAGATCGTATAAGGATGTGAATATTTTCTATGTCTGTTTGTGACCATTTGATGATACCAAATGAATATGTGAGTATAGGTATAGCGAACGTGTTGATGGCTTTAGTGAGATATTTGGAGTTTTATTATTATTATTATTATTATATACAGAAAATGACATTTTGTTTCAGTCTACACTGAAATTCCTGAACGAACTATCTCTGAACTAATTGAATTTTGCTTCAATAGTAGTTACTTTTCTTTTAACACTCAGTTCTATCATCAATTAAATGGAAAAAAAAAAAAAAGACATAATTTCCAAAGTTTGTAAAAAGTAGCCATTTGTTATTATTTTATCTACGTCGACGACATAATTCTGGCAGCTTCAGAGAAAAAAAAACTCTGCTCTAAACTTTTAATAGTTACTACCCCAAATTGCAATTTACTATTGAGGTAGAATCAGAAAAATCATAAAGCTGATGTATGCGAAGAATAAAATGTTTTTTTATTTTCTTTTTTTTATAGATGTAGCCCACGTGCTGCAGGGAAACCCCAAAATCGCTACAGGAACGACGCGACGCGAGTGCGGAAAAAAACCGATTCATGTTGGTCTTGAATCACTGTAAGTTGTACTTCGTGAGAAACAGAGTCCTGGAGAAATCATTTCAAAGGGATGATGTTCCCCATACAAAACACTGCTTAAAAAGTGTTGCAGGAGTAACCAGCTGAACCTCATACGGATGCCATGTATTAGCGCGACATGCGTTAATAGTATTCACCGCTCTTAGAGGAATTAAATGGGTTACATCTATCGAACATTTCCCACGAAAATACTTGTAGAACAGACTCAAGTCGCCCAACCGTTCTTCAATGTTCCAAGGAATCAAAGTTTCTGGTGGTTGTGATGGTGGTGAGTTCTGGGTCTCTAATCAGGTGAACAGCTCTCTTTTTAATAGAATCCAACAAATGCAGTGCAACCCAAACATGGGAGCAGTATTACATGGTTGGCCGAATTTAAGCTTTATAGAGAATTACCCAGTTGTTGTGGGGTGTAAAGATTTCTAGCACGAAAAAATATTCCCAGCTTTTGAAAGCCCTCTTGGCTATGCAGGCGATATGTTCATGCCAAGACATATTTACTCCCAAGTTACCGCCCAGCAACTTGAATGACGATGCTAGACGAATGAAGTGTCCCGACATAACTATGTCGGGTTCCGTAACGTTAACATTTTTAGAATAAACTGCCGCCTGATTTTCTGTAGCATTAAATTCTACTTGATAACTGTCAACCTATGGTAGAATATCTTCCAGGTCTTTGTTAAGTTAAACGACTTCCTGCGTTTGCAGATATTTGCCGACTAGCCGATGTTTTTTTTTTTTTAAAGCGCTCAAAGTGAATGAAGAAATAAGCGTACTGTCATATACAAAGCTGCCGATTGGATTTCTGGCCCTTTCCAGCAAATGGTTAATATAAATGAGAGAGTACGAGACAGTGCTTTGGGGAACATCGGCGTTGATAGTGAAGGTATTAGAAAGAAATCCGTCGACCGCCACTCATAAAGAGCGCTTTCTGAGAAAACACGAGAGCCATAAAAAAACCTTTCAGACATCTCAAAAAAGCGTAACTTGGCCAACCATTCGTCATAGCCGAATACCTCGGATACATCAAGTGCAACCGGTCGAGACTCTTCAGAATGATCAATTGCATTGTTCCAAACATATGTTATATAAGTTGGAAGATCTTTTGTTGATCTTTGCTTACGGACGCCATATTGGTGATCACTAAGAATATTAAATCCTTCTAGATATTTTAAAGAATGCTAATAGCCTTTTCCACAACTTCTTGGCTTTTTTAGATACCGGCTGAACAGTAGCGCATTTCTAACAGGAAAAAATTACTCCCTTTCGGTAGGATAGATTGAAAAGCCTACAGAAATCTAGAGTTAGTTCGTTTGCGCATTTCCTGAGTACTATGACAGGTATTTCATTAGTGCCAGAAGCTTCTTTGGTGTCTAGCTTCATTAAAATACGTTTTATGATATGCTCTCTGAAGACAATATTGGGCATCCCTGCCTACACTATGGGAATAGTGGGTAGTATTTTTTGCTTGAAAATTGACACTAGAATGTGAAATAGAGCTCAACCAATAAGTTGGCTTTCTCAACAGATGTGGTAATACTGTTAGTATTGTCTGGTCGTGTGAGTGGTGGTACAGTGAATTTAGTGGAAATTTGATTGACCAAAACGACCTATAATTGGTGGGGCAGGCCAGAAGTTTGTTTTTAATTACCAATTACAATCAACGGATTGTATGCCTCCTTGGTTTCGTCAATAATTTCTTTGCATCTGTTCCAGGCACGAACAAAGATGTTAAGTTTTACGCCGTTAGGATGCTTCTTTGCATTTTCGGTCAAATCCAGGTTTGCTGTTTCTTCGAAAAAGATGTGTAAGCTTCCATATGTCCCAAAATGACTTCGAAATCTTCTTTAGCGCAGGCAGGTGGGTCGTCAGATCTGAAATAAACGTAAAACCAAGGGAAAACTCGAAAATATTCCATCTCTACTTTACTATATAAATGCAGTTGATGCAATATTTGGAAGATATGTTGTTTACTCTAACATTATTTTTAATTTTTTTCTAATTTTTTACCTTAATATATAGGCTAACTATGAAAATTAACTTAACTAACCACAATTTATAGTACACCATAACACATTCCTCTAATTTTTATGTTTTTAGACTACTTTTCTAACATGACCAATCATTATACTATTATATTATTCACTAGTTATGGACCCCTTAACAATGAACTCCCTATACATAAGGTAAAGAATACATCTAATTGCTTTATTAGCAGTTCCCACAAATTAGACTATTTTTTTTTCAGTCGTACTAAATACCTTAAAATAAGACTGAAGTGTGAGTTCCACCCATCACTGGCGTACTCGGTCTAGGATTTTTGAGTGAACACGTGCTTCATAGTGCAAAAAGTGCCGACCTAATATAACATTATTAGTGGGACGTTTCAATTCATTACTCAACAAACCAGTTGAAGAAGTCAAACAACGACAGACTCAGGTAAACTTTGGAGACAAAAACAGTATTTTTGAAGAAAAAAGCACCGTTTATCTCAGGTAGCTGCATCAATACAACGGTTGTGGAAAAGAAAACAGCACCGTTCTCAAGTATCATTTTTAACAACACCCCCTCGAACGTGAATTGTGAAGACAAACAGCACCGATCTCAGGTAATCTTTAAATAATCTTTAAAACCAGAACAGACTTGCAAAACAAAAGACCACAAGCATTGAAAAAATAGCGTTGAAGAGAATACGAAACCGTTGTGAAGACAGAAAGCACCGATCTATGGTATCTTCAACAATAAGGCGTTCGTCGAAACTTAACATAAAAACCAATCACTAATTAATCAATCGATCGCAAGGGAAACAAGAAAAAAAAAAACGAACAAAAAAGTGCAAAAGTGAAAAGTGTGGATAGTAAACGCAATGAATGCTTCAGGCTTCGTTTTTCTATTGTAAGTACCATTTGTCTTTTAGGACTCATCTAAAATAAGTTTGCTTATAGTTTTAATTTTAATTTTTATATATCTCTTCTCCAGCTATTACTAACACAGTCAAAAATTCAAAAATTTTATATTCAAACCATCACTGACAAAAAAATGAAATTACAATTCTTTTTCATAAACAATTTTTTTTTATATATTTCCTTTTAGACAAGCTTTATCCTAAAATTTCAAGGATCTATAGACCTTAATAAATAAAAATAATAAATAATTGAATAAACTCTTTTAAGATTCTCTTTAAGAAAGGCTTTATCAGATAATTTTAAGAATTTATAGGTATCAACAAATGAAAAGAACAAAAGTCTTTTTTTAAAGGATACAACCACTATAAGAACCCTTGGAATATCACTGGGGCAACCACAAACAAAAATCTTTTTTCAAAATTGTTTCCTTTTGTAACAAGTATGACCTAATCAATATAAAAATTACCAAGTGTAAATAATAAAAACATATTCTTAAATTTGATAACGATTTACAAGAACTTATCGATCAATTGGATAAAATCAATATATCTGATAACAAAACAGAAATGGCTTTACCAGCAGAAAAAATTACGAACTTTCACGATTATATGGATATAATGGAAACCTCCGTATTTTGAGGATATTTTTAAATAATTGCACTTCTTTAATTTTTACAGCCATGGTGATGATGCTTAGAATAGTTTTATTTTACCTGCAATTATCGAAAAACTATCCGAACGCGCTTTAAGCTTAATCGGATCTAAAATACAAGCATTAAAATCGTGTAACGAAGTAAAGCAATTGCTAAAATTAACTATCTAGACTGTTTAGTGCAAGACTTTTAGGTTTTAAGGTTAAAATTGAAACACCATATAACTTTGGAATGCGATGTCAAGACGCTCGCTCTTCAATATTCTCAAAATTAAGCTCATTAGATTTAACAAACAAACAAAAACAAATCAGAATTCAAAATTACGAGGATTTAGCCCTAAAGACATTTATTCGGAATTTTCCTGTTCAACTACAAAATAATGTCAAATAACGCAACTCCTTAAATCTAGAGGCCGCAATGTCTCTCTTAATTGAAGAAGAAAAACGACATAAATGGATACAATTACATCGGCCCTAATATATGGCAAAATGTAAATAACCATACCGATACTGACCTGGTACCATTTTTAGTGCAGTAAAAAAATCATGCGTAATGAAATTTTCAATAAATGTTCGTTAGTTTTAAGTTCAAATGTGTACATAACCTATAATATTGAAAAAAAAACAAATAACTGTTTTTTTCATTTTATTGTACAGGCCCGTACAGGTGAACCGATCGGCTTGAAACTTTCAGAAAATATGCTTATAACAAAAATATTCTGAAATTTTGGTTCGAAAATATTGAACCCATTTTGTCTAAAATGGATCTTTTTTTAAAAAAATTTAGGTCTTGACGCCAGCTTTCCGATGCCATTAAAAATTATTTTGTTGAGTCACTTTAACTGTTTTTTTTACATTTGTTTATTAATCGAATAAAAACAAAAGCATTTTTTCATTCATTTCACAAGAAAAATTAAAATTTTTTATCACATCTGGTAGAGAAACGCGAGATCTTTATTTTAAAAAAAATCATTTTCGTTAACAATTTTTTTTTTTAATGTCAGTTGTTATTTGAATCTGAATAAATGTAAAAAAACGGAAAGTTAATGTCGAGACCTAAATTTTGAAAAAAAAGAATTATTTTGAACTAAATGACATAAAATGGTGGGCAATTCAAATTTTAAATAACAAATTCAATTGTGTCCACTGGATTCAATATTTTGGTATTAGCGCGACGTGCGTTAATAGTATTCACCACTCTTAAAGGAATTAAGCGGGTTACATCTATCGAACATTTTCCACGAAAATACTTGTTGAACATACTCAAGTCGCCAACCATTCTTCGATGTTCCAAGGAATCAAAGTTTCTGGTGGTGGTGAGTTCTGGGTCTCTAATCAGGTGAACAGCTCTCTTTTTAACATAATCCAACAAATGCAGTGCAACCCAAACATGGGAGCAGTATTACATGGTTGGCCGAATTTAAGCTTTATAGAGAATTACCAGTTGTTGTGGGGTCTAAAGCTTTCTAGCACGATAAAATATTCCCAGCTTTTGAAAGCCCTCTTGGCTATGCAGGCGATATGTTCATGCCAAGACATATTTACTCCCAAGTTACCGCCTAAATTTTGAAAAAAAAGAATCATTTTGGACTAAATGACATAAAAATGGTGGGCAATTCAAATTTTAAATAACAAATTCAATTGTGTCCACTGGATTCAATATTTTGGTATTAGCGCGACGTGCGTTAATAGTATTCACCACTCTTAAAGGAATTAAGCGGGTTACATCTATCGAACATTTTCCACGAAAATACTTGTTGAACATACTCAAGTCGCCAACCATTCTTCGATGTTCCAAGGAATCAAAGTTTCTGGTGGTGGTGAGTTCTGGGTCTCTAATCAGGTGAACAGCTCTCTTTTTTAACATAATCCAACAAATGCAGTGCAACCCAAACATGGGAGCAGTATTACATGGTTGGCCGAATTTAAGCTTTATAGAGAATTACCAGTTGTTGTGGGGTCTAAAGCTTTCTAGCACGATAAAATATTCCCAGCTTTTGAAAGCCCTCTTGGCTATGCAGGCGATATGTTCATGCCAAGACATATTTACTCCCAAGTTACCGCCTAAATTTTGAAAAAAAAGAATCATTTTGGACTAAATGACATAAAATGGTGGGCAATTCAAATTTTAAATAACAAATTCAATTGTGTCCACTGGATTCAATATTTTGGTATCAAAATTTTAGGGAATTTTTGCTGTAACAAAGGGAATATTTTCTGAAGGTTTCAAGCCGACCTGTAGAGGGTGAGTCAACGATAGAGTAAAGTTCATTATCTCATTTGTTTCGGGAATGACAAAAAAATGTTATATACAATAGTTTTAGGGAATGTTAAGGTGCATAGTTTAAAATTATTTTTGAGTATACAGGGTACTTCAAAAAAGTGTGGCCGATATAATATATCTTTTTTTAAATGGAACATCCTATTATCTAATTTATTTTTTAAATTCTGCTTAAAACTTCATAACTTTCTTATTAATGATGTAGTAGTTTTTCTAATATTTAATTTTTTTTTTTTAATAGTAGTTTTCGGTTTTGTAAAAAATTGCCAATAGCGCCATTGTTTCAGAAGGTGGAATACTCATAATTAGTACGAGCGTTCTATAAAAAAAGATATATGTAAAGAAATTTGATTTAGATGCTACAGAGTGTTCAAAATAAATTTGGTCATTTCGACTATTTTATATTGAAAAATCTCAAATTTTTTAAAAGGCACACCCTGTATATTATCATTTTTTCTGATAGATTTTACAAAACCCACCAACTTTTATTAAGTATGTCATATACCCATTTCTAATAGTTTTCGATTTATTTAGAATTTTTCAATTTTTATCCTTGTTTTTAATACACTTACACTATTGTGAAAACATAAAAAAATAGTTAATAATAATTTTAAAATAGTTTAACTTATCTAATGATTAATTATTATGACGTATTAAATCTTCAAAAATATGCCCATCTACTTGAATACACATGTTTAGTCGTTCTACTATATTTTCCTTCACTTGCCTTAGCATAAAGGGTGTTATTGTCCTGCACGCATCCCGTATCCTATTTTCCATATCTACTGGTGATGTAGGGGGATTCACATAAACACGATCTTTAATGTAGCCGCACAAAAAGAAGTCTAAAGGTGTAAAGTCACATGATCGAGGGGGCCACTGAATGAATCCATCCCTACCGATCCATTTTTATGGGTAACGATCGTTTAAAAGTTCCCGAACTCCCCGGTGGTAATGAGCAGGAGCTCCGTCTTGTTGAATTAACATTTTTTTCCCTTCAAAGTTATCAACTTCTTCAAGAAGCTGGGGTAATTCGTTTTGCAAAAAATTTAGATATCTAGGCCCGTTAAGCGGTCCGCGGAAAAAAATATGGACCAATAATTCGAAAATTTAATATTCCACACCATACATTAAGCGACCAATGGTTTTGCTTTTGAACTTCCTGGACCCAAAATGGATTAACTGTTGAACAATAATGGATGTTATGGCTGTTAACTCCTCCATTACTGCGAAAAGTAGCCTCATCAGAAAACATTGTTTTGGATAAAAAATTTGGATCGGCCTCTATTGCTCCATTCATTGTGGTACAAAAGTTTACTCGTCGTTTAAAAATCACGGTCTTGAAGTTCTTGGTGTAGTTCCATTGAAAGGGATGATGCTTGTATTCTCTCGTGGTGCGATTAGACGTAGATTGAGATATGTCAGATAAGTCAGCGAGTTGACGGCTGCTGACCTGGGGATTATCTTCAACATAAAGTAAAACCTCCATTTCTTTTTCCTCACTGGTAGCATTCTGGTTTACTACTTTCCGTTTCGTATACTCAACGCTACCACCACCATCAAACCGTTCCATTGAGCACTGAAAAGATTTTCTAGATGGTATACGTCTATTAGGGTACTTCGCTCCGTAAAGTGTTACTGCCAAAAGACAATTTTTTCCCTCCTCGCCCAGTATATAAACCATATCAATTAATTCATTTTCAGGAAAATCCATAACTACTACCTTTATACGTCACTTACTACAACAAATTAAACTATTTTTACTTGCTTAATAGACATGTCAAAATTTGACAATGCCTACATTTTTGTTTGTCTTGGCAACTATAAAGTGTAATAAAAACGATGGTAAAAATTGAAAACTTCAAAATAAATCGAAAACTATTAGAAATTGGTATATGACATACTTAATAAAAGTTGGAGGGTTTTGTAAAATCTATCAGAAAAAATAATAATATACAGGGTGTGCCGTTTAAAAAATTTGAGATTTTTCAATTTAAATTAGTCGAAATGCATAAATTTATTTGGAACACTCTGTAGCATCTAACTCAAATTTCTTTATTTATATCTTTTTTTTCATCTCTATAGAACGCTCGTACCAATTATAAGTATTCCACCTTCAGAAACAATGGCGCTATTGGTAATTTTTTACAAAACTGAAAACTAGTATTTTAAAAAAAAATGAAATATTAGAAAAACTGCTATGGTTAGGTATATAATATTATTAATAAAAAAGTTATAAAATTTTACGCAGAATTTAAAAATAAATTACATAATAAGATGTTTCATTTAAAAAAACATGTATTATATCGGCCACACTTTTTTGAAGTACCCTGTATATTCAAAAATAATTTGAAACTATGCACCTTAACATTCTCCAAAACTATTCTATATAACATTTTTTCGTAGTTCCCGAAACAAATGAGATAATGAACTTTACTCTATCGTTGACTCACCCTGTACAATAAAATGAAAAAAAACACAGATGTTTGCCTGTTTTTTCAATTTTGTAGATTATGTACCCATTTAAGCGATTTAGAAGCAACGAGGATTTGTCGGAAATTTTATTACGAAGAGTTTTAGTTTTTTGTTTGTCTCAACTGATATAACCGGAGTTTCACATTTTATGCTCAAAAAACGCGTTTTGAAAACTTTAATTGTTTATAAACAAAAGAGCACAAGCTTTTCGAGGTCAAGACTCAGGATAATACTCCTGGTGATACCCCAGAGAGGATAAATCATAATATTGCTGTATCTAAACCATGCCTATCTCATCATTATTTTTACCTTTTTTTACTGCACTATTAAGAATCCTATCAATTTAACACAATACGTAATTGATTAATTCAATATATGCTATATAACCCGATGATTTTAAGGCAGAAAATGCATCACGAACAAATGAACTTCACCCACAGACTATTAAGCTAGATTATATAAATTAACAAAATAATAATCCTTTAAATCTAAAACTTTCATTCACCGAATTATACCAATTACAAATGAATGCTACCCAATCGAATTATCCAAAACACCAAAATCTTAATTATTTAAATACCGAAGAACCAGAATTCCAAAATGAATAACTAAGTCAAGATCCCCATAACCTAATAAATCCTACCAACATAAATGAACGTAACTACATCGACTCTAACCTAACCCAATATATAAGCAGTCCTATCGACCTATCACAATGTTATATGGATTACCCGACCAACTTAATACAAAATTTAAACGATCCTATTGCCATAGCCCAACAGTATACGGACTATGCTACCAACTTAATGAATGTCATATGCTTCAAAATGAATCGATTTTATGAAAATTATTTAGGAACTAATAATAATGACATCAAACGAAATTTTCCCCCCAGGTTTCCTACAAAATGGAAAAAAACCTAATTCCGAACAAAGAGAAGTCACAATAAAATTGAACTTCCTTAACCCGAACTACCTTAAATCGACGTCCCGGAAATAGACGCCAAAGTATTAATAGATGCAGAAAGCATAGAAAGTATCCTCTCTGAAAAAAATTGCAAAAAAATATTATCCTACCCGAATTCTTACTGAAAATTCTAAAGAAACAAGTGCTCACCCTTCTTGTACTGTTTCGAAACGTTTAAAGTAAAAATTCTCTATAAATTTTATAGTTTGGATTACTTTAGTTACGAATTGAAGGCATAATAGGTAAGATCTATTAAGTAAACTATAAGCCTCAATCTATTTAGTAAAAATTTAATAATCACACCCCAAGCGACATTAAAAATAATAATAAAACAACCTACCGGTAACGCGAACCAAAAATTAAAAACGGACATTAACACCCTTAAAAGTAAAGAAGTCTTTAAATCAAAATACTCAGAGAACAGAAAAAATAATCTCCACCATTGTGTCAAGAAAAGCAACTAATGAACCAATACCTGTAGCCGAAATCTTATCAAAAATAAAAGTAACAAAAAAAAACAAAAATTTACCATATCCCAGATATTATGATCGATAATGAAAGAAAATTAATAATAAGAATTATTATTATCTATAATATGGACATCAAAATAAATATCGACATAGATACTAACACTTTTAGCAGCGAAGAAACCAATAAAACAAAATGCAGTAATGTAGTTCTGTCAATCACAGAAAAGATAATAAAGACACCGATCTATCAAAAAGAAAGAGCACCTCTAACGAACTATATAAGTCATACAGAATCAACTGAACCTTCAGAAGTAATTAAAACAAAAAGTACGTACGCCATGCAAGACAGCATAGAATTAACAATCCTACCACAATATTCGAAATATATAAATATTCCAAACCTTCCGAATAGAAAATAAAATCGGAATAGAAAAAGAGGTCAAAGAAATCCTAAGATCAAGGAAAACAACTGCAAAAGAATATGACTCTGCTAAAACGAACAAATCATCTAACCAAAAACATTCAGAACAAAAGATACAACAATAAACAATACCAAAAATTATTATAAGCTTATAGAATTTATAATACACTTTTCAAATCAAAATATTTATCCTACGAAACACCAACTTTACGAAATGATTTATATTAACAGCAAAAATCGCAATTGAAAGTATTCAAGCTATCTTTTAAAAAGAAATTATCAATTATACTTCCAAAAAAAAAATAGGAAAAAGGAAATGAAACTTATCAATCCTAGTTCCAAAAGGAGAAGAGATAAGAAAAGTAAAAAAGAAAGAAAATTCATTATTTACTCTGAAAATATAAAAAATACAGAACTTTTGAAACATGTGGATACTCTAGAGCTCATCTTTTCAAAAGAAAAGAAAAAGGAGAAAAGAAATTTACCACATACAATGGATGGAATTTGATTATAAAATTCCTTTATAGATTCTTTGGTTTTTTCACAGATTCTAATTTTATGTTTCTCATTCTCGTTGTCTTCTTTACCTAATGCCTGTGTGATGCATTCTTTTAAGTGGTCATACATCTGTTGGAGGTTGTCGTAGTTAAATTCATTTAATTTTTGATCTAATCGTCGTCTATATAGGTCTCTTATCGTTTCATCTTGCAGTAAGTGTATTTTGTATTTTATTTCTTTGTCTGCTTTTTCTGTTTTCTTATTAGTATTTCTGTTTTCTTTATCTATTGTTTCTTTTTGCTTTATTGTCTTGTACCACGGTACTTTTATATTTGCTATTAATAGTCTATGGTCTGTTCCACATTCTGCCCTCTCTTTACTCTTACGTCTTTTATTTTGACAGTGATATGGTTTTTAATTATAATGTAGTCTATTATTGATTTTAAGTTTCATGTTTCTTGCATCCAAGTATATTTGTGGATGTCCTTGTGTTTGTAGAATCCGTTTGTTATTTTGAGGCCGTTTTAGTTCACACAGCTCTATTAGTCTCTCTCCGTTGTCATTAGTAATGTCTTCTCCGAAGGGTCCTACGGTATTGTCCTTTGTTTTCCTTCCTGTTCTCCCATTCAGATCTCCCATTATTATTAATTCTTGGTAATTATAAGAAAATGTGAACTGAATTATTAACACGAATGCTTTGTCAATGGCACAATTAGTGCCATTGAAATGAATCAATAATAAACAAACCAAAAGATATCGAGAAAGATGAATATGACATTTCCATAATAAAGAACATTATAAATAATATAACGAAACCCAGCTGAACTACTTCCAGAAGAAAAAACTGAAACTTATGCTGTACTTTGGTCGCAGTGCAAAGGGCCATTTTGGTGGGCCACACTCCCCTCTACACATTACATTACATTACATATGCTGTACTAAAAGGTTAAATAACTACAGAATAAAGAAGAACAAATAATGCCAATAAAAAAGCCACCACGAAAGAAAATCAAATAATTAAAACATAAAAGAAAAATAAACCAAATAATAAAATTCGAAGTTTTACCCCAAATAGAAATAGAAACAATATATACGAAAAAGAAGATATTCCCAAAACCGCTTTCCAACCGAAAATGGATATTATGAATACAGAAGAATGCCATTCGGGCTCAAAAACTCTATCGAGACTCCATGCTAAATAGAGATGAAAGGAAGACTTCAGAAATTACTCTCTATATTGGAAATATACGTTATGATTACAAAGAATAATAAATAAAATATTAAAATACTACGAAAACAACAAAAAAAAAAAGGAAAATCCTACCGACTTCGTAATATGCAATACATCATTACGGTAACGTATGGAAAAGCTGCAGAAATATTTAGAAGGCTCAGATAAGACAACTTTACGATACAGCAAGTATAACCAACCCCTTGAGCTAAGGCGTGAATATATAAAAATAAGAAAAGCCTACAGGTACATTTACCCCAACTAGAAAAGAATATCTATAGTCAGATAAAAACAAAAATTGAAAGTGATGAAGAGAAAATAACAAATATATTGAGTATGTAGGGGAGCTAAAATAAAAGAATTTATAATCAACTATGTAAGTAAACCCATTCTAAAGAAGCAAAAGCAATAAATTTATAAGACCTTACATGATCATCAAGATTCTAGAACGAAATAAAATTATAATAACTCCGAAAAACAATCCTCGAAAGAAAGAAATCATATATATGTATGTATATATATATATATATATATATATATATATATATATATATATATATATATATATATATATATATATATATATATATATACGTATATACACCTATGTACTCGCCTTTGAAAATCAAATGAATACAAAGAATTATTATAAAGAAATTTTTTCAGTAACTCAATTATTAAATAATAAAATATTATCACAACTAAATAAGTTAAACCCTTCAATACATCAAACAGAACGCAGTTCTAATAAAGAGATTAGGTTCAATAATTAAATATCAAAAAATTCATTAAAATACAAGAGACGATCAGAATAAAATGAAATTGACTGTTTAGACCAAAAATCTCTTTTAGAAAATCAGTAAATGCCCTTTAAGTAAATATCCAAAATGTAATTAATAATCAATTAGTAATTAAATAAAAATCAATAAAGTTTAGGGTAAAGGTACTACCATTCCATGATAATAAAAATAAACGTTAAAATAAAACTCTAAGTAAATTACGACTTACTTGAAAAATGAAAAAAACAGTGGTCAGCTTGTCACGGAATAATATCTTTCACAATTCAATAAATTAGCTTAGCAATAAATAAAAGAATCAAATCAATAAATCTATACTTGACCACTATTTACTACCTTCCGGACCCAAAATGAAAAGTTTGTACTTTTGAAAAAATTAAAGAAACCAAAATTTATTTTTATAATAGTAGAAACAGAAAGTATATAATAACGACCAAAATGGAAAAAAATAAGAAATTTTAAAAATTAACTAAAACCAAGTGAATCCCGATCACACCCTAAAGAGTCGTAGCGAACTAAAAGTGAACAAAAATAATGGAAAACAACCCCTAAATGAAACACACGTAAAAACGTTTGAACATTAAAATTAAAACTCCCAATATTAATGTTGCCTACCCATTGATAGAGTAAAAAATCTATAAACCCTTAAATTTAAATTAAACAAATCTCAATAAACTAAATAAAGTGAAGACCTTTTTAAAAAGTTAATAAATAGTTAATAAATCTAATTAATACTAATAATCAATAAATGGAAAATTTTTATGTTCATCTTAATCAATAATTTACGAGGTTTTCAGAAATATTTCAGATTCAAAAGCATACGTAGAAGACAAAATTCTGAGATGAACCCCGAATTTTAAAGCTGAGGAGGAAGGAGAGTTATGGAACCCTTAACAATGGAACCTCCTATACATAAGACAAAGAAGACATCTCATAGCTTTATCAGCAGTTCCCACACCTTGGACTATTTTTTTCAGTAATATTAATTACCCTAAGATAAGTCCGAAGTTATAAATTTGTAATGGTATTATTTTCAGTCAGGGTTTACATCGAGTTTGTAACATTCGATTTAGTTTTTAGGAAATATAAGTTTGTATTTTTAACTTGTGAGTTTTTTAAAACGTGTTCTCTGAATTCCATTCATCATATCACCCACTAATATTACGTACACTTATTATATATTCTAATATCTGAGTCGCCATATAATATAAGACTTTATATTCTAGCTTCATATAGATTCAAATAGAGAATCAAATCGTCACGAAACAAATAAAACATTTTTTACTGCCATCTCTAGTCCTACTACCTTCTACCAACTATTAAAAATTAGTCTAAGAAGTAAATAGAAGTTATTTGAAGTAGTTCCGTAATGTTAGCGTTATCTAACTGTAGTTAAAAAGATCATTTACCGCCAATAACGTAAGTTGTAGGCGGGGTAGGTGAAAGTGCCTATTTGTGCAGTCCCTTGACTTATTCTAGTCAAACGTAGGTTACAAATGTCAAGACATCCTTCAAGTACGTATAACTTGGACTCTTGTTTATAATTATCGTTTTTTTAACAATTTTCAAATTCAAAAAATAGATTTAAATTATTTGACAAAAAATTATTTTCTTACAATATCAAAATTTTAAAAATTAAAGAGATTAAACTTTTCGACCTCGTCAGTAATTTGCAGTATCCCGTTTTCGTTAGTATAATAATTCAAAATTTATTAAAAATTATACAAATGCTTATTTATTATGAAGAAAGTAAAAATTTGAATATATTCCTAGCTTATACCAGTGGCGGCGTTTGCATTGATATAGATCCTATATGTCATGGTCCGTTTATTGTGTTAGTATATTTTTGCCCCACCTAAGATGCATTTTTACCACATACCTGCATGACATTTATTTCTAATACTTAAACAAACTAATGAAACATACCACTTGTGAAAGTTCAACTTCTAAGTTTATTTGGTTGATACCGATTTCAGGAAGGGTCGATGAAAGGCAATAAAAAGTTCCGAGTTGCGGTACAAACCTTTTTTGAACCTAAAATTTACGGCCGAGTTGCGGTCCGTCATAGGCAGGTATAGAGCTATAAGTATGCAAGTTATGTGTGAAAACTAAAGCAAAAGACATATTTCAGCAATTACTATATTTGTAAGACATGCATTTAACAAACGTTATAGCATCAATTTCTTTATGTATATATTGAATTATCTTATTTTCTAAAAATGCTGAATTGTACCTATTAGTCGAACACTTTGGTGCACTGGTTTGTGCAGCGTTGATTTTCGCGTATGTTTCAGTCTGAAAACCCTTGATGACCTCTAAAAATTCATGAAAATTCAGATGAGATGAACGACTATCCTTTGCAAATTTGAATGAAAAACCTCAATCCCATTATTAGTTCTCAAACGCTGGCGTCGAGCGCGGCCTAAAGGATTGTAGGGAAAGGAGCACTATCATCGATGTAGTTTTCAACTATGTAGTCAACAAACAATGTTACTTGTGGTGAACTGGCTGATTTTCTAATAATTGGACGAAAACATCTCCCACGTGATCAGCATTTTCCAATGGGAGAATTTTTATCTTTGCATTCTCTAGTTAGTCCTCGATTCTGAATTGTTCTCCACCAGGATTGTTCTAAATGGAATCTGCATCCCACAAGTGTTGTCAATAGAAATTCGGTTGAAACCACACCGTGAATAGCGCGTTCAAAATCTGACCTGACCTTTGTAGGCGAGAAGACATATCCTAATTGCTGCATTTGGACTTTACCGCAGAGAATACGAAGTTTCCTTCTTGTGTGTGGAATAGGTTGAACACTGGCTCGGTTCAAATTCTTCCCTATTCTTGTCATATCGGAGCCGGTGAAAGTGTTCAGCACATTCGAATCTGCAGCCACCTCCTGCCGAATCATCTTTCTTGGTATTTCGTTGTAATGTTCCTCGTTGGCTCTCTTCTTCACTGCGTTGTTAATTTTTTGGCGATTCAGAACTTGTTCATTATCGTGTTGACGTTGATGATTGCCAGTTTGTCGTGAAAATATGTCGTCTGGTCTAATGAAATAAACATTGGCAGTGCAGTTCTTGTTTTCGTCTCAACCTTTGGGTATTTGTTTCGTCATATCACATTAGTTAATTATGCTATTTTCGTTGATATCAAACTCGATATATCTATGATGAGATTTTTCAACTTTATTTCTTGTTTTTTACTGCCAATATTAACATTCCAAATGTCTTTGATGTTTTGCTTAATTGGTAAAGCAACTTCTAAAGATCATCGCTATCACAAGAATAGAGCATCATCAGCATAGTATTTTTATTTTTTTATATTTCAGTCTATGACCCTTCAATCTACAAACTTCTCTAATCATCTCGTTCATTGAAAAGTAGTGGGCTAAAGAAGTGGATATTCTCACATTCTACCGACATTCGTTCTGTAAGTTCGCCGTTTATTTTCCTTTGAGTAAATATTTTCTATGGTTTTGAAGATGTTGTTTGGTTTGTGTTTTTTTCGAAAAGAAAATATACTCAGTCTTTTGAAGTAAGGGAAACATAAGAACGCTGGCTACTGAATCTCTCAAATTTTCGTTAATTTGAGTAATGATAAAACGGCGGTCCTTGCAAGACAGCCCCGATCTAAACTCTCTACCAATCAAGCATGTCTTTTGACTTTGGTTTGTTATTATCTTTGTTGTTAGTATTGTAACGAGGTCTATTCCTTCGTAGACTGAGTACTTTCTTGAGAAGCGATGCAACGAAGAAAAATATCTCTTGAAAAGTTAAGAATGACTTTCCAACACTAGAACAAGAATAATATCATAATCGAACTTCAAAATTCTGCAACATTTTTTTCTATTTTTTTTTTTCAGTAAACGACTAACAAAATAGCAAAAGCCAGACGCGAGTATAATATGTTTACCTTTTCAGTTAAGATCTGTTTTACTAGAAATGATCTTTTTTCGCCGAAAATATTGTAAATTTCATTTTTTTTTTCTCTTTGAAATATGAGAAATATTTAATTTTTTTTAGGGCAATAAGACCAAGGGATGGTATGGTTGTAACTGCACTAACTTTAGGAGAAGGCTTGCATAATTATCATCATACATTTCCGTGGGACTATAGAGCTGCAGAAATAGGAGCATTTTCCTTCAATTTTACAAAAGGTTTCATCGATTTTGTGTGCAAAAAATAGGTTGGGCTTACGATCTAAAGGAACCACCCCTGAGATGGTCAAACAAAGAATTAAACGTACCGGAGATGGTATTCGTGCAACGTGGGGTTGGGGAGACAAAGATCAGTGTGCAGAGGAGTACAAAAATGCTATTAGAATAGTCGCTAGGTAAAACCTAGTATCATAAAAACAACATTGTTAGTAGTATTTTAAGTTTTAAGTATCTACCATAGGATTAGATAATCTTAGAGAATTGGTACTTTATTAGTGACATACATGATTCAGATTAAAAATTCCAATAAATTAAAATTCTACCTGAAACTGTATATCATTCGATAAAAAAAACAAGTAGAAGATAACAATTATTCTAATCAAAATAAATATTCCATTTTAACAGAATTTTTTAAACTTGAATCCTCAATATTCTGTTTGAAAATGTACCTAGCAATATTGGCTACAAAAAGTTACCAGAAAACAAAAGTTGTACTACGCTTATCTCATTCCCTTTCTGCCTGCTTCCCTAAAAAGGTGTAGGTTTAAAACTTATCTAACTTGGCAATTAGGGGTTTAAATTGACAAGATACCAGTAAGCCAGCTGAATTTATATAACTGAACAGTACAAGTCTCAATAATTTGTTCTTATTACGAATATGATTAAACCGAAAAAAAAAACTATTTGAAAAATCTGAACTGTACTAATTTTTCTACCTCTTCAATATCTTAATTTTCCATTATAATTATTAATTTTCTTCTAAAAAGGTTTTTGCTGTATAAAATATAACAGTTCCAAAAGCAGAAACCAATTGAATGACTAAAAGCTTTTAAATCCATAACAACTATATTGAGTTAAAGTGTCAAGCCTTTTTAGAGAATTTTAACTGTTAATGTTACAACGTTCATTTCGTACTCACATCGCTTCGGCGCACGAGGCATCGGTCCTCTTTCGGTCGGTAGTCTTTCAGACGGTTATCCAACGGTCAAGCCTCGAGTGCCAAACTTTAAATTCACAGTACAAAGGGTCCAACAGAGCCTCGGGTAACTTGTTACAGTGGAGAAACGGTAACTCAGGGGGTCAATGCGCATGTCAGCTGCTAGCTAATGGTGGCCTTTCATAGATACGCCCTGAAAAACCGGTTTAACTAAAATACAACTTAATGGAGATAGGGAGTATGAAGTGAGGCAGTATGCTTGTATACGCGAGAATGACACGTGAAATCTAACGGAGTTCCTTCGATGGATAATGGTGTATACGGTGACGTGTCAAATGTTTCTGCTGATCACGATGGATTCGAACTGTGAACGGCAGATGGCAGCGCGACTATCGGATAGACTAGAATTCCTTGCCTCGGCCCAGTACTCTTTTTTCAAACCGCTCCAGGGATTCCCCAGTAACAATCTCAGTCGCACCGGAATGTCTTATCTCGGTCGGCCTCGCGATGCAAGGCATTCCCTTTTCAGCAACACTGCTGATCAAACGGATCCGCAGATAGTCTGCCCTATCTACTGATGTCAGTGTAGGTGCTAATTCGTAGGGAGGCGCTTACAGCGCTGCTGAAGATAGTCTGCCCTGTTTACCAGTGTATGTATGGGTGTTGATACGCGACAGGTGCATTTCAGACAGAAACAGGTTGCTGGTAAAAACAGATTCGCAGAGAGTCTGCTTTATCTACCAGTGTCTGTGTGCGCCTATGAGTCGATACGCAGAAATGCGCATAATGGTCGCACGGATTCGGAGTATACCCTTAGGTTTATAATAATAATAATAATGTCTTTATTGTGCATTCACATTATAATTACAATAATATAGTGTCAGTAACTAGAACACACAAAAGGCGTAGAAGAAGCTAAGCTTCCTCACTTAACCTACTTATCATAATATGCAATAAACTAGACTTACGGTTAAGATAACAGTTTTTTCTTAACTCTATTTTACAGAGGGCAAATATATAAGCAGTACCGTTTGTAAAACAATCACTTAGTATCAGAAGTCAGACTTAACGGACTCAGCAGAGCGGCATTGCGCGCTCATGAGAGTCTAAGTACTATTCATGCTGGAACAGAGATGCTGTGCTAGAGGACGTATGGAATTTTTAAAAATCTGAGACGGGACGTTTTTCAAATTGAACGGGACCAGGTTGGATTTTTTGCGAAATTTGATAGCTGAACGATCTTTCATATAGAGTTGTTATGTGGGAAGTTGGAGTGATAGTAAATTTATGCCTCAAATCCAACGCATGTGCATCATATCTGAATTTTTTTTTGATATAAATATGGCGGGCATTTTAGAAAGATTATTTTATTATGCAAAACTAAGCTATGAAACATTCCTCTTTCTCTCATGTTAAACCAGCCAATATCTTTCAATTTTGCACTCACCTCCCTTTCGTATTTTCTGATCCCACATATCATTCGCACACAGCAGTTTTGTATCAACTGGATGCGCCTTGCATCTTGTCCCAGCAAGCATTGCCCATGCAAAGTATCACAAAAAGAGAAGTTTGACAAGACCAGGCAGTCACATAATAATTTCTTGAGGTTCATATCCAAAAGATGCTTTTGTTTGAAAATTAGTTTTTTAAATTACCAAATGCCTTTCTTACACAGCTGTTAATGTGTTCAGGGAACCTCAAGTCAACGTTGGTACAAGCATCAGAGCGAGATTTCTAGCCACATTCGAAGTAACCAGAGCGTCACCATTTAGACTGATGTGGAGTAAATTATTGCATTGGGTCCCTAACATGCTTACGTCTAAAAAGAAGTACCTTACATTTCTTGGGTTAAAGACTAAACAATGATCAGCTGAGTCCCGCTGCAGCCGTTGAAGATCACTCATAAGCATGTTATTAGCCTCAGCAATTTTTTCCGGTTTAAAGGACAAGCATAACTGAGTATCTTCCGCATATAAATGCACTGTGGCGTACCTAAGATTTCTAACTAGTTGTGAATTGTATCGAGTAAAAAAGAGAGGACCAAGAATAGACCCCGGCGGGACGCCACATGTGACATCCACGTGGACTCGAGATAGTATGTTATTACTCCTGACAGATCGGACTCTTCCAGAGAGATAGCTTCCAAGGAACGGACTACTGGTCAAAAACGGATCCATAGAAAATACGCCCTCTCGGCACTGGTGTTTGTCAGAGAGAGGGAAAGATAGTAATCTTTCTCTCTCGGTTAGGCGGTCAGTCTCTTACCTACAAGCGTACCCCTCTAATAAAAAGGATATTAAAAAAATATATAAACCGGCAACGTTGGATTGGTAGTCGACTTAGCTGGGTCTGCTCATGTCAGACTGCTAGTCTACTTAGCACTTCGGACGATCGGCTAGTACTGACGGTTTCAATGTGCGTAACGTTATTTTATAGGCGCAGCGAGGCCATGCAGATGTGAC
>CM032447.1:165242153-165304056 GCA_019049505.1 Pachyrhynchus sulphureomaculatus | reverse complement strand
GTTCGTTTTACTTATTTTGACCCAAGTGGTTAATATAACCGATTTTTTTGCTAAAAAATCTTGCTGACCTTGATGAATTCTATTGCAGACAGTACCATATCTTATTTCCTGCTAATCATCTCCTAGTTTTAGCTCTACTCCCATATCCGCACAGCTTTGCAGAAATCGTAGGATTTACACATCGTATAACAATTTATTCCCAGAATAATAGCTAACCTACTTACAACTGAATAATAATGAAAAATTAAGGGTCCTTTTCGGGTTAATCTAATAAAAGATGAGATAACGCATCGCGAAGTTCCTTTTTCGGTCTGAAATAAATGCTTTCTGACAAAGTTAAGCCAGTGTTGTAACATAAGTTAATCATTACAGTTAAAAGGGATCAGTAAAAATATTGTGATGTTCACTTAATTAGACCAAGGAAGAGAATTCTTCTCTCGTCTGCTGTTTAAATACATAAAACTTTATATTATATATTAATACATTGTGTAATGAAAACTGAATTCTAACATATTATGCACGTTAGTAACAAAAAAAGGAAATTAATTTAAATATAATGTTAATAAATGTATTTAATTTTTTTTTATGGTAAAAAAAAACAGATATTCATAGCCCTTTTATTTTTTTTAGTGTACATAGGTGGTGTATTAAGTCTCCTTAGTCTGACAGCCGAGCTCATAGACTTGGTCACATCGATCATATAAAGCAAAATGGCCTATGAGGTTATTACTGGTTATTTTCAACTTTCTTATATATGAGGTATGTTATATAATTTACTAATGATAATAAACATTTCTATGGAATTTTTACTAAACATTATAAAAAAAAAATTGTAATAAAGCTTTTTTTAGATGTCCTAATCCGTAACTTGAAAACTAATGTAAATGCTATAAAATTATAATACTAACAAAACCAAAGATAACTTTTCTGGAACTGAGCAAATGCCATATATTTAACCATTTTTCGCTGCTTATCTTAATTAACAACTTTACCTAAACATAGATAAAATAAATGGCATAAAGAGTGCCATATGATGTTTTATTAAAAGGAATTTTCGCGCTTATCTTGTGTATTAATTTAATAGCACAACACTCCCTTGCTAATTCTTTTGGTTATTGTTAAAAATAAAGTAACAAAATAATATAATTTAAAAAATCCGTAGGATGTTATCTATCAATAAAGTAGTTTTGTATCGCGACTTGAAAATGATATTGTACAAGAGGTCTAATAGACAATATATAATCTCCGCAATAAAGCATCTACATAGGGTGCAAAACAAAGAAGAAGCTCGGTTATTATATGTTGATACCTATTTATATTATTTGCATGATGTACATATATTTTAGAATCCAATAATTCACTGGCTCGTGACCATCGAACCCACCATAAGTATTCAATACAGATGCTGATCCACATGATCCAAGGCGTGGATTGTTCTTTTCGCTCACTTGGATGGGCAATGCTCAAAAAACGTCCAGAAGTACTTAAAAAGAAAAAAACTTATAGCAGAATGTAAAACAGGAGAAACTCCGTTAAATATCAGAGTTCAAATTAACTTTTATCTAAGAATAAAATAACAAAATTAGGAAAACATGAAGAAAAAAAGAGAGCGAGCAAGTTATGGAGGAGAGGGAGTTTGTAACAACATATATTGCCTTATTATCTAATCTGAAATCAAAGTATGACAGATAGATGGATATATATCTACATATATATCTACATATATATATATATTATATATATATATATATATATATATATATATATATATATATACATATAATATATATATATATATATATATATATATATATATATATATATATATATATATATATATAATATAATATATATATATATATATATATATATATATATATATATATATAATATATATATATATATAATATATATATATATATATATATATATATATATATATATATATATATATATATATATATATATATATATATATATATATATATTGATTATACGGCATAATAAATATAAAACAGTTTTGTCTCCATTTGCTTTGGAAAAAAAAGTCAATATTAAAAATTGAGAAGTTAAAAAATATACAACGTAGGACTAGAAATATTTTTCGTAATCACGTTTATAAACAACATAAAACGTACAAGTGCTGATCGTAAAGTAAAGTTCCCTTATTTCTTAAAAATAGGCAGTAACGTTTATTTTCAAAACCAATACATCATTTGAAAGCTTAAACATCGTTCTAATTTTCAACGTTATCGCCCTTTCGATCCAAGCATTTTTGTAGACTTCCACCCGTATCAAAAAATTCCGCCGCCAAACCTTTGAGGTAGCGATTCACCTCTTCTTCGATACTGAAGCGTTGTCCACCCAAGTGTTCCTTCAATTTTGGAAACAAGTAGTAATCACTAGGTGCTAGGTCCTGACTATAGAAAGGGTGGGATTTTACAGTTCATTTAAACTGTTTCAGTAGGTCCTGGATTTGACGAGAGACCTGGGGTCGAGTGTTATTGTGAAGCAGCGCTACACCTTTGGCCAGCCTTCCTCTCCTGCGGTTCTGGATCGCCCGTTTCAACACTGCAATAGATGAACCGAATTACTAATGGACACCGACTTCCTGTAAAATTAATATTGAACAGTGGAAATAGGAAGAAAAAATGCGAAGTCATTTATGTCTCCTATACTCTGGCGATAACCTGAAAAAACATGATATATACTGCTATTTCTGCAGATGCAGCTGAGATCAATAGTAGAAATAGAAAATTATGGCTGTATTCCAAAGTGAATTCAGTGACAGTCAGCGGTTGAAGAAAATCAGGATGATTTTTGTAGATACCGACGAACGACAACGATATGAAAAAAATCCTCGGAATGAAGATGATATGGAAATGAACATGAATGATAGTATCCATGGAGGAACTAACCAACGGCCTTAGCATGCCCCTGTAGTCATAGAATTGTGCGCGTCCCTAATCATGTAGTTATAGAAATCTGCAAGCCTAGGGTCATGTCGTTATAGGAATATTGGGCGATTGGGTTCAAAGGTATATGGTTAGGGGGTTATGTCGTTAAGAAGTTATGGGGTTATGTGAGTCTAATGGTTTGGCCTACTTGCTTTGTCATCTGATTCATCAGATTCACATTTCACTCGAGTTCCATGGTTATACGTGCCTTCATACCTTGGTTCATGGTGTTTGTGGGTTATGGGGTTGGATGGTTTTGGATTCATGGAATCCTAATAATCCACAAGTATATAGTCTTGGTCATCTGATACATAAAATCCACGTTTCCCCGAGTTTTGTGGCTATAAGTGCCTTCACAATCTCTAAAATTGCGATTTTTGAGGTTAGAGAAAAAATGAGAGGTGATGGAGCAAAACTAAAACTGAATTCGTTTTCAGCGACCCCGAAAATATATAAAAGATCTGGTCTAGTCATCGGCACATGAAAAAATATTTTTGTGGTCCTGTGTAATTAATATTAGTTATTAGTAGTAAAAGTTAAGATAATTTGCTTAAATGAGCATTGGCTCAGGGCAGATCAGCTGCAGTGCATGGAATACTCAATTTTCAGTTGGCAAGTTGTTTTTGCAGATCTCATGTAAAAAATGGTGGATGTTGTATCTACGTCCATCCCAAAAGAGAAGTAAGAAATCTGAATGTTCTTGAAAGGATGTTAGTTGAACGAGTGTGCGAGAGTATGCGAGATCTCTGCTTGCTATGCCAAAAATATAAATCTAATCATTATTAGTGTATATAGATCTACAGAACTTAGAAATATAGACATCATATGTAGTGCTTTGGGGTTTTTATTAAAAACTCTTCCAAAAGTAAATATTATTGTAGCCGGAGACTATAATGTGCATTTTAATAATAAATCTGATGATAACATGCATAGAGTGGTCCAGCTTTTTACGTCTTTTGGGCTTCACCAACAGGTAATTGAACCTGCACATACAGGGGGTAACTGCCTAGATAATATTTTCAGTAACTATTGTTGTATCTAGATAAAGGTAGAGTGTCTGGGCTTTTCAGATCACTATGCCCTAAAAAACAAATTTTACAATCCAAGGTATAGAACAAAAAAAAAATCCTATGAGATTATACAGCAACAATAAGTATAAAACATGGATCGATCATATTTCGAAAGAAACCTTGGATTGATGTATATAGGGGAAAATTCTGCAGAATATAAGTACACCATTTTTTTCATAAAGCTTTTTATACTACTATGATATGTGTTTTCCTCAGAGTAAAGAAAAGAATAGGCCAGAGACGGGAAGCTGGATAACTCCAGAAGTAGTTAAAGTAAAAGATAGGCTTAGATTTTATTTTGAAGTTAAACAGCGGTATCCTACTGAAGGAAATAAAAAGATATATAAAGAGTACAGGGCAGTATACAATAATGTCCTATCAATTTCAAAAAAACAATATTATAAAAATAGGCTAGAGAAAACAGATAATTACAGTAAAAACTGTTTGAGATATAATAAATACTGAAACTGGGAGAAAAAATAAATTGAAAATTACCCCGGAAAACATATCTGCAAATGAGTTGAATAGTTTTTTATATAACTCATGCAAAGTCACTCACCCAAAATCTTTCAAAATCAAGCATAAATATAAATTCATTTCTAGATAAAAAATTAAAACAAAACTATGTTCATTAAACCAGTTGATTTATACGACATAAAACGTATAATAAACAAACTTAAAAATAAGAAGACAGAAGATATCTTTGGAGTGAGTGTTTTTAGCATGAAAAGAGCATCTGAATTTGTAATTCCACCAATGGTAGATATTGTGAATGCCTGTCTGGAGGAAGGAACGTTTCCATCTCACATGAAATTAGCAAAAATCATTCCACTCTATAAAAAAGGTGAACCGAGCCTTCCTCACAACTTTAGGCAAATATCAATACTACCTGTATTTTCAAAAGTTTTGGAGAGTGTCATATTTGAGCACTTTGTTGCCTTTCTAGATAAACATTGTATAATCATCCCAAGACAATTTGGTTTTAGGAAAAATGTAACAACTTCGGATGCTATTTTAACTCTTGTAAAATGTATAAGAGATGCTTTTGAAAAAAGAAATAAATTTATAGGGTTATTCGCAGATTTAACTGCAGCTTTCGACTGCGTAAACCGTAAATTTCTGTTAGATAAAGCATATTTCTATGGAATTAGGGTGTGGCTTTTAAGCTCTTGCAGTCATATCATGAGGGGAGATATCAAGTTGTCTGCTGTAATGGTAACAGCATGAGTGCTCCGATGCTTGCAGAGATCGGTGTACCTCAGGGGTCTGTGCTGGGTCCCCTACTCTTCCTCCTTTACGTGAATGATCTTCCACAGGCATTTGAAATTTTTGGAAAAAATATCCAAAATATCGAGAGCATTATTTATGTGGATGATGCAACATTTGGAGTGTCTTTCGAGGGAGGTGAGGATCCGGCTCAGTTGCTTGAGGCAATGACGGATCAACCTAAACTGTGGTTCCTCTCAAGTCAACTAGTTTTAAATGACACAAAGACCGAGTCCATAATATTTGAAGCAAAAACTATTAGCACTGATGTAAAAAACAAAATAAAATTCCTAGGGGTTACTCTAGACACCAACCTTTTATATACCGATCATGTAAATAATATATGCAACAAACTAAACAAAGCAATATATGCTATAAGACGAATTAAAAATACAATAAACGAAGCAGCTGCACTTACAACTTACCACTCTCTTTTTGATTTAATATTGCGTTATGGAATCCTAGTATGGAGTTCTGCGGCAAGCACTCACCTTGAAAAAGTTTTTAGAGTGCAAAAATCTGCTATAAGATGCATTGTAAACTTAAAACAGGATGAGTCCAGTCGACCTTATTTTAAGTCACTAAAAATAATGACTCTATATGGTTTGATTATTTACCAAAAACTCATATATGTCAGAAAGAATGTTGCTAGGTATTGTACATTATCGCATATTCATGCACATGGTACGTAACTGATTGGCCAGAACAAACATGGAGGAGATTAAATTATTTAATGCTTCGCCTCGAGAGATGAGATTGCAACAGCCCGGTTCGATTTAATAGTAGCTTAAAAAAAATTATAATCAATGCCGCTATCTATAATTTTCAGTGAATTTTACCACACTGACTAGGAATAGAGAGAATTTTAAGCACTACATTTAACTATAGATATAGACCAAAACCTTTTAAGTTGTGTGATTATGTGTGGAGTTTGCTCTTGCCCGTAACTATGTATTCTTTATGATCGATAAATATTATTATTATTATTATTATGATTGTTCTCGTTTTTCTTTCTCACATTTGGTCAATGAGGTTCCATGTTTGGCTGACGGGCGCAAGCCCAAGTCAGCACAAACGCATTACCATTGTGTATTAAGGAATGACCTGACAATGTTACAATGTTTTCAAAATCACTGACTTCTGAATGTTTTTGTGTATGTTTTGTGTTGAGTCCTAATTGAAGTGTGGTGTGAATGTTGTTGGTGTAAGGCCTGTGGCTGATATAATGAGGGGGACAATGATGACTTTTTCTTGTTTCCATAGCCTTGTTATTTTCCGTTGCAAGGTCTGTGTATTTGGAAAATTTTTCTGTGTATTTCGTTTGGATGTTTGTGTCGTTGGGAACAGCTATGTCAATTAGATAGGTGACTTTTTCTTTTTTGCACTGAAAAGTAATATCGGGTCTATTGGCGGAGACTATTTTATCTGTATGGATACTGATGTCCCAGTAGAGTTTGTAATCTTTATTAAGAAGCCTTCTGTTTCCGGGAATAGCTGTTTTCCGTGGAGTGTTTTTTCTGACCACGTTTTCATCTTTTCCTGTTGTAATTGGATGTGACTGTGTGTATCTGCTGGGTGGTCTACCCGGGATAAGTCGGGTGGGGTATAGTTTTTGTCTGCTTTGACTGTTGCTGTGTGGAGGCTGGTTTGCTTGGTGTGAAAGAATTTCCTAAGTGCTTGTATTTGTTTTGTGTGTAATGATCTGATGTCTATAATTCCTCTTCCTCCTGCCTTCCTCTCGATGGTAAGTCTTTCTTTGCATGCGTTGGGGTGTAATTTCCTGTATTTGGTGAATTGAGATCGTATAAGGATGTAAATATTTTCTATGTCTGTTTGTGACCATTTGATGATACCAAATGAATATGTGAGTATAGGTATAGCGAACGTGTTGATGGCTTTAGTGAGATATTTGGAGTTTTATTATTATTACAAGAAGTTCTTCTTTCTCACATTTGATCAATGTGGTTCCATGTTTGGCTGACGGGCCAAAACCAAGTCAGCACAAACGCTATTACCATTCCGTATTAAGGAATGACCTGACAATGTTACATGTTTTCAAAATCACTGACTTCTGAATGTTTCTGTGTATGTCCGTGTTGAGTCCCAATTGCACTAAATGTGGTGTGAATGTTATTGGTGTAAGGCCTGTGGCTGATATAATGAGGGGGACAATGATGACTTTTTCCTGTCTCCATAGCCTTTTTATTTCCGTTGCAAGGTCTGTGTATTTGGAAATTTTTTCTGTGTATTTCGCTTGGATGTTTGTGTCGTTGGGACAGCTATGTCAATCAGATAGGTGACTTTTCCTTTTTTGCACTGAAAAGTAATATCGGGTCTATTGGCGGAGACTGTTTTATCTGTATGGATACCGATATCCCAGTAGAGCTTGTAATCTTCATTTTCAAGTATGGATGTTGGCGTGTATTTGTAGTAGGGATCTGTGTTTTCTATGAGTCTGTATGTTGTGGCCAGTGCTTGGTGAACTACTTTGGCAGCTGAATCATGCCTGGCTGTGTACTCCGTTCCGGCCAATATTTTACATCCGCTCGTTATGTGTTCGATCGTTTCTTTCTGCTGGTGGCATTTCCTACATCTGTCCTCTGCAATAGTCGGGTCTTTGATGATATGCTTTTGGTAGTTTCTGGTTAATATGACTTTATCCTGGATGGCAAGTAAGAAGCCTTCAGTCTCAGGGAATAACTGCCCATCCCGTAACCAGGTGTATGATTGTTTTTTATTTACGTGGTCTTGTTCTATGTGGTATCTGTGTTTTCCGTGGAGTGTTTTCTCTGACCACATTTTCATCTTTTCCTGTTGTAATTGCGTGTGACTGTGTGTGTCTGCTGAGTGGTCTGCCCGGGCTAAGTCGAGAGGTGTGTAGTTTTTGTCTGCTTTCACTGTCGCTGTGTGGAGGCTGGTTTGCTTGCTGTGAAAGAATTTGTTTTGTGTGTAATGATCTGATGTCTATAATTCCTCTTCCTCCTGCCTTCCTCTCGATGGTAAGTCTTTCTTTGCATGCGTTGGGGTGTAATTTCCTGTATTTGGTGAATTGAGATCGTATAAGGATGTGAATATTTTCTATGTCTGTTTGTGACCATTTGATGATCCCAAATGAATATGTGAGTATAGGTATAGCGAACGTGTTGATGGCTTTAGTGAGATTCTTAGAGTTGAATTTTGTTTGCAAAAGTTTCGTCAGTCTGTTTTTGAATTCGGTTCTGAGCTCTGTTTTAATGTGAGTGTGGTTGAGTTTGGTGCTTTGTTGGAAGCCTAGATATTTGTATGTTTCTTTATCGAACATGTTATCGAGCGTTTCATTGTTGATGGTTTCTGTCTCATGGTGGCACTTCCACTGGCCTTTGTTGATGTGGAGCACTTTGCATTTACTTATACCAAATTCCATATTGACATCTAAGGTGAATATTTCTGTGATTTTGAGGAGTTCTTTTAGCTGTGTTTCTGTGGCAGCGTAGAGTTTTATGTCGTCCATATATAGGAGGTGGTTTATTTTATGTTGATTCACTTTTTGGTGTCTGATATTGAAGCCATGCTCTGTTCTGTTTAGTATATTTGAGAGTGGATTGAGACAGAGGCAAAACCATAGAGCACTGAGCGAGTCTCCTTGAAATATACCCCGTCTGATGTACAGCTCTTCTGTTTGGATCCGTTCGGTTTGTGTTTTCTAGACGTATTTTGGTTTTCCATGTTTTCACAATTTGCGCGAGAAACTGCCTGAGGTGGTTGGTTGATTTTATAGATTTCTAGGGCCCTGATTAACCAGCTGTGGGGTATGGAGTCGAAGGCTTTTTTATAGTCTATGTAACCGATGTGAAGGTTTCTGTGTTCTTTTCTGGTTTGTCCCATAATCACGCTATCTATAATCAGCTGCTCTTTGCATCCTCGACTATTTTTCCTGCATCCCTTCTGCTCTTCTGTGAGGATATTGTTGTCTGTTAGGTGTTGTTCTATTTTCTTCGAAATTGTGGCTGTGATGATCTTGTATATGGTTGGAAGACAGGTGATAGGTCGGTAGTTTGACGGGTTTGTGGTATCTGAGCTTTTGGGTTTAACGTATGTTATTTCTTGTGTGAGGAAAGTGGAAAATGTGTGTGGTTGTAGAATGGCTTTGTTGATTTGGTGTGTGAGTGCTTCGTATGTGGTGGTAAACTGTTTGTACCAGAAGTTTTGTATATTGTCTATTCCAGGACATTTCCAGTTGTGTGTGTGTTTGATAGTTTCTGTAATTTCTTGTGTATTAAATGTGGTATTTTCTTGTTCTGTCACATGTTTATGTTTGTCTTCTTCGGCTTTGATCCAGGGGGTGTTATTATTGTGTAGTTTTGCGTTCTGACCAGATACTTTTCCAGTAATCTGTGAGTTTTTGTTTGTTTGGTGGTTCAGTCACTGCTATCTGCCTGTTGTACATAGTTTTCCGGTAGAACTGTTTTTCGCTTCTTCGGAAGAGGTTGTTGGTGTCTTTCCTCTCATTTGATTCTTTGTGTCTACGGAGTCTTGCTGCATATACAGATAGTTTTTGTTTCAAGGTATCGAGGATTTCTGGCAGTGTTCTGTTGGGAGACTTAGATTTGATCTTGTTTGCCCCCTGTGTGACACGTTTGGACGCGTTCCCGCTTATAAACTGGGTAAGATGTCCTAAATCTCTCCTGATGTTGTTGATTTTGTTTTCTATTCTTATTTGCCATTTGAATTTTGGTTTTGTCCTGTTGGGGTTTCCTTGTCGTTGAGGGGAGTTTTTGATTATTTTGTGTTAGAGTGGTGATTGCTGCTGCGTATATTATTGTGTGAATGTCTTCGATTGTGCTTAAGTCTGTTATATACTGAGGTATTATGTGCTTGTTTAGTGTGTTGAGGATTGGTGGCGTGCTCTGTCTGAAGATTAAACGAGGGATGGGATTTCTTGTTGTGGGGGGGTCGGTGCCTGACCATCGAGCTAGATGTGACTCCATTTTTGCTTTAAGTGTTTGTATGAGAGGTGATTCGGGGTGATGTTGTGTGGATGTCGTTGAGGGTGGCGAGTGATTCATGTTGTTGTCTGTGATATGGTGTTGCGCGGTACTCGCAATATTATTTTGCGTTATGCTCCTCCTGGGTGGTGGGTATTGTTGTGTTCGACTGGGTGGTTGTGTGTGTGAGGCTGGTTCGGAATCTTATTTATTGTTTCTATTGTTTGGTTGGTCTGTGCTCAGTTCAACAGCCACTGTGTCCTTGATGGTTTGCAATTCGAGAGGTGTGAGACGATTGTTCTTGGTAATAACTCTTTTTTGGTCTATTACTCTCTGTTCTGAAACAAGTAATTGCAGATGTGGATATTCCGTCAAGAAAAGTCCGTGCAGTTGCTGTCTGTAGCCCGATGTTATTGTTTCGAGTTTGGTGGCGGTGTAGTAACAGCGCATCACCGTCCTATTCATCTCATCCGTCCACTTTAACCGCTGTCTTGGTTTTCCAGCCTTGGTAGTTGCATGTTGTCCTTGCAAAACATACGGGCCCTGGCCTGGCTTTGGTGGTTGTGTTTGTCCCGTATCTACGTCGGTTGTGCTTGGGATTGATGTTGGTGGGTCCAAGCGGCGAGTGATTCTCTTCTCAGTGATTTCTTTGTCAGGTTTTGTGTTTTCATTACAGCAACGCATGGCGTGTTCGTTGATTCCTGTGGTGCAACTCATGCGCTGCTGTGATTTTCCCGCCTTGGTGGGTGTCGGCTTAGTCGCCGACACAACACTTTTGGCAGGTCCATTTTCGGTTGCCTGGTCTTCATCGTTTTGGTCGAGCTGCCATTTCCCGCGACGTCCTCGACCGTTACGTCGCTCGCCCGATGCTTCTTTTATTGGTCTGTTGTTCTCTGGAATGTTTTCAATGTTTTGTGGTGTCAAAAGCTCAAAGTGTCCCGATATTGGGTTGCCTGTTAGTAGAAGGTAAATGGTTTTGTTGTATTTTCCCGTGCTTATTATTGTTGGTCTGTCCGTAAAAGTTATTTTTGTATGTCTTGTTCTTCGTTGTTTTGAGAAGATATGAAAGTTGCTATTTTGTGTTTCCGAGAGGGCAAATATCTCTAGGCTCGTTCCATAGGTGCCATTTTTTTCCGCATATAACTATAATAGTTATTGAAGTCTTTTATGTCGTCGACTTCAATTAATGAAAATGTGTGAAGTTCCGACCAGTTTTGTTGTAAATATCTTAGAGCAACCTCTCGGAGTTTCTCATGATGGTTCTGGTGGCCATATAAGTGTAAGCTAACTGCACGGAAAAGGCAATTTCCATCACCTACAATGTCGGATCTGGTAAAACTATCGAGAGTAGTTTCGACTGAGGCGGTTGTTTGGTTCGTCTGTAGTTGTTGTTGTTGTGGTGTTGCTGTAGCTGTTTGTACGACAGGGGTCCGCCTCCGCAACACCCTTCCATTTTCATTATTATAATTATTATTATTTAACATAGTATTCCCACGAGTATCCTAGGAAAGAAAGGTCGACTGCGGCAGAGCCTGGATGCCACAGCAAGGCTACTTACTCCCGGAGGGCGCCCGGTATCCGGGGGAACCGTTCGCGACTCATAAACGCTGAGCCATTCATCTTCTCGGCACGGTAAACACCTTAAGATTGCGTTTTTATTACACATAATCTGGACAACACAAGACAGCACAACATGACTCAGGTACCTCGGGATCGTCAATGCCCGTACTAGGAGAATCCTGGGATTCCCCTAGCCCCTGAGGGAATTATTATTATTATTATTATTATTATATATAGAAAATGACATTTTGTTTCAGTCTACACTGAAATTCCTGAACGAACTATCTCTGAACTAATTGAATTTTGCTTCAATAGTAGTTACTTTTCTTTTAACACTCAGTTCTATCATCAATTAAATGGAAAAAAAGACATAATTTCCAAAGTTTGTAAAAAGTAGCCATTTGTTATTATTTTATCTACGTCGACGACACAATTCTGGCAGCTTCAGAGAAAAAAAAAACTCTGCTCTAAACTTTTAATAGTTACCACCCCAAATTGCAATTTACTATTGAGGTAGAATCAAAAAATCATAAAGCTGATGTATGCGAAGAATAAATGTTTTTTTATTTCTTTTTTTTTATAGATGTAGCCCACGTGCTGCAGGGAAACCCCAAAATCGCTACAGGAACGACGCGACGCGAGTGCGGAAAACCGATTCATGTTGGTCTTGAATCACTGTAAGTTGTACTTCGTGAGAAACACAGTCCTGGAGAAATCATTTCAAAGGGATGATGTTCCCCATACAAAACACTGCTTAAAAAGTGTTGCAGGAGTAACCAGCTGAACCTCATACGGATGCCATGTATTAGCGCAACATGCGTTAATTGTATTCACCGCTCTTAGAGGAATTAAGCGGGTTACATCTATCGAACATTTCCCACGAAAATACTTGTAGAACAGACTCAAGTCGCCAACCGTTCTTCAATGTTCCAAGGAATCAAAGTTTCTGGTGGTGATGGTGGTGAGTTCTGGGTCTCTAATCAGGTGAACCGCTCTCTTTTTAATAGAATCCAACAAATGCAGTGCAACCTAAACATGGGAGCAGTATTAGATGGTTGGCCGAATTTAAGCTTTATAGAGAATTACCAGTTGTTGTGGGGTGTAAAGCTTTCTAGCACGAAAAAATATTCCCAGCTTTTGAAAGCCCTCTTGGCTATGCAGGCGATATGTTCATGCCAAGACATATTTACTCCCAAGTTACCGCCCAGCAACTTGAATGACGATGCTAGACGAATGAAGTGTCCCGACATAACTATGTCGGGTTCCGTAACGTTAACATTTTCAGAATAAACTGCCGCCTGATTTTCTGTAGCATTAAATTCTACTTGATAACTGTCAACCTATGGTGGAATATCTTCCAGGTCTTTGTTAAGTTAAACGACTTCCTGCGTTTGCAGATATTTGCCGACTAGCCGATGTTAAAGCGCTCAAAGTGAATGAAGAAATAAGAGTACTGTCATCTACAAAGCTGCCCATTGAATTTCTGGCCCTTTCCAGCAAATGGTTAATATAAATGACAGAGTACGAGACAGTGCTTTGGGGAACATCGGCGTTGATAGTGAAGGTATTAGAAAGAAAATCCGTCGACCGCCATTCATAAAGAGCGCTTTCTGAGGAAACACGAGAGCCATAAAAAAAAACCTATCAGACATCTCAAAAAAGCGTAACTTGGGAAACCATTCGTCATGGCCGAATACCTCGAATACATCAAGTGCAACCGGTCGAGACTCTTCAGAATGATCAATTGCATTGTTCCAAACATATGTTATCTAAGTTAGAAGATCTTTTTGTTGATCTTTGCTTACGGACGCCATATTGGTGATACTAAGAATATTAAATCCTTCTAGATATTTTAAAGAATGCTAATAGCCTTTTCCATAACTTCTTGGCTTTTTTGGATACCGGCTAAACAGTAGCGCATTTCTAACAGGAAAAAATTACTCCGTTTCGGTAGGATAGATTGAAAAGCCTACAGAAATCTAGAGTTAGTTCGTTTGCGCATTTCTTGAGTACTATGGCAGGTATTCCATTAGTGCCAGAAGCTTCTTTGGTGTCTAGCTTCATTAAAATACGTTTTATGATATGCTCTCTGAAGACAATATTGGGCATCCCTGCCTACACTATGGGAATAGTGGGTAGTATTTTTCCTTGGAAATCGACACTAGAATGTGAAATAGAGCTCAACCAATAAGTTGGCTTTCTCAACAGATGTGGTAATATATTAGTATTGTCTGGTCGTGTGAGTGGTGGTACAGTGAATTTAGTGGAAATTTGATTGACCAAAACGACCTATAATTGGTGGGGCAGGCTAGAAGTTTGTTTTTAATTACCAATTACAATCAACGGATTGTATGCCTCCTTGGTTTCGTCAATAATTTCTTTGCATCTGTTCCAGGCACGAACAAAGATGTTAAGTTTTACGCCGTTAGGATGCTTCTTTGCATTTTCGGTCAAATCAAGGTTTGCTGTTTCTTCGAAAAAGATGTGTAAGCTTCCATACGTCCCAAAATGACTTCGAAATCTTCTTTAGCGCAGGCAGGTGGGTCGTCAGATCTGAAATAAACGTAAAACCAAGGGAAAAACTCGAAAATATTCCATCTCTACTTTACTATATAAATGCAGTTGATGCAATATTTGGAAGATATGTTGTTTGCTCTAACATTATTTTTAATTTTTTTCTAATTTTTTACCTTAATATACAGGCTAACTATGAAAATTAACTTAACTAACCACAATTTATAGTACACCATAACACATTCCTCTAATTTTTATGTTTTTAGACTACTTTTTTAACATGACCAATCATTATACTATTATATTATTCACTAGTTATGGACCCCTTAACAATGAACTCCATATACATAAGGTAAAGAATACATCTAATTGCTTTATTAGCAGTTCCCACAAATTAGACTATTTTTTTTCAGTCGTACTAAATACCTTAAAATAAGACTGAAGTGTGAGTTCCACCCATCACTGGCGTACTCGGTCTAGGATTTTTCAGTGAACACGTGCTTCATAGTGCAAAAAGTGCCGACCTAATATAACATTATTAGTGGGACGTTTCAATTTATTACTCAACAACAAACCAGTTGAAGAAGTCAAACAACGACAGACTCAGGTAAACTTTGGAGACAAAAACAGTATTTTTGAAGAAAAAAGCACCGTTTATCTCAGGTAGCTGCATCAATACAACGGTTGTGGAAAAAAAACAGCACCGTTCTCAAGTATCATTTTCAACAACACCCCCTCGAACGTGAATTGTGAAGACAAACAGCACCGATCTCAGGTAATCTTTAAATAATCTTTAAAACCAGAACAGACTTGCAAAACAAAAGACCACAAGCATTCAAAAATAGCGTTGAAGAAAATACGAAACCGTTGTGAAGACAGAAAGCACCGATCTATGGTATCTTCAACAATAAGGCGTTCGTCGAAACTTGACATAAAAACCAATCACTAATCAATCAATCGATCGCAAGGGAAACAAGAAAAAACGAACAAAAAAGTGCAAAAGTGAAAAGTGTGGATAGTAAACGCAATAAATGCTTCAGGCTTCGTTTTTCTAATGTAAGTACCATTTGTCTTTTAGGACTCATCTAAAATCAGTTTGCTTATAGTTTTAATTTTAATTTTTATATATCTCTTCTCCAGCTATTACTAACACAGTCAAAAATTCAAAAAATTTATATTCAAACCATCACTGACAAAAAATGAAATTACAATTCTTTTTCATAAACAATTTTTTTTTTATATTTTCCTTTTAGACAAGCTTTATCCTAAAATTTCAAGGATCTATAGACCTTAATAAATAAAAATAATAAATAATTGAATAAACTCTTTTAAGATTCTCTTTAAGAAAGGCTCTATCAGATAATTTTAAGAATTTATAGGTATCAACAAATGAAAATAACAAAAGTCTTTTTTTAAAGGATATAACCCCTATAAGAACCCTTGGAATATCACTGGGGCAACCACAAACAAAAATCTTTTTTCAAAATTGTTTCCTTTTGTAACAAGTATGACCTAATCAATATAAAAATTACCAAGTGTAAATAATAAAAACATATTCTTAAATTTGATAACGATTTACAAGAACTTATCGATCAATTGGATAAAATCAATATATCTGATAACAAAACAGAAATGGCTTTACCAGCAGAAAAATTACGAACTTTTACGATTATATGGATATAATGGAAACCTCCGTATTTTGACGGTATTTTTAAATAATTGCACTTCTTTAATAACCAATTTTTACAGCCATGGTGATGACGCTTATAATAGTTTTATTTTACCTGCAATTATCGAAAAACTATCCGAACGCGCTTTAAGCTTAATCGGATATAGAATACAAGCATTAAAATCGTGTAAAGAAGTAAAGCAATTGCTAAAATTAACTATCTAGACTGTTTAGTGCAAGACTTTTAGGTTTTAAAGTTAAAATTGAAACACCATATAACTTTGGAATGCGATGTCAAGACGCTCGCTCTTCAATATTCTCAAAATTAAGCTCATTAGATTTAACAAACAAACAAAAACAAATCAGAATTCAAAATTACGAGGATTTAGCCCTAAAGACATTTATTCGGAATTTTCCTGTTCAAACTATAAAATAATGTCAAATAACGCAACTCCTTAAATCTAGAGGCTGCAATGGCAATTGAAGAAGAAAAACGACATAAATAGATACAATTACATCGGCCCTAATATATGGCAAAATGTAAATTACCATACCGATACTGACCTGGTACCATTTTTAGTGCAGTAAAAAAATCATGCGTAACGAAAGTTTTTCAATAAATGTTCGTTAGTTTTAAGTTCAAATGTGTACATAACCTATAATATTGAAAAAAAAACAAATAACTGTTTTTTTCATTTTATTCTACAGGCCCACTAAGTGAACCGATCGGCTTGAAACTTTCAGAAAATATGCTTATAACAAAAATATCCTGAAATTTTGGTTCGAAAATATTGAACCCATTTTGTCTAAAATGGATCTTTTTTTAATAAAAATTTAGGTCTTGACGCCAGCTTTCCGATGCCATTAAAAATTTTTTTTTGTTGAGTCACTTTAACCGTTTTTTTTTACATTTGTTTATTAATCGAATAAAAACAAAAGCATTTTTTCATTCATTTCACAAGAAAAATTAAAATTTTTTATCACATCTGGTAGAGAAACGCGAGATCTTTATTTAAAAAAAAAATCATTTTCGTTAACAATTTTTTTTTTAATGTCAGTTGTTATTTGAATCTGAATAAATGTAAAAAAAAACGGAAAGTTAATGTCGAGACCTAAATTTTGAAAACAAAGAATCATTTTGGACTAAATGACATAAAATGGTGGGCAATTCAAATTTTAAATAACAAATTCAATTGTGTCCACTGGATTCAATATTTTGGTATTAGCGCGACGTGCGTTAATAGTATTCACCACTCTTAAAGGAATTAAGCGGGTTACATCTATCGAACATTTTCCACGAAAATACTTGTTGAACATACTCAAGTCGCCAACCATTCTTCGATGTTCCAAGGAATCAAAGTTTCTGGTGGTGGTGAGTTCTGGGTCTCTAATCAGGTGAACAGCTCTCTTTTTAACAGAATCCAACAAATGCAGTGCAACCCAAACATGGGAGCAGTATTACATGGTTGGCCGAATTTAAGCTTTATAGAGAATTACCAGTTGTTGTGGGGTCTAAAGCTTTCTAGCACGATAAAAATATTCCCAGCTTTTGAAAGCCCTCTTGGCTATGCAGGCGATATGTTCATGCCAAGACATATTTACTCCCAAGTTACTGCCTAAATTTTGAAAAAAAAGAATCATTTTGGACTAAATGACATAAAATGGTGGGCAATTCAAATTTTAAATAACAAATTCAATTGTGTCCACTGGATTCAATATTTTGGTATCAAAATTTTAGGGAATTTTTGCTGTAACAAAGGGAATATTTTCTGAAGGTTTCAAGCCGACCTGTAGAGGGTGAGTCAACGATAGAGTAAAGTTCATTATCTCATTTGTTTCGGGAATGACGAAAAAATGTTATATGCAATAGTTTTAGGGAATGTTAAGGTGCATAGTTTAAAATTATTTTTGAGTATACAGGGTACTTCAAAAAAGTGTGGCCGATATAATATATCTTTTTTTTAAATGGAACATCCTATTATCTAATTTATTTTTAAATTCTGCTTAAAATTTCATAACTTTCTTATTAATGATGTAGTAGTTTTTCTAATATTTCAATTTTTTTTTTTTTAATAGTAGTTTTCAGTTTTGTAAAAAATTGCCAATAGCGCCATTGTTTCAGAAGGTGGAATACTCATAATTAGTACGAGCGTTCTATAAAAAAAGATATATGTAAAGAAATTTGAGTTAGATGCTACAGAGTGTTCAAAATAAATTTGGCCATTTCGACTATTTTATATTGAAAAATCTCAAATTTTTTAAAAGGCACACCCAGTATATTATCATTTTTTCTGATAGATTTTACAAAACCCACCAACTTTTATTAAGTATGTCATATATCCATTTCTAATAGTTTTCGATTTATTTAGAATTTTTCAATTTTTTAATACACTTACACTATTGTGAAAACATAAAAAAATAGTTAATAATAATTTTAATATAGTTTAACTTATCTAATGATTAATTATTATGACGTATTAAATGTTCAAAAATATGCCCGTCTACTTGAATACACATGTTTAGTCGTTCTAGTATATTTTCCTTCACTTTCCTTAGCATAAAGGGCGTTATTGTCCTGCACGCATCCCGTATCCTATTTTCCATATCTACTGGTGATGTAGGGGAATTCACATAAACACTATCTTTAATGTAGCCGCACAAAAGAAGTCTAAAGGTGTAAAGTCACATGATCGAGGGGGCCACTGAATGAATCCATCCCTACCGATCCATTTTTATGGGTAACGATCGTTTAAAAGTTCCCGGTGGTAATGAGCAGGAGCTCCGTCTTGTTGAATTAACATTTTTTCCCTTTCAAAGTTATCAACTTCTTCAAGAAGCTGGGGTAATTCGTTTTGCAAAAAATTTAGATATCTAGGCCCGTTAAGCGGTCCGCGGAAAAAAATATGGACCAATAATTCGAAAATTTAATATTCCACACCATACATTAAGCGACCAATGGTTTTGGTTTTGAACTTCCCGGACCCAAAATGGATTAACTGTTGAACAATAATGGATGTTATGGCTCCTCCATTACTGCGAAAAGTAGCCTCATCAGAAAACATTGTTTTGGATAAAAAATTTGGATCGGCCTCTATTGCTCCATTCATGGTGGTACAAAAGTTTACTCGTCGTTCAACATCACGGTCTTGAAGTTCTTGGTGTAGTTCCATTGAAAGGGATGATGCTTGTATTTTCTCGTGGTGCGATTAGACGTAGATTGAGATATGTCAGATAAGTCAGCGAGTTGACGGCTGCTGACCTGTGGATTATCTTCAACATAAAGTAAAACCTCCATTTCTTTTTCCTCACTGGTAGCATTCTGGTTTACTACTTTCCGTTTGCCTACATTTTTGTTTTGTCTTGGCAACTATGATGTTATAGCATAAAGTGTAATAAAAACGATGGTAAAAATTGAAAACTTCAAAATAAATCGAAAACTATTAGAAATTGGTATATGACATACTTAATAAAAGTTGAAGGGTTTTGTAAAATCTATCGGAAAAAATAATAATATACAGGGTGTGCCGTTTAAAAAATTTGAGATTTTTTTTCAATTTAAAATAGTCGAAATGCATAAATTTATTTGGAACACTCTGTAGCATCTAACTCAAATTTCTTTATTTATATCTTTTTTTCATCTCTATAGAACGCTCGTACCAATTATAAGTATTCCACCTTCAGAAACAATGGCGCTATTGGTAATTTTTTACAAAACTGAAAACTAGTATTTTAAAAAAAAAATTGAAATATTAGAAAAACTGCTATGTTTAGGTATATAATATTATTAATAAAAAAGTTATAAAATTTTACGCAGAATTTAAAAATAAATTAGATAATAGGATGTTCCATTTAAAAAAAACATGTATTATATCGGCCACACTTTTTTGAAGTACCCTGTATATTCAAAAATAATTTGAAACTATGCACCTTAATATTCCCCAAAACTATTGTATATAACATTTTTTCGTCATTCCCGAAACAAATGAGATAATGAACTTTACTCTATCGTTGACCCTGTACAATAAAATGAAAAAAAAAACCAGATGTTTGCCTGTTTTTTCAATTTTGTATATTATGTACCCATTTAAGCGATTTAGAAGCAACGAGGATTTGTCGGAAATTTTATTACGAAGAGTTTTAGTTTTTTTTTTTTTGTCTCAACTGATATAACCGGAGTTCACATTTTATGCTCAAAAAACGCGTTTTGAAAACTTTAATTGTTTATAAACAAAAGAGCACAAGCTTTTCGAGGTCAAGACTCAGGACAATACTCCTGGTGATACCCCAGAGAGGATAAAATCATAATATTGCTGTATCTAAACCATGCCTATCTCATCATTATTTTTACCTTTTTTTACTGCACTATTAAACAATCCTATCAATTTAACACAATGCGTAATTGATTAATTCCATGTATGCTATATAACCCGATGATTTTAAGGCAGAAAATGCATCACGAACAAATGAACTTCACCCACAGACTATTAAGCTAGATTATATAAATTAACAAAATAATAATCCTTTAAATCTAAAACTTTCATTCACCGAATTATACCAATTACAAATGAATGCTACCCAGTCGAATTATCCAAAACACCAAAATCTTAATTATTTAAATACCGAAGAACCGGAATCCCAAAATGAATAACTAAGTCAAGATTCCCATAACCTAATAAATCCTACCAACACAAAAGAAACGTAACTACATCGACTCTAACCTAACCCAATATATAAGCAGTCCTATCGACCTATCACAATGTTATATGGATTACCCGACCAACTTAAACAAAAATTTAAACGATCCTATTGCCATAGCCCAACAGTATACGGACTATGCTACCAACTTAATGAATGTCATATGCTTCAAAATGAATCGATTTTATGAAAATTATTTAGGAACTAATAATAATGACATCAAACGAAATTTTCCCCAGGTTTCCTACAAAATGGAAAAAAACCTAATTCCGAACAAAGAAGTCACAATAAAATTGAACTTCCTTAACCCGAACTACCTTAAATCGACGTCCCGGAAATAGACGCCAAAGTATTAATAGATGCAGAAAGCATAGAAAGTATCCTCTCTGCAAAAATTGCAAAAAAATATCCTACCCGAATTCTCACTGAAAATTCTAAAGAAACAAGTGCTCACCCTTCTTGTACTGTTTCGAAACGTTTAAAGTAAAAATTCTCTATAAATTTTATAGTTTGGGTTACTTTAGTTACGAATTTGAAGGCATAATAGGTAAGATCTATTAAGTAAACTAAAAGCCGAAATCTATTTTAATAATAATTTAATAATCACACCCCAAGCGACATTAAAAATAATAATAAAACAACCTACCGGTAACGCGAACCAAAAATTGAAAACGGACATTAGCACCCTTAAAAGTAAAGAAGTCTTTAAATCAAAATACTCCGAGAACAGAAAAAATAATCTCCACCATTGTGTCAAGAAAGGCAACTAATGAACCAATACCTGTAGCCGAAATCTTATCAAAAATAAAAGTAACAAAAAAAAACAAAAATTTACCATATATTATGATCGATAATGAAAGAAAATTAATAATAAGAATTACACAGCCCCACAAAAAAAAAGTGGGGTATACTTTTGATGCGATATATCAGATCCGTAGTATTTTTGTCCGCTGATCACGAATCTGACGTCAGAATATCGCCATCACTTCTCAATTTTTTTTCTAACCTCAAAAAAAGGTAAAAATTAGTAAAAATTAAGAAAAAATATGTTATACTCCTAAAAAATTGATTCAAGCTTTTTCATGAATCCAAAGATGTATTAATATGTATTCGGACACGCTAAGCTAATATTCATCGGTTGGATTAAGCCATATAGTTCTGTTTTCTTTCTAACCTCAATAAATCAGACAGATATAGTGCTTCTCGAATGCAAAAACGAATTCAAATTAAAATTCAACCGATTCTTACCAAATTTGGTACACGGGGGTTTTTTGGGTTGCTGATCATGAATCTGAGGTCGGATTTGCAAAATTCAAAATGGCGGATCCAAGATGGCGGACAAAATTTTTGAAAACCAACCGATTCCTACCAAATTTGGAATACAGTTAGGGAATCCTCAAACCTGATACTCTTAAACCCTAAACCCTGAAACCTTAGACTCCCACACCCTGTAACCTAAAAAAATAGACCTCAATAACCCTGTAACTTTAAAAATAAGACCCAATAAACTCAAAACCAGGACTTTTAAACCATATACTCTCAAATAGTAGACCCTTAAGCCCTAGAATTGCGAAGGTTAGACCCGCGCCTAACTTTCCTTTTTTTGGCTGTATCTTGTTCTTTTTTCCGCGAATGACCTATTCAAAGGCTTTCTGCCCAAACGCTTTTGTGGACTTGTTTCTCTTTTTAGCGACCAGCAATAGTCCGCTAGCATATGGTCATCCCATCGTCCTTGATACCGATTTTCTATGATTTTCAGATCTTGGTGAAAACGTTCCCCTTGCTCCTCACTGTAGTCACCAAGATTATCTGGGAAATCATCGATGTGGGAGTCCAGGAAATGTAATTTTAAATTCATTAAGCAACCTAATGTTTGAAAATTTTTTACCATTTTCTCGACTATTTCTTTGTACTTAGGACTTTTATTATTTCCCAAAAAGTTTGTTGCGACTTCTTTTTAGAACTAAGCCAAGCAACTTTTTCAACTTTATTCATTTTAGTAACAAATAATGAATCTTGAAACAATTTTCTTATTTGTGGCCCGTCAAATACGCCTGCCTTAATTTTAGCTTCAGAAAATTTCGGAAATTTTTTATGCAAATATTTGAAACATGGACCGTTTGTATCTAATGCTCTCGTGAATTGCTTCATAAGTCCAAGCTTAATGTGAAGCGGGGGAATAAGAACTTTTCCTGGATCTACCAATGGTGGAAACAATACATTATTTCACCAGGAGTGAACGATTCTCTTGTTGGCCAAATTTTTTTCTTATAATGACGTTCCCTGTCTCTGCTATTCCACAGACATTTATAACAGGGATAAAGTGTAAACCCTGACTGTTGGCCAAGCAATATTGTTACAATTTTCAGATCTCCACAAATTTTCCAGTTATGATCAGCATATTTTATTTTTATCAGAAGCTGCTTCATTTTTTCATATTGCTCTTCCATAACTGTGGAATGAGCAATCGGAATGGGAGCCTAAACGTTGGTATTATGTAGCAAAACTGCCTTAATGCTCCGTTTAGAAGAATCAATGAACAGTCTCCATTCTTCAGGATCGTATGAGTTATTTTGAAATTCATCCATTAGACCTTTTACATCGGTACAATATGAAAGTGACAATTCCTCGTCCATTGTGAAATATTTTCGAAATTCTTCATCTCTGTTTCTATAATAAGAAATCGTAGCTTCTGGCTTAAGTAAAAGTCTTTTCTTTAAAAAGGAAGCAAGATGCTCTGAACCATCTTTGGATAAGCCTAAATCTCTGACTAGATCACTAAGTTCTGACTGTGATACGAGTATTGGTTCTGGTTTACGGTTGTATGGTAGAAATTCTTTATCTGTGTCACTAGTATATGATAGGTTGTCACTAGAACATTCATTAGTAACAGTGTTTGAATCTTTTTCGACAGTCTCAATGTTTTCGGCATGAACTGATAAGGTGAAATCATTTGTTTCCATAACATCAGCATCAAGTGGTTCAGGAGGCGGAATTAGTTTATTTGGTCTTGTTACTGTCGAAACATCGTTATAAGTAATAGTGCTTTTATTTTTTCGGTTATGCCTAGATACAACATTCATACAAAAGTAGCAATCATTTTCACTGTATGGTCTATTCCATATTGCTGGTCTGGAATATTTAATCGCCTTCTTATTGATGTACAACATTATTTTGCAAGAACTGCAAATGATGTGAGGAACCCAATTTGTATCCTGGTGCTGTATTTCAATGTTAAAACAATCCTTATATAAGGTTTTAATCTTATCCGTTATCGGTGACCCCATTTTACTCAATACGTGTTGACAGCAAATATAATAAAATGAATCACTGTTTTTATCGCACTTATGAAAAGTCCTTGTACCGTGAGACCGTTTTCTTGTAGCATTATACTTTACATGAGCCAAGTCACACACACATGAAGAGCTACGGTCGCTGGATGACGACGGCTGCGGGCCCGCTTTCCCACCCTGACCAACCGCCGATACTGGGTTTCCGAGTCCCTGCATCGTAATTCTCTTTCTTCTACCTGCCATGACGGCATCTAAGCCGTTATCCAGGGACTCTGCCGGCTAGTGGAGTAACACCGTTGCCCACCGTCACCACGTGGAGGTGCCCTGGATGCAGGTAGAAGAATAAAAATCGACCGACAAATTTTCTCAGCATTCAAAATGGCGCGAAAACATCTGCCATCTTGAATTTTGCAAATCCAACCTCAGATTCGTGATCAGCGACCCAAAAAATCCCCGTGTACCAAATTTGGTAAGGATCGGTTGAATTTTAATTTGAATTCGTTTTTGCATTCGAGAAGCACTATATCTGTCTGATTTATTGAGGTTAGAAAGAAAACAGAACTGTATGGCTTAATCCAACCGATGAATATTAGCTTAGCGTGTCCGAATACATATTAATACATCTTTGGATTCATGAAAAAGCTTGAATCAATTTTTTAGGAGTATATTTTTCTTAATTTTTACTAATTTTTACCTATTTTTTGAGGTTAGAAAAAAATTGAGATGTGATGGCGATATTCTGACGTCAGATTCGTGATCAGCGGGCAAAAATACTACGGATCTGATATATCGCATCAAAAGTATACCCCACTTTTTTTTTTGTGGGGCTGTGTTATTATTACCGATAATATGGACATCAAAACAAATATCGATATAGATACTAACACTTTTAGCAGCGAAGAAACCAATAAAACAAAATGCAGTAATGTAGTTCTGTCAATCACAGAAAAGATAATAAAGACACCGGTCTATCAAAAAGAAAGAGCACCCCTAACGAACTATATAAGTCATACAGAATCAACTGAACCTTCAGAAGAAGTAAAACTAAAAGTACGTACGCCATGCAAGATAGCATAGAATCAACATCCTACCACAATATTCGAAATATATTGTAACTTTGAAAAAATGTTGCCCCAAGCTTGGGCGTAATTTTGTAACCTGTGAACTTACCCGCTTTAATTTCTGTTACTGAATTGAGTGAACCCCGATTTTAAAAGAACTAAAGAAATTAAACACACACTAGCTCAGTTTCCCTTGGTAGAGAGATATGGGTAAGAGATAATTTTCTTACGTCTTTTTGGAATTAATTTCTATTTTTTTTTAAAGGCTTTAGCTGTACCAAATTTTTGGGCACCATTCATTTTAAAATAGAAAGGATCTAACTTCAGCTAAAAAAAAATGAAAAAATACTGAAGGGTTTTATGGTTATTACTAAAAAGAATCAGTCTAGTACAACTTATCCTGAAAAGAAAAATAGGTATTCAGTGAGACACTAGCTTTAATCAACTAAAAGAAAATTTATTCATGTTTTTTTTTAAAAATAAAAAGTTCTAACCTTTGCCGTTTTACCAAAAAAATTCTAGCCTAACTAGTTGTTGTTACATTTAAAATTTTAAACTATTATAACCCCCGAAGACGAAAAGTCGTGTTTTACACTTCACTTTTTAGTCTGTTTTAAATTGTAGTTAAAACACTACCCCGGGATAAGTCTATTGAGGGAAGTTTTGTTGACTTACTGTTCTTATTCCTGTTTTGATGGACTATGCCCGATTTCACACTTTCTCTTAGCAAACACTTACGGCTTTTATTTAAGAAACTGGTACTTTGCTCACATGATGGTTGTTCTGAGCTTTGATTTTCTTTAGCTCAGTCGAAAGAAGCCTACTTGGCGACTCTCATGAAAATTTAGCCTGTCGGCTAGATGGTAAATAGCCTGGCTGCGGCTAGATGAAAAACAACCTCCATTCAAGCTCTGCGGAGCCTTAAATAATCGTGCGACTTTTGCCTGTAATATCACGACGCTCCAATCAAAACTGCCGATCAAACATTTCGCCAATCGCGGCGTAGCGAGAGGTTCGGTCAGGAACCCGCACAACACCGTATATACCGAACGTCTTGGAACTTCTGTTTAATCTACCGTTCGATACAAAAATGAAAATAAGTACAATTTGAAATGGAAAAATCAGTAACATTACATGGTCTTAAAATCTAGGAAAAAATGAATGTTACAATATAAATATTCCAAACCTTCCGAACAGAAAATAAAATCGGAATAGAAAAAGAGGTCAAAGAAATCCTAAGATCAAGGAAAACAACTGCAAAAGAATATGACTCTGCTAAAACGAACAAATCATCTAACCAAAAACATTCAGAACAAAAGATACAAAAATAAAACAATACCAAAAATTATTATAAGCTTATAGAGAATTTATAATACACTTTTCAATCAAAATATTTATCCTACGATACACCAACTTTACGAAATGATTTATATTAACAACAAAAATCGCAAATGAAAGTATTCAAGCTATCTTTTAAAAAGAAATTATCAATTATACTTCCAAAAAAAAATAGGAAAAAGGAAATGAAACTTATCAATCCTAGTTCCAAAAGGAGAAGAGATAAGAAAAGTAAAAGGAAAGAAAATTCATTATTTACTCTGAAAATATAAAAGATACAGAACTTTTGAAACATGTGGTTACTCTAGAGCTCATCTTTTCAAAAGAAAAGAAAAAGGAGAAAAGAAATTTACCACATACAATGGATGGAATTTGATTATAAAATCAATTATAAGAAAATGTGAACTGAATTATTAACACGAATGCTTTGTCAATAGCACAATTAGTGCCGTTGAAATGAATCAATAATAAACAATCCAAAAGATATCGAGAAAGATGAATATGACATTTCCATAATAAAGAACATTATAAATAATATAACGAAACCCAGCTGAACTACTTCCAGAAGAAAAAACTGAAACTTATGCTGTACTTTGGTTGCAGTGCAAAGGGCCATTTTGGGCCACACTCCCCTCTACACATTACATTACATTACATATGCTGTACTAAAAGGTTAAATAACTACAGAATAAAGAAGAACAAATAATGCCAATAAAAAAGCCACCACGAAAGAAAATCAAATAATTAAAACATAAAAGAAAAATAAACCAAATAATAAAATTCGAAGTTTTACCCCAAATAGAAATAGAAACAATATATACGAAAAAGAAGATATTCCCAAAACCGCTTTCCAACCGAAAATGGATATTATGAATACAGAAGAATGCCATTCGGGCTCAAAAACTCTATCGAGACTCCATGCTAAATAGAGATGAAAGGAAGACTTCAGAAATTACTCTCTATATTGGAAATATACGTTATGATTACAAAGAATAATAAATAAAATATTAAAATACTACGAAACAAACAACAAAAAGGAAAATCCTACCCACTTCTTAATATGCAATACATCATTACGGTAACGTATGGAAAAGCTGCAGAAATATTTAGAAGGCTCAGATAAGACAACTTTACGATACAGCAAGTATAACCAACCCCTTGAGCTAAGGCGTGAATATATAAAAATAAGAAAAGCCTACAGGTACATTTACCTCAACTCGAAAAGAATATCTATAGTCAGATAAAAACAAACATTGAAAGTGATGAAGAGAAAATAACAAATATACGAGGCTGGTTTGAAAAGTCCGTGCAAAGTCCGAGAGATGGCACCACCGGCGCGTATCGAGGTCATGTTTAGTTAGTAGCATCTCTTGAATGAACGCACACCAAGTTTCAGCCATATTGGTCTATTTCTTTGTGTTTGGCATTCGTGTGAATCAAAGAAGTCGAGTGATTTTCAAGAAATGGACGAAAAAGAATTTCGTGTGGTGATTAAACATTACTTTATGAAAGGCAAAACGCCTCAGGAGAATAAAGAGAAGCTTGATAAACATTATGGTGACTCTGCACCTTCGATTAGAACAGTTTATAAGTGGTTTCAAAATTTTCGGACTGGCCATATGGGCACAAGTGACGCTGAACTTTCTGGACGGCCTGTGAAGGTTACGACTCCAGAAATCATTGATCAAATCCATGGTATGGTGATGGATGACAGAAGAGTTAAGGTGCGTGAGATTGCTAGTGCTGTGGGCATTTCGACTGAACGGGTACATAATATTTTGCATAAACATTTGGACATGAGAAAGCTATCCGCAAGATGGGTGCCGCTATTGCTCACGCTTGACCAAAAACGGAATCGTGTGAAGTGTTGCAAGGATGGTTTGCAGCTGTTCCAGAAGAATCCGGAGGACTTTAAGCGTCGTTTCGTCACTGTGGATGAAACATGGATACATTACTATACTCCTGAGACCAAACAACAATCTAAACAATGGGTTACCAAGGGGGAATCTGCACCAAAAAAGGCGAAGACCGTTCCTTCGGCCGGAAAGGTTATGGCGAATGTCTTTTGGGATTCGCAAGGGATAATCCTCATCGACTATCTGGAAAAGGGTAAAACTATTACAGGTGAATATTATTCATCGTTATTGGACCGTTTGAAAACCGAGCTGCAAGAAAAACGCCAGCGATTGGCCCACAAGAAAGTCCTTTTCCATCACGACAACGCACCAGCACATACCTCAGCAGTTGTGGTCGCAAAACTAATGGAAATAGGATTCCAACTCGTTTCACATCCCCCCTATTTCCCAGACTTGGCTCCCTCGGACTACTATTTGTTCCCCAATTTGAAGAAATGGCTGGCGGGACAAAGATTTTATTCAAACGAGGAGGTGATTGCAGACACTAATGGATATTTTGCAGACTTGGACAAATCCTATTATTCGGAAGGGATCAACAAACTAGAACATCGTTGGACGAAGTGTATAAGCCTAAAAGAAGACTATGTCGAAAAATAAAAAAGGTTTACCCCAAACACATAAGTAGTTTTTATCTTTGCACGAACTTTTCAAACCAGCCTCGTATTGAGTATGTAGGGGAGCCAAAATAAAAGAATTTATAATGAACTATGTAAAGTAAACCCATTCTAAAGAAGCAAAAGCAATAAATTTATAAGACCTTACATGATCATCAAGATTCTAGAACGAAATAAAATTATAATAACTCCGAAAAACAACCCTCGAAAGAAAGAAATCATATATATGTATGTATATATATATATATATATATATATATATATATATATATATATATATATATATATACGTATATACACCTATGTACTCGCCTTTGAAAATCAAATGAATACAAAGAATTATTATAAAGAAATTTTTTCAGTAACTCAATTATTAAATAATAAAATATTATGACAACTAAATAAGTTAAACCCTTCAATACATCAAACAGTTCTAATAAAGAGATTAGGTTCAATAATTAAATATCAAAAAATTCATTAAAATACAAAAGACGATCAGAATAAAATGAAATTGACTATTTAAACCAAAAAATCTCTTTTAGAAAATCACTCTAAGTAAATTACGACTTACTTGAAAAATGAAAAAACAGTGGGTCAGCTTGTCACGGAATAATATCTTTCACAATTCAATAAATTAGCTTACCAATAAATAAAAGAATCAAATCAATAAATCTATACTTGACCACTATTTACTACCTTCCGGACCCAAAATGAAAAGTTTGTACTTTTGAAAAAATTAAAGAAACCAAAATTTATTTTTATAATAGTAGAAACAGAAAGTACAAAATAACGACCAAAATGGAAAAATAAGAAATTTAAAAAATTAACTAAAACCAAGTGAATCCCGATCACACCCTAAAGAGTCGTAGCGAACTAAAAGTGAACAAAAATAATGGGAAACAACCCCTAAATGAAACACACGTAAAAACGTTTGAACATTAAAATTAAAACCCCCAATATTAATGTTGCCTACCCATTATTAGAGTAAAAAATCTATAAACCTTTAAATTTAAATTAAACGAATCTCAATAAACTAAATAAAGTGAAGACCTTTTTAAAAAGTTAATAAATAGTTAATAAATCTAATTAATACTGATAATCAATAAATGGAAAATTTTTATGTTCATCTTAATCAATAATTTACGAGGTTTTCAGAAATATTTCAGATTCAAAAGCATACGTAGAAAACAAAATTCTGAGATAAACCCCGAATTTTAAAGCTGAGGAGGAAGGAGTTATGGAACCCTTAACAATGAAACCTCCTATACATAAGACAAAGAAGACATCTCATAGCTTTATCAGCAGTTCCCACACCTTGGACTATTTTTTTTCAGTCATATTAATTACCCTAAGATAAGTCCGAAGTTATAAATTTGTAATTGTATTATTTTCAGTCAGTGTTTACATCGAGTTTGTAACATTCGATTTAGTTTTTTAGGAAATATAAGTTTGTATTTTTAACTTGTGAATCTTTTAAAAAGTGTTCTCTGAATTCCATCCATCATATCACCCACTAATATTACGTACACTTATTATATATTCTAATATCTGAGTCGCCATATAATATAAGACTTTATATTCTAGCTTCATATAGATTCAAATAGAGAATCAAATCGTCACGAAACATATTTTTTACTGCCATCTCTAGTCCTACTACCTTCTACCAACTATTAAAAATTAGTCTAAGAAGTAAATAGAAGTTATTTGAAGTAGTTCCGTAATGTTAGCGTTATCTAACTGTAGTTAAAAAGATCATTTACCGCCAATAACGTAAGTTGTAGGCGGGGTAGGCGAAAGTGCCTATTTGTGCAGACCCTTGGCTTATTCTAGTCAAACGTAGGTTACAAATGTAAAGACATCCTTCAAGTAGGTATAACTTGGACTCTCGTTTATAATTATCATTATTTTCTTACAATATCAAAATTTTAAAAATTAAAGAGGTTAAACTTTTCGACCTCGTCAGCAATTTGCTGTATCCCGTTTTCGTTAGTATAATAATTCAAAATTTATTAAAAATTATACAAATGCTTATTTATTTATGAAGAAAGTAAAAATTTGAATATATTCCTAGCTGATACCAGTGGCGGCGTTTGCATTGATATAGATCCTATATGTCATGGTCCGTTTATTGTGTTAGTATATTTTTGCTCTACCTAAGATGCATTTTTTACCGCATACCTGTCTGACATTTATTTCTAATACATAAACAAACTAATGAAACATACCACTTGTGAAAGTTCAACATCTAAGTTTTATTTGGTCGATACCGAGTTGCAGTAAGGGTCGATGAAAGGCAATAAAAAGTTCCTTTTTTGAACCTAAAATTTACGGCCGAGTTGCGGTCCGTCACAGGCAGGTATAGAGCTATAAGTATGCAAGTTATGTGTGAAAACTAAAGCAAAAGACATATTTCAGCAATTACTATATTTGTAAGACATGCATTTAACAAACTTTATAGCATCAATTTCTTTATGTATATATTGAATTATTTTATTTTCTAAAAATGCTGAATTGTACCTATTAGTCGAACACTTTGGTGCACTGGTTTGTACAGCGTTGATTTTCGCGTATGTTTCAGTCTGAAAACCCTTGATGACCTCTAAAAATTCATGAAAATTCAGATGAGGTGAACGACTATCCTTTGCAAATTTTGAATGAAAAACCTCAATCCCATTATTAGTTCTCCAAACGCTGGCGTCGAGCGCGGCCTAAAGGATTGTAGGGAAAGGAGCACTATCATCGATGTAGTTTTCAACTATGTAGTCAACAAACAATGTTATTTGTGGGTGGACTGGCTGATTTTCTAATAATTGGACGAAAACATCTCCCACGTGATCAGCAGGGGAAAAAGTTAGCCCGAACATGTGGTGAAACCATTTTCCAATGGGAGAATTTTTATCTTTGCATTGTCTAGTTAGTCCTCGATTCTAAATTGTTCTCCACCAGGATTGTTCTAAATGGAATCTGCATCCCACAAGTGTTGTCAATGGAAATTCGGTTGAAACCACACCGTGAATAGCGCGTTCAAAATCTGACCTGACCTTTGTAGGCGAGAAGACATATCCTAATTGCTGGCATTGGGACTTTACCGCAGAGAATACGAAGTTTCCTTCTTGTCGTGGAATGGGCTGAACACTGGCTCGGTTCAAATTCTTCCCTATTCTTATCATATCGGAGCCAGTGAAAGTGTTCAGCACATTCGAATCTGCAACCACCTCCCGCCGAATCATCTTTCTTGGTATTTCGTTGTAATGTTCCTCGTTGGCTCTCTTCTTCACTGCGTTGTTAATTATTTGGCTATTCAGAACTTGTTCATTATCGTGTTGACGTTGATGATTGCCAGTTTGTCGTGAAAATATGTCGTCTGGTCTAATGAAATAAACATTGGCAGTGCAGTTCTTGTTTTCGTCTCAACCTTTGGGTATTTGTTTCGTCATATGACATTAGTTAATTATGCTATTTCGTTGATATCAAACTCGATATATCTATGATGAGATTTTTAAACTTTATTTCTTGTTTTTACTGCCAATATTAACATTCCAAATGTCTTTGATGTTTTGCTTAATTGGTAAAGCCACTTCTAAAGATCATCGCTATCACAAGAATAGAGCATCATCAGCATAGTATTTTTATTTTTTTATATTTCAGTCTATGACCCTTCAATCTACAAACTTCTCTAATCATCTCGTTCATTGAAAAGTAGTGGGCTAAAGAAGTGGGATATTCTCACATCTACCGACATTCGTTCTGTAAGTTCGCCGTTTATTTTCCTTTGAGTAGATATTTTCTATGGTTTTGAAGACGTTGTTTGGTTTGTGTTTTTCGAAAAGCAACGACAAAAGCCAGACGCGAGTATAATATGTTTACCTTTTCAGTTTAAGATCTGTTTACTAGAAATGATCTTTTTTCGCCGAAAATATTGTAAATTTTATTTTTTTTTCTCTTTGAATTATGAGAAATATTTAATTTTTTTTTAGGGCAATAAGACCAAGGGATGGTATGGTTGTAACTGCACTAACTTTAGGAGAAGGCTTGCATAATTATCATCATACATTTCCGTGGGACTATAGAGCTGCAGAAATAGGAGCATTTTCCTTCAATTTTACAAAAGGTTTCATCGATTTGTGTGCAAAAATAGGTTGGGCTTACGATCTTAAAGGAACCACCCCTGAGATGGTCAAACAAAGAATTAAACGTACCGGAGATGGTATTCGTGCAACGTGGGGTTGGGGAGACAAAGATCAGTGTGCAGAGGAGTACAAAAATGCTATTAGAATAGTCGCTAGGTAAAACCTAGTATAATAAAAACAACATTGTTAGTAGTATTTTAAGTATCTACCATAGGATTAGATAATCTTAGAGAATTGGTACTTTATTAGTGACATACATGATTCAGATTAAAAATTCCAATAAATTAAAATTCTACCTGAAACTGTATATCATTCGATAAAAAAAAAACAAGTAGAAAATAACAATTATTCTAATCAAATTAAATATTCCATTTTAACAGACTTTTTTAAACTTGAATCCTCAATATTCTGTTTGAAAATGTACCTAGCAATATTGGCTACAAAAAGTTACCAGAAAACAAAAGTTGTAGTACGCTTATCTCATTCCCTTTCTGCCTAATTCCCTAAAAAGGTGTAGGTTTAAAACTCATCTAACTTGGCAATTAGGGGTTTTAAATTGACAAGATACCAGTAAGCCAGCTGAATTTATATAACTGAACAGTACAAGTCCCAATAATTTGTTCTTATTACGAATATGATTAAACCGAAAAAAAAAACTATTTGAAAAATCTGAACTGTACTAATTTTTCTACCTCTTCAATATCTTAATTTTCCATTATAATTATTAATTTTCTTCTAAAAAGGTTTTTGCTGTATAAAATATAACAGTTCCAAAAGCACCAATTGAATGACTAAAAGCTTTTAAATCCATAACAACTATATTGAGTTAAAGTGTCAAGCCTTTTTAGAGAATTTTAACTGTTAATGTTGCAACGTTCATTTCGTACTCACATCGCTTCAGCGCACGAGGCATCGGTCCTCTTTCGGTCGGTAGTCTTTCAGACGGTTATCCAACGGTCAAGCCTCGAGCACCAAACTTTAAATTCACAGTACAAAGGGTCCAACAGAGCCTCGGGTAACTTGTTACAGTGGAGAAACGGTAACTCAGGGGTCAATGCGCATGTCAGCTACTAGCTAATGGTGGCCTTTCATAGATACGCCCTGAAAAGCCAAAGGGGACGGAGGAAAGGAAATAAAACAAGCGGTTTAACTAAAATACAACTTAATGAAGATAGGGGGTATGAAGTGAGGCAGTATGCTTGTATACGCTAGAATGACACGTGAAATCTAACGGAGTTCCTTCGATGGATAATAGTGTATACGGTGACGTGTCAAATGTTTCTGCTGATCACGATGGATTCGAACTGTGAACGGCAGATGGCAGCGCGACTATCGGATAGACTAGAATTCCTTGCCTCGGCAGTACTCTTTTTCAAACAGCTCCAGGGATTCCCCAGCAACAATCTCAGTCGCACCGGAATGTCTTATCTCGGTCGGCCTCGCGATGCAAGGCATTCCCTTTTCAGCAACACTGCTGATCAAAACGGATCCGCAGATAGTCTGCCCTATCTACTGATGTCAGTGTAGGTGCTAATTCGTAGAGAGGCGCTTACAGCGCTGCTGAAGATAGTCTGCCCTGTTTACCAGTGTATGTATGGGTGTTGATACGCGACAGGTGCATTTCAGACAGAGACAGGTTGCTGGTAAAAACAGATTCGCAGAGAGTCTGCTTTATCTACCAGTGTCTGTGTGCGCCTAAGAGTCGATACGCAGAAATGCGCATAATGGTCGCACGGATTCGGAGTATACTCTTAGGTTTATAATAATAATAATAATGTCTTTATTGTGCATTCACATTATAATTACAATAATATAGTGTCAGTAACTAGAACACACAAAAGTCGTAGTAGAAGCTAAGCTTCCTCACTTAACCTACTTATCATAATATGCAATAAACTAGACTTACGGTTGAGATAACAGTTTTTTTCTTAACTCTATTTTACAGAGGGCAAATATATAAGCAGTACCGTTTGTAAAACAATCACTTAGTATCAGAAGTCAGACTTAACGGACTCAGCAGAGCGGCATTGCGGCTCATGAGAGTCTAAGTACTATTCATGCTGGAACAAAGATGCTGTGCTAGAGGACGTATGGAATTTTTATAAATCTGAGACGGGACGTTTTTCAAATTGAACGGGACCAGGTTGTATTTTTGCGAAATTTGATAGCTGAACGATCTTTCATATAGAGTTGTTATGTGGGAAGTTGGAGTGATAGTAAATTTATGCCTCAAATCCAACGCATGTGCATCATATCTGAATTTTTTTTTGATATAAATATGGCGGGCATTTTAGAAAGATTATTTTATTATGCAAAACTAAGCTATGAAACATTCTTCTTTCTTTCATGTTAAACCAGCCAATATCTTTCAATTTTGCACCCACCTCCCTTTCGTATTTTCTGATCTCACATATCATTCGCACACAGCAGTTTTGTATCAACTGGATGCGCCTTGCATCTTGTCTCAGCAAGCATGGCCCGTACAAAGTGTCACAAAAAGAAAAGTTTGACAAGACCAGGCAGTCACATAACAATTTCTTGAGGTTCATATCCGAAAGATGCTTTTGTTTGAAAATTAGTTTTAAATTACCAAATGCCTTCCTTACACAGCTGTTAATGTGTTCAGAGAACCTCAAGTCAACGTCAAGCAATAGACCGAGATTTCTAGCCACATTCGAAGTAACCAGAGCTTCACCATTTAGACTGATGTGGAGTAAATTATTGTATTGGTCCCTAACATGCTTACGTCCAAAAAGAAGTACCTTACATTTCTTGGGGTTAAAGACTAAAAAATGATCAGCTGAGTTCCGCTGCAGCCGTTGAAGATCACTCATAAGCATGTTATTAGCCTCAACAATTTTTTCCAGTATAAAGGACAAGTATAACTGAGTATCATCCGCATATAAATGCACTGTGGCGTACCTAAGATTTCTAACTAGTTGTGAATTACATAGAGTAAAAAAGAGAGGACCAAGAATAGACCCCGGCGGGACGCCACATGTGACATCCAGTGGACTCGATAGTATGTTATTACTCCTGACAGATTGAACTCTTCCAGAGAGATAGCTTCCGAGGAACTGATAAGACAGACAGAAACGGACTACTAGTCAAAAAAACGGATCCATAGAGAATACGCCCTCTCGGCATTGGTGTTTGTCAGAGAGAGGGAAAGATAGTATCTTTCTCTCTCGGTTAGGCGGCCAGTCTCTTACCTACAAGCGTACCCCTCTAATAAAAAGATATAAAAAAAATATATATAAGCCGGCAACGTTGGATTGGGTAGTCGACTTAGCTGGGTCTGCTCATCAGTCAGACTGCTAGTCTACTTGGCACTTCGGATGATCGGCTAGTACTGATGGTTTCAATTCACATTTCATTTATTGACAAAACTAGCTAGTAACTAGACTATAACTAATATACATTGATAGAATAAGCGTGTATACATTTTGAATCTTAAGATATTGACATCGAATGAACCTAACTACTTAGCCTAGGTATTGACAAACTTAAGATATTTCAACTTAAGATATTTCATGAATATACTTTAAAACAGAACTTAAATGAATAAACTTACGATATTTCAACTTAAGATATTTCATTAACATGAGCTTGAGTACTTAATATTAACTGAAGCTAATCCTGGGTCATCGGGTCGCTGGGTCTTAGTAGACGTCGGCGGGCATGGCGTGGGGGGGGGGCGGCAAGTGGTCCTGATTGTGGGGTTGACGTGACGGGTGGCTTTGTCCAGGAATTTCTGCTGGGTGCTGCTGATGAATTCCCGGATGGTTGGCATTTGGAGGTCCCTGTGGAGTTGGGTATTTCTGACAAACCACGGGGCGTTGGCAATGGTTCGGAGGGCCTTGTTCTGGATGGTCTGGAGGGTGGATCTGCGAGTGCGTGACATTTGGCACCATGCGGGGCTGGAGTAGGTCATTCCTGCTCTGATGATCACGTTGTAGATTGTTAACTTGTTTCGTGTTGACAATTTCCTGGACTTGAGTAGGGGGTAGAGCTTGCCAAGGAGTTGGTTGGCTTTCTTGGCGGAGGCAGTGACCTGGTCCTTCCATACTAGCCGCTTGTCGTAGTGGAGTCCCAGGTACTTGATGCTGTCGGACCATCGAAGGCGGGTTCCTTGGAGTGTGAGGCTTTCTGGCGGTGGCAAGCGGGCCTTGGAAAACATGATGGCCTGGGTTTTCTCTGGGTTGAGCCGGATTCTCCAGTGCTCGAACCAGGGAACTAACATGTTGAGATGGCGTTGGAGGCGGCTGGTGATAATCCTTGATGACTTGGTCGTTGCAGTGATTGCAGTGTCGTCGGCGTACATGAAAATGGATGTATGGTTAGCCTTTGGTATGTCGGCTGTGTATATATTGAATAAATGGGGGGAGAGGACGGAGCCTTGTGGGACCCCGGCTCTGATGGGCTTGACTTCTGAAAAGGTCTGCTCGACTCGAACCTGGAATGTGCGGTCCGAAAGGTAGGAAAGGACCAGTCGTGTGAGATTTATGGGGAAATTCTGACGAATGAGCTTGAGGATGAGTCCTTCATGCCAAACTCGGTCGAAGGCTTTAGAAACGTCGAGGAAGACAGCTCCGACTTTGTGTTTTCGATTGAAGCTGTTAACGATATTTTTGGGAAAGGGCAGTGGTGTGATGAACGGTGCCATGAGAGGGGCGAAAACCGAACTGTTCATTTGGGATGATTCTGAGCTCTGATGTTTTGGCTCGGAGGATTTCGAGGATAACTTTCTCGGCCACTTTGCCTAGACAGGGAAGTAGGCTAATTGGCCGATAGTTGTTTGCTTCGTGAGAAGGGGTGCCTGGTTTCCTGATTAGGATAATCTCAGCTTTCTTCCAGAAGAGTGGGAAGTAACTGAGTCTCAGGATTCCGTTTATTATATTTGTGGTTTCTGTAACTTGTTTTTTAGGAAGTTTTTTCAAGGCTTTGACGGTGATCTTGTCGTGCCCTGGGGCTTTTCGAATCGAATATGAGTTGATGATGATCTGGGTGGCGGAGTGAAATGAGTGTTGGGTGGAGGTTGGACCTGCTTGAAAATCTGGATTGTGGAAGCCACCCTTTGATCTCGGGCGGGATTTGGGCGGACGTAAGGATTGGGGCGAAACTGATCTTCCAACATTTCTGCAAAAAGATCTGCTTTTTGTTGAGGGGTAACAGCAGTGGTTCCAGCATGAGAGATTGTGGGCATTGAAGGTGGGGAGTCATTGGAAAGAGCACGGGCCATTTTCCAGAGAGAATTATCTTGGGTATTGAGGGTTTGTAGTTTGGAGTCCCACCTGCTGTTATGGTACTCAAACAGGGTTTGTCTAACTTGAGCAGTGGCACGATTTGCGAGCCTTTTGAGATTGGGATCGCCAGTACGAATGGCTCTCCTGAGCAGGCGGTTTTTTATCCCGGATCTGCTCTTTGATATAGGGGGGAAGATTTCCTATAAGTCTGGCGGGTTCGACCCTGGTGACAGTGGCCTGGGCTAGGGCAGTCTGGATGTCTGCTGTCAATTTATAGACAGCGTTGTCCAGGTCCCTTGTGGTGGTGATGGCGGGAATGGGGGCGGTGTCTGCTAGGAGCCGTTGGAAGTGCTCCCAGTCTGTGATGCTGGAAGTGACAGTATCATTAATCCGGTCGGCCGGGTCGCCCAGAGTAAGAATGACTGGTAAATGGTCTGAGGAGAGCTCATGAAGAACAGTGATGTTATGGTGGAGGTCGACGTTTCTGACCAGGAAAATGTCAAGAAAGTCCGGCCTTCCATGGCCTATGAAGGTTGGCTCGTCTGGAGTGATAATGTTAAAAAGGAGTTGGTCCTGGATGACTGCGATATCGCGGCCGTTTTCGTTCGTAACTAGGTTTCCCCAGTGAACGTTTTTTGCGTTGAAATCGCCGCCCAGGACCGCCTTCTTATTATTTGGGCCGAAAAGGGTTCGATAGTCTACAGGGTCAATCGGATGATTGCGTCCGCCTTGTTGATAGACGGACGAGAACTGAATGAAGCTATTATTTGCCATGGAAACGGCTATAGTAGTGGCTTCGGTTTGAATTAACCTCAGAGGTGAAGGCTGATGATGGTTTAGGCATTGTTTGACTAAAATCATGGTCCCCCCTAGGGGAGCCCTGATTCTGTCGTCCCGGTAGACTATGTAAGGGGGGATTTTGAAGCGGTGGCAGGGTTTTCAGGAATGATTCCTGAATTAGGGCTATATCGATATTATGCTCCTGCAGGAAATGTTGGAGCTCGTGTTTCTTGTTGGCGATGCCGTTTGCGTTCCAAGTTAGAACCTGCAGAGATCGCGGACTAATTTTATTTGGGCGTGGGACCATTTATGGGTTTGGAAGATTGACAAGATTCAGGACGGCTGGGTATTGGCTTTGAATCTGAGCCAACTGTTTGAAAAGCTGCTGAAGTGCAGCGTTGAAAGTGGTGACCTGTTGGGTGACTATGGGTTCTTGGGATGTGGAGGCGGCAAGTTTTGAATTGTCCTGCTTGCCCCAGGTGAATTGACTTTTGGGAGAAGCGTTAGACTTTTGGTGCTTTGGATTTTTGGGGCATCCACCATAGGAAGATGGATGGGGGCCCCCGCAGTTTGCACATGTGGCTGGGTCTTCTCTGGTCTTTGTGCATGTGGAGGACTGGTGTCCTTGTCCACATTTGACGCACTTGGGGGGGGCTCTGCATCTGAGGGCAGAGTGCCCGTGAAGTTGGCAGTTAAAGCACTGCGTGCTTCTGCCTTGATTACGTTGAGTTTCTACTTTGACTCCTACATTGCATAGATAGTTCAAAGAGAAAATCTTTTTATCGTCTTTTGGCATTAAGGCTAGAACTATAGCCATTGGATCTCCGGACTTATGAAACCAACGAATAACTCTTTTAGGGAAATGACCTAGACGATTTAAATCATTAGTGACCTCTTCAATGGTGGCACCTTCGTTGATGCCACGGATTAAAATTCTATTCTTCGAGAGCATATGTGTGGTAAGGTTCCTTTTTGTTATCCAGGAACCGGGTTATTTCACGGAAGTGGTTAAATGTGGGTGGGTGGATTCTGATGCCTTCGGGCACGGTGACACCGCGTCCGTAGTTAAGTTTGCGTTCATTGAACGCTGAAGTGATCGCATTATAACGCTTCTTGTCACGAATGACAATAGGCGGGACTCTCGCCGAACGTGTGGCTGGGGTTTTTTGGGAGCGGGGGGGCTCGGTAGCTGGAGTCGCTGCGGGCGTTTGGGTAGCCGGGAGCTCTGCGGCCGGGCTAGAAACTGGCGTGGGGGTTTTTACTTTGGAGGGGGATAAGAGGGGAAAATCGGATAAATAACATGACTTACCCTGTTTATCCTGGTTTTGGGCTGACCTTTTGGAGTCAGACTCCTCGTCTGAAGACAGGTTGAACATTTTCTTTCTTTTTTCGCGCCTATTTTTTGGGCGCTCGAATCCTAGATCTGCATCCATCTGACTGTCGGAGTCAGGGATGGTTTCGTTCTCTGTTGTTTTTTCTTCATTGTTTTGAGATTTCTCATCCTCTGATGAGTTGCCTTTCTCTGAGTTGATCTCAATCAGTTTGGCTAGCTTTTTCTTTAAGTCGCTAATTTCCATTAGCAACTTCTCGTTGATGGCGTCTTTCTTGGCTGATTCCTCTCTTAATAGCCTTAAGGTTTCGTCGTATTGCGCCTGCTTTCTGGTAGCGTCCTCTTTTAGATACTGGATTGTCTCCTTGAGTTGATTTAGTATTTCGTTGGTATCCATTTTTTTTTCTTTTTTTTTTTTTTTCTCTGCGTGTTTTTTAAAAACACTAAAGTCTTTTAATGCTGGAATTTCTTATTATAGTGCTGGAAATTCCTAATTATAGTTAATCCTAATTAGGGTTTTAATCCTTTAATAGCACTGTGAACACACTGGGGGGCCCGGCCTTTCCACCGGGCTTCACTTTTACGACTTTCACGAACGCAGCTAGAGTCTCGACCTTACCGGACCGAGGTCGAGAGAGAACTGATGAGCATATATATGGATGGTTTCAATGTGCGTAACGTTATTTTATAGGCGCAGCGAGGCCATGAAGATGTGACGCTCCTTGAGGGTAGGGTGATGTTGTCCCGTTAACAGCGGATCAGCATTCTGCCGCGGTAGGAAAATAATAATGGTCCTAGGTGCGGTTGGAAAATTACAAAACGGATTTTTCACTTTTGCGTTAAAAGATTATATAAATGAATTAATACGCGTAGGCCCACAGTTACTTGTTAAAGCAAGAATAAACCTTTTTGGAGGTAGAATACATAACATAGATTCGACACGCGTATTACCCCTGAAAAATTATGTAACCTTGTTACCATATATAGAGATAAGGTTTATGTGTAAGTTATCATGTTCATAGTAAAGTTTAGAAAAAAAACAAACAAAAACATTAAATAAAACGTTTTCAACTGGGCCAATCACATAGTTTTCAGAAGGCACTTGTAACATATATTTCTAGTATATGTAATATATATATTTTATACAATACGTAGTTTTACTAAAGTATATAACCTGTTATTTTGTATATAGTGCCAGTTTTAACACTAGCGCCCTGGGCAAGATTTCTACGGCTCCCCTCTTTACTCTCAAAATCACACATGTGGAAAAGAAAGAAAAAAAAAACAAGGGAAAAAATCAAAAAACAACCATTTATTTAAATTAAGATTTTTCTAATAAATTTTTTCTTTTCTAGCCTTTCTATCGGCAAACTCTCTTATTAAGGCATATGATATTAAAGTTATTAATTAATTTGGTCGTCACATAAAAATTACAAAGTCCGTTATGCTATTATTTAGAAATAAATCTTGTTTTATTTTTGCGGTCGAGTCAGGTAATTAAAATTCGAATACGGTAATCCTTTTCTTTTTTGTTTTAATTCACTCATTTAGGCGGCATACAGCCTGGTCTGTGATATTTTTCTTTCACCAGCGTGATTTTACATTCTAATGGCTTCAGGAGTTAACTCAAAATTCAATGCAGTTCAAACAGACGAGACGGGAAGCAAGACATGTAGGGGCGCCTTTGGCGCCCCTTCATGTCAAGCGCCCTGTTTGTATACTTTTATACCACAAACACTGCATGTTATAATGAAAGGTGGGATTCTATAGCACTAAAAACGAGAAAAAATGCAATCATTTAAATAAATAAGAAATATCAATTGGTAAACTCCAGTTAAGGCGGCAGTTCTACTTGACACGGAAAGTTTTGATGTGAATTTCAGAAATGTATTTCTTTGTTGGTAGTAACGTTAGGAAAAGTGAAAAATAGGACAGTACGATCTTGGCGATTGCTTAAGCACCAAAGCGGTCACATAATATGCAAACGTACAAAATATATATTACTTAGGACAATATGCTAAAGAAGATTTTTCGTTTTTCATGATGATAATTTACTATTAACAGCTTAAACTGACTGTATTTGCTACTTTGTTTACTCTTATACCCAAGAAATATTTGTTATATGTATATAAAGCACTTGTGGAGTCAGTGATAGGCTATGGCTTGGTAGTTTGGGGGTCCGTGCGTGATTCGGTATTTTCGTCTTTAGTAATAGCCCAGAAAAGGGTTCTAAAAATAATACGGTTTAAACCGCGAAGATTTCCTACGGACCAACTATACGATTTGTCGCTGAAGCAATTATACATAAAATCGGTGGTAAGAATTTTACTGAATAACAAACATAAGGTAAACAGAGTTATGTACCATCTACCCCTTTAGTGCTACTCAAAGGTCCCTATCTTTTTCTGCTCCGAGGATTTTTAATATAATTCCTCACGAACTGAAAGTGACGCCATATAGGTTGGTAAAAAATAAATTGACTGACTGGTAGCTTGATAACAAAATAGATAGTAATAAGCACTAATAGTAGATTATGAAATGGTGATGCACGCACATTCTTCTTTAAGAAAATTGTGCATCGCTTAAAATGTATTATTGCTTTGTAATTTGGTTTTTACTACTAGGGAAATTGCCTTTCCTGTATTGGTTCTTGTAGTATTAAGTTAAAGTTTAAAGTGTAACAACTATGATTTGTTGGCAGGAATAAATATATTTTTATTTTATTTTATTTTTATAAAGTTTAGATTCAACATAAATGATCCTGATTAGTTAACTTTAAGACTTTATTTTGATGAAGTATCAATTGGATAAAAAAAAGTAAATAAACAATAAAAACACATTAGGTACAAAACGGCGATACCATAATAACACACCATTCTGCGAACTTCCGTTACTGTTCTAAGCGTTTTCATATTGGTAATGGCTTCGATTTTAGTAGGATCTACTGAGATTCGGTGCCTAATCACCATATAACCAAGGTATTCTAATTTCACACGACAAAATTTACTTTTTTCTTTATTCAACGTAAGACCAGCCTTCTGTAAGCGGCCAAAAACAACTTGTAAAATTTCTATGTGTTTATTAAAGTCTGGAAAAATAACAATAATGTCATCTAAGTTTCAAAATACATATGGTTACAGCTCAGTACATAGTAGTGTGTCTATCAACCTATGAAATGTAGCGGAAGCAATTTCTAAGCTAAAAGGTAGTCTTTGAAATAGTCCGCAACCAGAAACCATAAACGCTGTATACTGTTTACTATCCTTTTCCATTTCCACTTGCCAATAAGCACTTTGGAGGTCTAAGGAGCTAATATAACGATCACTTCCTAGCTTACCTAAAATAGCAGAAATATAGGGCAAGGGATAGGCATCCTTCCTGGAGGCCTTATTGACTAAATATAAATCTGCTACAAAACGCTGTTTACCGTTTGTCTTCCTTTGGCACTAGTAATACTGGAGAAGGCCATGCAGATGTTGAGGGTTCAACAGCTCCATCTGCCCACATCTTAGTCACTACTTCATCTATTAGTTTTTGTTTAAAATGTGATACAGGATAGTTTTCTTTGCTTAACTAGTTCATTAGAAGTAATCATAATTTTATGTTTCATTCATTACTTCATTCAGTCTACCACGTTGTTCATAGGATAAATCTGCTTCACGTTGAATTAAAGACATTGCTGGGTTGCTTAAAAGTTCAGAAGAAAAATTCCGTTCACCTCTGCCCATGTCTGGTACATTACCTAACTTTATCCAAAAATCTATTACTAAAATAAGTTTATGACGCAGCTCAAGTATAACATAAATATCAACTAATTTGATAACATCTCTAACTTTTACTGGTACACTTGCAACTCCTATACATTCACACGATGTGTCATTTGCTATTTTACAAGACCTTTTCTTATTATTATTCAATTTAATATCTAAACTCTTTAGTCTATTCCAGCCCTGTTCTCCTGCAATTTTTTTTTTACACCCGAAACTAAAAGTCCAAAAAAATCTACTTTTAAATAAGAACATTCCCCAGGTCCTACATGTGTCAAAACCTAATCTAAAACTATTTTATCTCTAAATTTTAAATCCTTCTTGGCCGAGTGAAAAACCTTTTTCTTCGTTATTAAAATTTACTTTATTACAATCCGGACATGGTTTCTGTACGTATGTCATTTTTCCGTATTTAAAACATTTAATATTTTTTGTCGTACAATTTTTTTTTGCAGAATGATTAGGCTTATTACATTTGAAACATAATTGGACACTTTTGTTCCTATAAATATAGAATAAAAGACTGTTTTTAGTCAATTTCCACTGGTTTATTTAAATTGTGATGGTGAATTGTTTAAACCTACCTGGTCGTTGAGTAAAGTACCTGTAGCCCTTAATCGATTTATTTGTATTGTCTCTAAAAAGTTTAGTTTCAAACCTTTTTTGTTGGGTATGTAAAATTTTGAAATTCTTGTTAAACGTGTGATTTTCTGTTAAAAGATGATTAGCATATGTTGAATTAGACTTTCTATGAATGAAACTTGTTCTGTAATTCTTTGTATAAATGTACGTCCAGTTTATCCTATGTATGTTTTAGGACATGACCCACATGTTAATTGATAAATCCCTGATTTATTGTCTTTATTGATTTGTGGTTTGTAGTTTTTGAGATATTTCCCTATAGTATTGTTAGTCTTGTAAGCTATATTGATATTTTTTTGATTTAAAAATTTTCCCAGTTTTTCTGTTGGTTTACCAAAATAGGTTCAGCATTTAAATGTGGTTTTTCTGTCCTTAAAACGTGGATATATTTCTGAGATTGCCTTATTTCAAAGTTTTTTTCCTAACAATGTTATCGATTAAAGTAAAGTTTAATTCTTTAGTAAAATTGTCTTCTGATATATATATATATATATATATATATATATATATATATATATATATATATATATATATATACTAACTAATATCCCCTCATCGGATTGTTATTTGAAAAGTTTTTAGAAATCTCTCTAATATTTCTATTATGAGAAGTATTTTTATTTACATCCCTATTATTTGAAAAATCTATATTACTATGTTTAAAGTTTCTATTATTAAAATTATTATCTGAATAATTTCTTTCATTCTTTCATGATTCTAAATTACTCTGATTTCTATTAAAATTACGTGAAAAATTACTTTGTTTCTAGAAAAATTTCGATTCGTAAATTTATTTTTCTTTTCGGGAGGAGAATTTGAAAAATGAACTTCCCTCGTAGTAGGTCTAGCCCTAATTACCACTATGATCGATTCTTGTTGGGGCATATGAATCGACCGTTTTAGAGGTTGGTAATCTGACTCCGGTTCGAGAGAGACGTTCCCCTCTTTGGATGGTCTTCTACACGTAATCGAGTTTCCTCTAATTTCACACATAATTCTATCAATTCAAATGGAGAAGTAATCTGAACTGAACTCAACCGTTCCTAATAAAAAGGTAACATTTTCGCTCGGAAAATATTTAATCTCAAATTGTCTGATACTTCGACTGGCATTCTGACAAATAATTGTGTCATTACCACCACATAAACTCTTATAGGTTCATCTGATCCTTGAGTCCTATTTAAACTTTGGTTCCATAACTTATCCCCAAAATTTGCTGATACGAATTCCTCTTATAACAATTTAACTAAAGAATCCCAATCTATAGCATAGTTTCTAATTAAATGGTAATAGTTTAAGGCGTGCGATTTAAATAACTCAGACGCTGATTGAAATAATTCGTTTTGACTAATACTTCTTGCTGTACAAAGCTCTTCTACTCGTAACAAAATTGCATTAAAAGTTAATTACGAATGCCCCGAAAATTTCAAATCTCATTTGTACACCGGTACCGATACATAAAATAGCTTGTGTTGGTTGAAAACTGGGTGCCTGTTATCTATTGGTATTTTAATTTATGCCAATTTATCTCTATCAAAAACAATAAAAATCAAAAGGTCACAAAGACTAATTTGGACCATATATATATACATATATATATATATATATATATATATATATATATATATATATATATATATATATATATATATTTATATATATATATATAAATATATATATATATATATATATATATATATATATATATATATATATATATATATATATATATATATATATATAGTGAGATATAACGCCCACCTCTTAGGTGGCACTTCATCGGAGGGCTGACTCGCTTCAGCCATTCTCCGACAGAGTGGTTAGCAGACCAGGCAGCCCGTTTAATTCCTCCCAGAGCGGTGCATGTTAGAAATACACGTCGCGTTAATACTTCATATCCGTATGAGGTTCAGCTGATTACTCCTCGTACAACGCTTTTTAAGCAGTCTTTATATGGAGAACATCATCCCTTTGGAATAATTTGCCCAGGACTGTGTTTCCCACCGAGTTTAATTTACAGCGATTCAAAAACAACGTGAATCGCTTTTTCGGCACAAGTGTCGCTCCTGTAGCGCTTTAGGGACTTCCCTGCAGCACGTATTCTAGACTGCCAACACTTCACCACAACGTTCGAGGGATCCCCCCTAAGGTATATGTGGTGTAAAGTAAGAACAACTGAAAACGGACCAAACTCCATGTCTTAACAGTCTACCCACTGTTCTCTTATTTGTCGAATCCATCCCGAGACGCGTTTCGCCGTATCACGGCTCATCACGGTGAAGTGTTTTCAGCCTGCTAACCACTCTGTCGGCGAATGGCTGGAGCGAGTCAGTCCTCTGATGAAGTGCCACCTACGAGGTAGGCGTTTATATCTTACTATTATTGGCCGTCAGTACTGGCTTAAGACACCGAAAATATATACATATATATATATATATATATATATATATATATATATATATATATATATATATATATATATATATATATATATACATATATACAGTCAGTCAGCCCAAAAGCCTCCATACACTACCTGCTTTCCATACTATTTTTCTGTTATGTTTAACTAATTAATTGGAACTATGAGAAAACATATTTAAATTAATATTTGAAACTTAACCAACGAGGATTAGTATTAAAAACAACTACGGAACATTTTATTTAAAAGTTACATCATAGTTATAAAAATGTAAACAAAATTAATGTCAAAAAAGTCTCGGTACACTCAAGAACTGCATTGAAAAAGACACGTTATAATCAGCCGCATTATATCAAGCTGTCTGTTGCTCGCTAAACTGAAAACAAATGAATAATTTTGCCCACCATACTTTATAATCTGTCACTTGTTGCTAGTAATTTGGCAGTGAGTTTTAATAGCAGTATTAAAAATGAGCGAAAGAAATTGTGAAATCCCATTCCAAGTTCGAAAGATTATAATTAATTTATGGAAAGATGGAAAATCGTCAGAAATATAGGAAAAAATTGTTATAAGTCGCATGCTACTGTTCAGTACATTGTAAACCAGTATAAATCAACCGGTTCCTATAAAAGTCGACCAAGCTCCTAGTCCGATTAACAAGAATTTTAAATCGCCATTCAACATGGAAACATCACTTTTCACATATTTACGATATAAAACGAGATATTTGCAATTGAAAATTGTTATTTGACGCACAGCTAGCTAAAAAATATCTGAATGTGAAAAAATTCATAAAAAAGAAAAAAAATCATTAATTTTGAACTTTTTACCCTAATCGTATCTATTTAACATAATGAATTATTTCCGAGAAATTTTTTTTTATTAACTTTTTGAAAAGTTATAAACAATTGTATTCAATAGATTTCGCGTTATTCATATAAAAAATGATGGGGACTCTGAACTTTAGGACTAAATAAGAACTGTAAGTGCTCATTCATAGTTGAAGCCTTAATTTTTGGTCAAAAATTAGTTTTAATACGCAGATCAAGTATCAATAGTCAAAAATTGGAAATTGAATGGAAGAGTTTGTAAAGAAAATAAAAACCATCCCAAAAACCACTTTTTCGCAAATTTCTCGGAAAATATAAAAGTTATAAAAAAATGTTTCGAGCAAAATCGATAGATAATACAAATTATCTACAAAACCACCTTAAATCACTTTTCACGTATTTGCGATATAAAACGAGATATTTGCAATTGAAAATTGTTATTTGACGCACAGCTAGCTAAAAAATATCGAAATCTGAAAAAATTCGTAAAAAATAAAAAAAATCATTATTTTTAAACTTTTTTTTCAATTGTATCTAAAGCTTATTTGTTTGGAGTTGATAGCAGAATTCACTCATTGTAGATGCGGTGCGGTCAAAAGAAAAAGAGATTTCTTTTGCATTTTACTGGATTTTGCTACTTGTTTTTGAATTATTTTTAAGGGTTCACCCTATTTAGGCAGAAAACCTCTGCTATACAATGGAGACATAAATTGTAAATGAGAGTTCATCGGTAGCATGGCCGTCCGAGCGTAATTTGCTTTTAGTGTTTAATAAATAAAATTATCTTAAAAATAAAGTTACAGAAATATACGATTTATTACCAAAATTTTTTTAATCTATATATGTATATGTACAAATTCACAACTCACAATATAGAAGTGCTTTAATTACAATAAAAAACAATCATCATCTTAAATCTGAAGATTCGACTTCTCTTAAATTGATAATTAAGGGTTCTATTTCCACAATTTCTTCGATGTATTCGTCAAGTTTCCACATTCTATTTTTTTCTTCTATAGCACGTCGGATGGCATTTTTCCATTTATCCCCTTTGATCCTCTCTATTCCGGCGAGTAATAATTGCCTTACGTCTGAATGTTCGAACGTGATGTTTTCCCTTGCAACGAAACCTTTCATTTGTGCCCAAATTAGCTCTATGGGATTCAATTCGCAATGATATGGAGGTAATCTAACAGTGTGATATTCCGTTCCTTTGCTATCTCATCGACTGCGTATTTCTTAAACTGTGCCTTATTTTGTTTCGCAATTTTGAGAAGTTCCACTTTTAACATACTATCTTTATGTTTGAGATTGTTTGTCTCTTATCCATTGAAGAATATCCGCTTTCTTCCATGAATTTGTCGGGAATCGTTCTAATAATCAAAAATGGTATGGGGCATTGTCTAGTATTACAACTGATTCTGCTGATATATATTCAATCATTTGTTGGAAGTACTCCTCAAAAACATCGGCCATCATCTTCTCATAATAATCTTTAGTTGACTTTGAATCGAATTCCAACCAGCCACCGTCGAGAAATCCGTTTTCACTACCAATATCTGCTATAATTAACCTGCGACCTTTTTCTGAATTGGGTTGTAATCTAGTTGACTGTGTGTTCACTGTGTGTCCCTCATTAACTTGTCTTATCTAAATAAAAATTAATTTTTCTTCGGCTCGAAATTTTCTGATTGCTCGTAGATATTCTCTTCTCCAACAAATTATTTCTGTTTTATCAAACAGATTTTCTGTTGTGTTTTTCCTAATGAAAATTCAAGTTATGAAGGATTTTCCATAATTTCCATTTTTTAAAATCTGGTCAGTTCTGGTCTTGTCTGATTTCTTGCAAAACTTGATGTAGTCTAGGTATTTCTTCGTTAATAAAAAAATTGTATACTTTTCTTCTTATTGCATTTTTAAAATCTTCATCGACCTCTAAGGGCTCATTTCCTTTGTGATTCTGAGGTTCGTTGCAAGAACCGCGTTTTCTTTCTTTTAGAAATCTATAAATAGTTGCTGTCTTGTTGGCACAGGTTGCCATAATTTCACGGACTTGGTTTGTCGGCTGTTGATGCACTAGGGCAGGGGTGCTCAAACTTGAACTGCTGGCGATCTACCTCAATATTGTTAGACTACGATCGATCGACTCTGAGAGGCTACAAGTAAGTGTGATGCAGGATTGTGGTCTAGGTAGGGTGTATCGTGGCATAGATATTGGTTTTCCCGCACAATATGCATTTTTTTAGTCAAGGTAAGTGTAGGTCTGCTCTAAAAATGTCAATGAAAAACTCATAACTATTCAAAATTGCGAGTTAATTGGTTCTTACAAAACAAACGAGTTCGAGTGTCTAAACTTAACTAAAGAGTGACTTTGGATGTTGAAGCGTGACACTGCATGTCCTCAGCATACTTTTCATAAGATGGTACGTGATTACCGAGTGCTAATCGCAAGCATGATGACATATATGTTCGTCAGTTAGTCAATTGCGATATTTTGACTTAATTATCTTCATTTCAGAAAATGCAGACTCGCACAAGTAAGTTGATCCAAACATTGCCGTCAGTTGAAGGGCGATTTGCCTTAGATTCGGATATTTTTCTTCAGATATAAAACACCAGAATTTTGTATCAGATGCTGTGGCTTTGAGATGTATATCTGATATAATCTGCACTAACTCATTTTCAACAGAACATGAGTCCATGTTAAACTGACTTGCTATTTCAGTAGCTAATTCCTCAATGTTTTTGCAAGAAAAAGGATAACTCATAAATGATGCGATAGTTGCCAATTTATTGAAATCATAAAAACGTATTTCGAATTGGCCCAAAATATTTGATAATTCTGCCTAATAAATATCATAATTCAACTGAGGAATCCTTGCTTTCAAAGACGGAAAATTTTTCAGATTCTTTCTTTTCAGTTGATCTATCATAAGTTGCAATTTACTTTTGAATGCGTTTATTGCGCTAATCATCTCAATAATAGTTTTTTCCTTTACCTTGAAGCTCCAAATTAATGGTGCTTAAATGCATTGTGATGTCTGTCAAAAAATGCCAAATCAGTCAGCCATTTTCCGTTTTTTTCAGCATCTGAGTGTCATCACCTCTTTCGTCCAGAAAAGCTGTTATTTCGGGCAATAATTCTTGAAACCTTTCTAGGAATTTTCCGCGACTCAACCACCTGACGTCCGTGTGAAAAACTAAATCAGTGTGTTCAGCTGACTCACTATCTTCCAACTGCAATTTAAAGAGCCGTCGTTGCAAGCTACGTGCAAGAATAGAATTCACAATTTTTATTGCAATGCCCATAATCTCCTCCATGTTTAGAACTTTTTGAACACAAAACTTGTTGACGTATAATGCAATGGAAGGAGAAAAATGAAGGGAAATCATCATTAGCTCGACACAATGCCACAAAACCGTTTTCGTTTCCAGTCATTGCTGGTGCTCCATCGGTTGTAATGCACACTAGTTTATATAGTGGTAGCTTGTAGTTTGTTACAAAATTGAAGAAAACGTCATATATATCTTCGCCACGGGTCTTTCCTTTCAGAGGAATCATTGTCAAAAACTCTTCCTTAGCCGATATATCATTGAATACCATTCGAATAAAAATACACAGCTGGGCAGTGTTTGTCATATCGGTGGATTCGTCGAGCTGTAAAGAAAAGTATGTACATTCCATGATTTCATGTTTTAGTCTATCTGCCATGTCCTAACTCATGACTTCAACACGCCTTGTGACAGTCGGACGAGATAACTGAAGTTCTCTAAATAGCAGACATAATCTCTGTTTTATTTTTAAAATCTCCAAATAAAGTCTCACCTGCTTCAATAAATGCTTCCTTCACAAACCAATCCATCATCAAATGGTTTCTTGTGTTTCGCCAGTATATGAGATATTTTAAATGACGCGATCGTTGCAGCTTTTGATTGTTTGGCTGGTCTTGTGAACATGGTTTGTTCTTTTTTCAAACAAGTTATCAAATCACGTACTTCTCGTTTTCTTAATTCACTCTGTGATGGAAAAATCATTTTCATAGTTTTATGATGCCTGTCTAAGTTCCCACGCTTAGGTATTGCAACTGACGCACGGCAAATGAGACAAATGCACTTATCCTTTACCATACAAAAGAAAAATTCTTCCTCCCAATCGTTATTAAAATGATAAGTTTTACTTTTCTTCGCCGCACTCATTTTAAACTATTTATTAATAAACTTTGTATCGATGTATCGCCTTCAACTTACAACTCAGACTGACTCCTATTTCTGCAGGCGCAACATTTATATCGGCGTGAACGTTCCCGTGAAACACGCCGCCCGAAGTTTCTAGAAAAATCGACGGGAATCAAAAACGCGGCTTTTCTTTGACAAGTACCGCGCGTTCCTTTGACAAAGCCGCCTTTTGCCGCTAGCAGGGGGTTATTACGATAAAAGAAAGGGATGAGGGGGTTATTCTGGCCTAATTGTGGATCGAATAAATTTTAGTAGTTTATTCATTACATTTTGTTTTAGTTACCTAAAACAAAATCTGTGAATAGTTCTATGTCGGAATTTTTTCTAGAGATCGACTCAAAAAAAACACTCCCGATCGACTTGTCGATCGCGATAGACCGTTTGAGCACCCCTGCACTAGGGCCTCTTGTACGTTAAGTATCATTGTTTTTTCTCGTAGGGCAAATGTAGATTTACAGACTCTACGAAGCTTGACCGGGGTAAAACCGAAAGTTGAAGCCAACACTGTTCTGATTTGAACTAAGCATACTATAGGTTTTTGCTTTATTCCTAGTGTTCCGTACGGAGCACTTATAAGATCACTTCGGTGTCCGTCCGTCCGTCTGTCACACACCCGATTTTCTCCAAAATTATTTGTCACAGAAAGTGTGATGTCAGATGTCCAAACTGCGACAATACTCTAACTATTAACCATATTTTAACTTCAAATGAATATTTAGACATTAGGACAAAGTTAGATCTATTAAAACCTCTCGATCAAATATTGATTCCAAATGTTACAAATATCTCCAGTTTGATCAAATTCTTCAAAGAAACACAATTATTTTCTAAGATTTAAACATTCCACTTATGGCGCCAAATGATCCTCGATATCGACGCGCCAAACTAAAATAATCAATCAATCAATCACAGAAAGTGGAAATTTGGTACTAATATAGGAATCGCCTCATCAGAGCCGTGCAGTTTTGAAAGTTAAATTTTGACTTAAGGGGTTAGTTTTGCGGTATGAAATCGGAAGCGAAAAAAAAATTTTTTTAGTAGGTCATCGAGCTTGTATAAACATGAGTTCAAAAATATATATACTTGCGTGGACTTTTTGGTATTATTTTTAAAAAGTCGCGAAAAATCGCTGTCCCCCCTTATCTCGAAAAGTACCGATCAAAAAATTTTGAAAAAAATCTGAAATATTCTCCACGGGGTGTAGATTGAATGAAAATTACCACGAGTGTATTACCTTTAATAATTAATCTGGTATATAAAAAAAGCAAAAATTTCATGGTCATCAGTTTTCAGTCAAGATCAGAAACAAACTTTGTTGAAAACTGATTTGGGTGTGCTTTGTGAAATCATTGATCATTTATACCTCTATAACAAAAATTTTTATTTTTAAAGCAATCAACGTACCGAAGGATCACTAATTGCCCAAATTCCACTTGCACTTGACCGATTATTATACTTATACAGAATATTTTTATGCGTACTTAGGTACTTAGGTACCTACCTACCGATAAGTACTTTTGTTAATTATATTCGAATAACTGCTAAAATTCCAAATAATTTTATTGTACCTATTATCATTAAGCTTTATAACACTGTAAATTTCTAGTTCTTAAGAATTGTTAGTTGTACTCGTTTAGGCCTTTATCATACAGTTCAATAATTTATTTTGAGTAGTAAGTATTAAAAATGGAAATACTGGAATTGTACACGCTTTGTGATAAACCTCTTGAAAATGAAACAGATATTGTTGTCACCGTTAAACAGCTTGGGCTAACGATCATTAGTTAAAAAGTCAAGCGAAAAATGATAATAAGTATAAACTGTGGGAAAACGAACAATCATTTGAATGTCATGAAGGTATTTACATTTTTTTAGTATTAATTTTATGTAAAATGTATTTACAATATTGTAGGTTATCTACGTGTAGTGAGTCGATTTTTAGTGTTCCGTACGGAACACGGTGTCTGTCTGTCCGTCTGTTACACCCGATTTTCTCCGAAACTATTTGACGTAGAAAGTTGAAATTTGGTACTAATAATTTTTTTAGTAGGTCATCGAGTGGCGTGTCAAATAAAAACTTGTAAAACTACGAGTTCAAAAATATATATAATGTCTTACATGCGCACACTTTTTCTTTGTATTATCTTGAAAAAATCGTGAAAAATCGCTGTCCCCCCCCGTCTATCTCGAAGAGTACTGATCCAAAAATTTTGAAAAAATTCTGGAATATTCCCCACAGGATGTAGATTGAACAAAAAATTATCACGAGTGCATTACCTTTAATAATTTATCTATAAAAAAAAATTCAAGGTCATCAGTTTTCAGTAAAGATCGGAAATAAACTTTGTTGAAAACTCATTTGAGGATGTGTTCTGTGAAGTCACTGATCATTTTATACCTCCGTAACAAAAATTTTTATTTTAGAAGCAATCAACTTACGGAACACTAATTGCGCAAGTTCAACTTGCACTTGACCGGTTATTTGATTGTTAAATACTTAAAAACTAGACAATTCCAATACGTAATTGATTATTTCATTAATTAATTACCAAAATTATTAGTTCATTTACTGGTAAATTTATTTAAATAAATTTTCTTTTAATATTCAAAATAATAATTTGAAGTTAAATGTCAAAGTTTTTATATAATTAAAATACATAGCGATATAATAGCGATAAAGTTTCAAATTTTTATCTTTAATATAATTTATTTATTGAAAATTTATTAACGTTTAAAAAAAAATAGTTTTGTTTCGTCAAATGATAATGTAATTTGTACTAAGTACTATATTTTGTGGGAGCAATAAATATATTATTCGTAAAGATTAATATAAGGAATTGTCACAATAAAATCATCTTGTTTGAGATAACTATCTTTTTACATACCCTTTACTTTTACTTTTTAAACAAAAAAAAATATATTTCAGAGTGTCGAAAACGATATCAAGTATCGTCTAATGATACAGTGTTTGTGCGGAGCGAAAAATCGGTTACGTTAAATGAACCGTCTACATCAAGCCAGCAAGCATCACAACAATCTACGGATAATTGTTTCGATTTTATTGATTTATGTGTAATCTGTGGGAAAAAAAAACATTGCCGTGAAAATCGTACACATGAAATTTCAAATAATTATTTAATGAAGCGAATATTAACTGCCGCTGATCTACGTGACGATGACTTCGGTAAACAAGTGAAACAAAGGTTGCAAGATATTAATTCTGTTATTGCTGTCAAGGCTCGTTATCACAAAAAGTGCTTAAGGAATTTTTTTGTTATTCCAATAAAAGTACTAAAAATTCGTGAAGATGATCCAGAAACACGAAATTTATTGAATATAGTTTATAAGCATATTGAAGAAAGTAGTAAAACTAAATTTTTATTATCAACTACAATAAAGTATTGAGGCACCTCTTTGAATGTTTATTTGTTTAAATAATAACGCGCGTCAAAGTTGCGTCACAAGAAACGAAATCGACAAAAAAAATAGGGCGATTTAGTTGTAAAATGCGTAAAAAAAGAGTTTTTTATTGAAGAAAAAATATATTGGAAATATATAAATTGGAAAATAAAATTTTGGCCAGCGTTGGCTGGTCTATGTCAGAAAACTGGAATCCTAAATTTTTGTCCTGAGTCAAATATATCAAAAACGACATAAATTCTGTTGTCTTGCTATTTTATCTCACTAAGGCCCGGTTAGGATGCAGCACATGCATAGTGCCAATGATGCGTAAGCGCACCAGCTTGATTGTACTATTGCGAGAGTGACAGAGCACAGTATATACTTTTTTTTCTCGGGACTAATTTGGAGCCGCAAAACCGTAGCCTCAAGGGCAATTTATTTTAGAATAGATTTATATCACAGGTAAATTCTCAGGTAAAAATAGGATGTGACTTGAAATTATGGCGAATATTTTTTAGATGAAAAACTTCGAAAAATGTAAACAGCATACTTTTTTTTCAATTTTAACAATAAAACAAATTCAAAAAATATAATTGTTTATAACTTTTTAAAAAATTAATAAAAAAATTCTCTGAAAAAATTAGTTACGTTAAATAGATACAATTAAAACAAAAAGTTGAAAATTAATGATTTTTTTTATTTTTTATGAATTTTTTCACATTCAGATATTTTTTTAGCTAGCTGTGCGTCAAATAATAATTTTCAATTGCAAATGTGCGAACCCCGATAATCCGGACAAATTAAAACCGTGGTGGTCCGAATTAATAAATAATTCGAATTACTGAAGCAGGACATTATTTATATTAAAAAACGAATCATTTAATACGAAACAACTAAAAATAGCACATACATAGAATAATATTTAAAATAGAAGCATATCTTATCAAGTTTTATCTTATTTTGTAAAAAAAATTGTAATTTTTGTTTGCTTGACCCTTCTCTGGTTCATCATAAAAGCAATTTCTTTTAATCTTTGAAGTACAAGAACATCATTTAGAGGGATATCATTTTCTTCTGCCCATCTCATGCACACATTGAAACTTTTAACTGCCTCATCATTCTTCACAGTGTTTTTAACAGTCTGGTTTGTATTAGTATTTAAACTCTGAACCTTTATTATCACTCGTGTTGTTCATCTGTATCATCTGTCTTCCAGTGGTAACAAATCTTCATCATTTTTAATCCAATTACATATTTCCACGTTCGTGAGATTCTGCTCAGTGAGAACATTCAGCATATCTGAAACATCTGTTAAATATTTACGAATTAACCAAACAAATACTAAAAGAAAATTTTCAGGCTTTATCTTTCATTTCTTTATTCGTGAAAAACAAATCGTGCCGCAATTCACTCAGAGGAATCAGATCTTCAGCATCATATTCAGGGTCTGGGTGGTATCTGCCACATAAGCCATAATGTTGTGCCAGCACTTTTTCAAGACTTCAAGGAAGACTTTTTCCCATGAATTGCATAGTAGACATACAGCATCTTTTCGGTTAATGCTTATTAATAACCCAACAAGGTTCTCTTCATTATTTGATAAAATATGGGCTAAAAGATTTTTCCGATAAAATAATTTTGTCAGCCTGATTGCATTCTGATCCATAGGCTGCATAAGTGCAGTACAATTTGGTGAAGAAATATTGTTGTAAACCGTCCATCCTCACTAGTCAGCTCTTCTATAGTTCCATGGCTCAAAGCGTTATCAACGATTAGCAGGGCTCTTTCAGGCAAAGTTCAGACTTTTGACTTGACGAATAAAAGAATGATGAAACCAGTCTAAGAAAATTGCTGTAGTCATCCATGCATTGGCAGATGATTTGTACTCAAACAGGTATGTTCATATTTTTAAAAGTCCTCGAATTTTTTATGCCTTTCCGATCACTTTAATAAATTTTGTGATCCATCAGCATTGCAACATGCTAGAAAGGTAACGCGTTCTTTGTTTATTTTTCGACCTGGTGCGGTCTTTTCCTGAGAACGAACCAGCGTTTTTTCAGGTAACATTTTCCAATATAGAGCTGATTCATCTGCATTGTATATTTGAGTAAGGTCCAAGGTTTAATTCTTTTATCTTATCTGCGAATAAAGTTAGGAAAGGAACGACGGCACTTTCATCATTGGATAGTTTTTCGCCACAAACTTTTAAAGCATGCAGACCATGTCTCTTTCTGAAATTAGAAATCCAGGCCTCTGCTAGCTCTAAAATTATCATTCCCGTAGGTTTCAGTGTAAAACTGTTTTGCTTTGGCTGATAAAATTTCGTAGGAATTTGGGACGTGCCTTGATCGTTGCGTACAAAACCATGTATGCAAACGAGTTAACATTTTCTGGATATTCGGCTTTTCGTAAGATTTTTCTGACGCCGGGACCAGAATCACATTTGGAAATAAAATCTAAAAGAAGCTACACGTCCAAAGTGAGGGGTCCAATATTATCTTTCAATTAAATCATATATACATACCTTTTGATTTTCCCTTGCTTCTTTTTTATATCCGAAATTGTGGATGTTCCTACCCTATTCATTTGCCAACACTTTTCCGCTTTCACCAAGAATTAGTCTTTCTAATATATCGGACTTTTGTTTTATTGTTAGTGTAATATGTTTTCTTTTAGAAAGCATTTTAATATATAGGTACATATACGTAAAAAAAACGTTTACATACTTATATGAACCACATAAAGTAAAATAGAACGTAGGTATGTTGTACTTGTGACAATAAACAAACAACTACAAAGTCCTTAACCTTTAGACGGGATACGCGATGCGTTGTAGGCAAATCAAAGGCACCTACAGTTTGTGTGAATCCCAAATCTATTAGACTGGGAAAGTTAGGGGGATCCCCTCACTATCGATTTCAGTTTTCCCATGTAGTTTAAATTAAGTAGATGTCTAAAAACGCAGGTCCGGATTACCTAGTACTATCAAATCCGGATTATAAATTACACAATGCAATAGAAATGTTTGTCCGGATTATTAAAGAATTCGATTTAATGGAGATCCGGATTATCGAGGTGGCACTGTATCTCGTTTTATATCCCAAATACGTGAAAAGGGATTTAAAAACGATTTGTAGATATTTATATTATCTATCGGCTTTGTTCGAAAGATTTTTTTGTAATTTTTATATTTTCCGAGAAATTTCCGAAAAAAGTGTATTTTGGGGTAGTTTTTATTTTTTTTTTACAACCCCTTCCACTCAATTTCCAATTTTTGACTATTGATACTTGATCTACGTATTAAAACTAATTTTTGTTCAAAATTCAGGTTTCCATTTTGAAATAGCGATTTAAAATTCTTATTGATCGAACTATCCGGTCGTCGCAAGAAACTGACTCCACGTGAAGAGGCCAGTATTCTTAAACAAATAATTACAGATCCCAAGAAAAGTGCACCAAAATTAAAAGATGTACGGGAACTATTTTCGAAAAATATTTGTTTAAAAACAGTCAGAAATTGTTTACACAGGGCAGGCTCTAAGGGTTGTGTAGTTAGTGAATACGTTGCTACCCGCACACATGCCGCTCCTGGAGCGCTTTAGAGACTTCCCTGTAGCACGTGTGCTAGACCCATAAAAAAAAACTTCCTGAATTTTGGAAATCCGTAACCTTCAATGATGAAACTAAAATTAACCTTTTCGGGTCTGATGGCAGAACTAAAGTTTAGAGAAAGAAGAATACCGCATTCGATATTATAAACATTGGTGAGACAATGGGGTGGCAGTGTTCTGCTTTGGGGATGCATGTCCGCTGGAGGGGTTGATAATTTACATTTTGTTAATGGTATCATGGATCAGCATGTTTTATCTGAACATTTTTGAGAGACAATTTAAGAGAAAGTGTCCAAAAATTATAACTAGAAAAAAGATACATTTTCCAACAGGACAATGATTTGAAACATACCGCAAACCCGGAGCGAGAATGGATGATCCATAATATATGCAACAGCAGCTTCATACACCTCCGTAATCAGCCGATATTAATCCCATCGAGCATTTATGGGAGGAACTTAAACGGCGCATTCGCAAACATAATGTTTCAGATAGAGAAGAATTAAAAAAACAGAATATTGAGCGAATGGGAGAACATGCCAGTAGAAGTTATTAGAAAGCTGGTTGCAAGCATGACAAAGAGATTACAGAAAATTATCAAGGCCAACGGCAGTTCCACTAAATATTAGTTCAAAGGAAGTTGTTATTTTTCGTTAAACTCCGTCAAACTATTATTGGTAATTGTTAAATGTAATGGAGACTTTTTTTGACATTAATTTCGTTTACATTTTTATAACAATGATGTAACTTCTAAATAAAATGTTCCGTAGTTGTTTTTAATACTAATCCTCGTTGGTTAAGTTGCAAAATATTAATTTAAACATGTCTTCTCACAGTTCCAATTAATTAGTTAAGCATAACAGAAAAATATTATAGAAAGCAGGTGGTTTTGGAGACTTTTTTGGACTAACTGTATATATATATATATATATATACATAATATATATATATATATATATATATATATATATATATACATATATATATATATATATATAATATATATATATATATATATATCTTTATCTATGCTTCTATCGGTCGGTCTCGGTCGCCAACCTAAGTATTTTTAGGTGGCTAAGACTCCACTTACCTCCGGTAGCTTGTAATGGAGAAAGTAATTTCCCAATATGTTGGAATGAATCAAACTTTCCCCTACTAATACACCGAAGCTTTATTTACGAAGCAGTTAAGATATATACCATTTACAAATATTTATAGGCTCTAAAAATAACCTAATTATGACTTACAAACTGAAACCTCCGCTAAGCATCTTGAACATCTACCCAGTAAAGCAAAGGCGGTGACGATAATATTCAATGATGGTTCGGGCGTAAGACGTACCTGGATTGACGGTTCACCTAATGGTTTCCTATGTCTCCGTACCGCGCACACAGAACAACAACCCTTCAGCTGCAGTACTGCCCGCTGATATGGATCCCTAGATCCAAGCGATAAATCTGAATCAGGACACGCTTTTAGTCGTTCGTCTGTGTCTCCATACGGTGCATATAGACCATCAAACCCCGTGGGGGAGCGGGATAGAATATCTCTCCTGGTACGTTCTGCCTGTCGTAGGAGGCGACTTAAAGAACAACCTAGATGGTAGATGCCCAGATCCTACCAGCATCGCCCTGTGTGATACCATCGCATCGGCTTAGGCTGAGTGAAGTTGCTTAACGTTTCGTGGCTGTGCAGATGTCCCGGACTGTGGGATCAAATAGCATGATGAGGCACCTGGATAGAAAAAATTCCGGAGGTAAAATAGCCCCCCGTTCGGATCTCCGGGTGGAGGTTGGTTCAGGCGCGTCGACATGCAGATATCAGAATTTTAAAGTGGATTTTTGCAACATAAGAGGTTTAAACTCGAACATAAATTCAGTGCACCAACACCTGCAATCAAATAAACCTCATATACTCGCTCTCTGTGAAACCCAGGTCCAGTTCACCGACCAGCACAGTCAATTATCTTTATCCTGGTACGACTTCTACTCCCGATTTAGGCGTAACTTTGGAATCTGTCTTTTTGTCAGAAGCGACCTCTCTTGCCAACGAGACGAGGCTCTGGAAACCCCCAAACTTTGATGTTATGTGGTTAAAAATAACGACTCAACAAACCACAAGGTTCATCTGTATCCTCTATCGACCACCAAGTGATACTAACTTTAGAACACTTTTCGCTGGCTTAAATATTCAAATACTACTGACGAGCAAGGTGGTGAAGCTGAATCATTTTCAAACAGTTGTGGTTTAACTCAGCTTATTGACGAATCAACACGGATCCCTGATCGAAACGGGGAGTTCGCCAGTCTTCTTGATCTGTCTTTAACCACCAATCCGGAGATTTACACGGTCAGCGTAAATCCGCCGTTAGGTTCTTCTGATCATAAACTACTTTCGACATCGAGTATCCTACCAATCAGAGACAGAGAGGCGCCTAAACCGCGCAAGATTTGGCACTACAAATCTGGTAAATGGGAGGATCTCATGGAATATTTTCGAACTTTCCCTTGGTTAGACATTTGTTTTCGATCCGACGACCCTTCTGACTGCGCCAGGGAGTTTTCGATGTTATTTTGGCCAGTATGGA
>CM032447.1:165176928-165242053 GCA_019049505.1 Pachyrhynchus sulphureomaculatus | reverse complement strand
TTAAGGTAGTGAACATCAAAAGAAATACTAAAGCTCTGTTTTTACCGAGAACAACAAAAAAAAAATAATACGAATAAAACTGATAATCGTCACATTTAGGGCCCAGAATTTGCCAAAATAATGTAACTATAGGACTTGTCAAATGTCCTGTTACCTCGTATGTTCAACGAGTAGTACTATTAAGTTAGGATTGTGGAATCTTTGGCACAATGATACTACTCAGTATATATCACCACTACACCAAACACTTTATTTTTTTTGCACCCGACGCGCGTTTCGCTAACCATGTTAGCTTCATCCGGAGCGATGATTGACTAAAGCGAAACTACAAATTTACCCTATTTATACTTAGCCTAACCCTTGAATTACTCAGGCGGAACTAATGGCATAGGGAAGGCCATCAGTTCCGGTCAAGTAACCAGTAGAGGGGACTATAAGGAATAGGCTCTCTGTCTTTATTTTAAACTACCTACTACCTTTTATAATTTCCATACTTTCGTATGCGTTCAACAAATCTCCTATCAGATACATTTTTTATTAATCTTAGATTATCTAATGTTACAATATGATCAGCTTCAAGGGCATGTTCGGCAATGCTAGACTTTTCTGTTCTAACTGTATTCTAGTGTGCTAAATGTTCTTTAAATCGTGTTTTAATTGACTTTCTAGTTTGCCCAACATACTTTTTGTCACAATCATTACAACTAATTTCATAAATTCCACTTTTCTCAAAATTAGGAATCTTATCTTTGTGATTTCCTAAGATATTCCTCAGATTGTCTGATGACTTATAGACTAAGGTGAGGCCTACCTTATTAAATACCTTATTGAGCCCCTTGCTATATTTCAGATTTATATGGTATGGAGACATACTTTATTTTTCTTCGCGTGTAAAAAAGGTGGAATTCTGAATATTAAACCTAAACTTATGTCTATTTATTAGCTTATTTACTAAGTCATCGTCATAACCATTAACTCTAGTTATATTTCTAATACGATTCCTTTCTTTATTAAAGTTTACTCTATTCAGAGGGAAAAGTGACCAAATGATGAACTAAAAAATGTAATGAGGCTAATTTGTGTTGTTTGCAATGAAATGAATCATTAGGAATATATCTATCTGTTACTGTGTCCTTCCTGTAGATATCAAATTCTAATCTATTATTATTTTTAATAATTAAAATATCTAGAAAAGGCAATTGTGTAGATTTAATGGAATCATAACCGGCTATTTAATTTAGAAACAAAATCGTCAATGTTTGCTTTCTTTGTATCAAAAATCGCGAAAATATCATCCACATACCTATACCATACCCTTGGGAAATATTCGAATTCTTGACTAGCTTCGGTTTCAAACTTACTCATGAATAAATTAGCTATGAAAGGTGATAAGCAATTACCCGTAGCTGTTCCTTCTTTCTGAACATAAAACAGTACACAATACATATGGATCGGACGATATTCCAATCCTAAAGACGTGTGAAATTGCACCAAGTCTTGTTGCCAAAACTTTCTATAAAAAAATGCAACTCTAACAAAGCCGACCGGGAACTTTTATTCAATCAGTCGCAAACTTCTCAAATGTCAAAAACTTAAATTACACTGAATTCATCAATATCTTAGAAAAAATTTTAGAAAAATCCATTCCAAAATACCCTCAAAATAACCGGAAAAAAAATGGCTTCAAGAATTGGTGGGATGAAAAAATGTAATGATGTCATCAAGCAAAGAAAAGAATGTTTTTAAATTGTATAAACAAAACCCAAATATTAACAATCTAGTCCAGTAGAAGAAAGCAGACGCCTTAGCAAAAAAAATTATCAAACAACTAAAAGAGAAACTTGGAAATCTTCCTGCGAATTCTATTAACCAGAATACTCCAATAAAAAATATTTTGAATAAAGTAAGGAGCATAGGAAATAAGAAAATATCATCCCCCTTATACTAGAAGACTCATGGTTGGAAGAATTTCATAACAAATTAACTCCTTCATATATGTCCCGCAATCGTATAATGAAAATATGAATTATAGTAAAAATAAATTTTAATAAATGAATTTAGTCTTAACGAGTTAAAACAGAGCATTAAAACAAAGTAACAATTCCTGTCCTGGAAAAGATAATATATGCGATGCTTTATAATTTGCCAGAGGTAGCAAAAAAAAGTCTGCTCCGAAAATTTAATGCAATATATTCAGGGGAACATCCTATACCTGATCAATGGAAAATACATAGTGGTTTCCTTAAAAAAAAACAGGAAAGCCATCACAAACAGCATCTTCATGCAGACCAATTGTAATGGCGTCATGTGTTCTTAAACCTACGAAAGACTCATTAAATATAGACTGGAGTTTTGGTTGACCAAAAATCAAAAAATTTCCAAAAAACAGAATTATGGATTCAGGAAACGTACCTCTACACAAGAAGCCACATCTCATTTAGTAATGGATATTCAACTTGGATTCACGCAAAATTATTGTACTTCAGCCCTCTTTCTTGATGTCCAAGCAGCATATGATAATGTGATTTATAGCATACTAACAGAGAAGATGCGAGAAATTGAAGTCCCATATACCTAGTCATGTCATATGTGATATATGCAATACTCGGCATATATACATTCGCACAAGTGAAGGGATCTCCTCACGAAGAGATGCAAAAGTAGGCCTACCTCAAGGAAGTATTTGAAGTCCAATTTTATATATCTTATACACATATGATTTAGAAGTATTTATTTAGAGAAGACGATGTCAATATACTACAGTTTGCGCATGATATACGTATCTATTCAACCACGAAAGACCAAGCTACTTGTTCAGAAAAACTAAATAATAGTTTCACAAACATCCTCACCTGGTTAAAAGAAAATCGTTTGAATGAACTGAAAAGACCGTAATGTGCAATTTTTCAAGGAAAACAAACTCAAACAACAAACAACATCAAATTAGGAGGAACATCCATTCCACAAAATACCTCTGTCAAATATCTAGGCCTACTTTTGACCGAAAACTAAATTGGAAAGACCAAATCAACTATCTTCTCAAAAGAACTGAAAATGGACTAAATGTAATCAGAGCCTTCAGCCATAAAGAAATAGGGATCGGGTCCAAATATATGCATTATGTTTTTTCGATCGTTTGTTCGATCTATCCTCTTGGACTTCTCCCAGTATTTTTTACGGATCAGCAGCACAGACACATCTGAAAAAATTGGAATCAATTAAAAACAAATGTCTAAGACAAAGCCTGGGATTCGTGAAATCCTCTCCTCTCTTAATTATGGAAGCTGAAACAAACGAACCACCTCTAGATCTCGAAGAAAATATATAAGTGATAAATTCCTTTCTGAAACTAATTGGCAAAAATATCAGACTAATTAACAAAATCAATCGAAACAATTTCATGCCTCACACATGACTACTGGAGAGGTAAAAAACTACCTCTGCACTGTTAGTTACGAGTTATTTTTGGATAACACAGTTCAAGGATACCATCTACTTAAATGATATCCCACCATATTTTCACACCCAATCTTGCATTTATAGACACTGAGCCTAGAGTAATTATTGAAAACAGTTCCGAAAAAGATAACCTAATTATAAAACACGACTTCAAAATACAGCTACTACTTGGGCAAAATATGAACAAAATTTTACTGACGTGTCAGTAATGGATGGAAAAACAGGGTGTACTTTTTATTATAAAAACCGGCAGTTATTCAGGAAATATAAGCTTCCCGAGGGATCTTCATCTACTCAGCAGAACTCTGCGCTATTTTAGAGACACTTAAATACTGTTTTAATTTAGGCAAAGACAAAAAAATTGTAATTTTTTCAAATAGCCAAAGTGCTCTAACGAAAATAAACTGCAGTAATAAAATATCCACCAATTATCTCATCATTCAGATATTAAATATGTACGAATACCTAAATAGATTAAGTTGGGAATGTGGAATCTTTGGCACAATGATACTACTCAGTATATATCACCACTACACCAAAACACTTTATTTTTGCACTCGACGCGCGTTTCGCTAACCATGTTAGCTTCATCAGGAGCGATGAGTAGTACCTAAATAGATGTAAAATTTACTATAGGTGTAAAAAAAGCATTGTCCGAGACCTGGTTGTCGAATGCATTTCATGATGCAGAGCTTGAAATGCATAATTATGCGATTTTTAGAAGAGATCGGTCCCAGGCCACAAATGCTGCACTTAGGGCTGCTTGCCATTAAGAAGCACATTCCGTGTCAGCTAATTGTATCGCCAGATAATATTGAACACCTATATGTTTCTATTAATTTTGGCAAGTGCGTTACTGTTATTGGCTGCATCAATATACCGCCTAGATCACCTCCTGAAACTTACCAAATAGTTAGTGATACCCTTGATAGCATCTCTGAGACATATCCGGACTCTAAGTTTTGTATGACTGGTTACTTTAATATTCCTAGAATGGCCTGGATCGAGAAGGCGTTGAGTTCAACGCCGTTTCCCCTGGATTCACCCCGCTGGCCGTCAACTGCAGATATGTGAAATAGTGACAAATATGTCTGCCTTTCATAATTTATTTCAAGTGAATAAGAGTAATCTAATTAATAAAACTGGTTCTATTCTTGATCTTGGTTCTAAGCCATGTAAATGATGTGTTCCTGAGGATGGCTGATGATCCTCTGATCCTACAGGATGATTTCCATCCTCCTCTTGAATTTAAGCTAATATTTATAACTGATAAAAAAGGTATTTCACCCTAATGTACTGAAATTCTATTATGATTTTAAGTCTGTGGATTATATTTCGATAAATCATTTTTCTGGATTCGGTATCGTGGAATCATCTGCTTTCGAACCGGGGGGGGGGGTTTGATCAGATATTGAATATTTTTTATGATGTACTTTATACGACCATAGATTTGTATGTTCCGTTAAAGAAGGTATCTAGAAGAAAATTCCCTAGGTGGGTTTTCTACTAAGTTGAAAAACTTAATAATTCATAAAAAAGAAGCACACAAAAGGTTTGGATCATCTGGGGAACCTCAGGACTATTATTACTTTTCTGCTTTAAGATCACAGTGTAAGAATGTGTCACGTAGGTGCAATGCTGATTATATTCACATTGAACTCTCTGTTAGAGATAACGTGAAAAGCTTTTGGGATTTCGTTGGGCGCACAGCGTGGCACAAATGAGCTGCCTCCTAAGATGTTTTATAATGATCAACCTGTGGACGTAGGCATTGATGTGGTTAATCTTTTTGCAAGTTTCTTCGGCTCTGTTTACTCTGATGAGTCGCTTGATTATCCAGCCTTACCCTCTACTAATATTCATAATATCTTCAAATTTAAGATTTCAATCTTGGAAATTTACGAGGGGCTCTCGAGATTGGATCACAGAAAAGGGCCTGGTCTGATGGTTTGCCTCCTGGATTACTGAAAGCATGTAGTTTTGTATTATCGCGATCATTATGCATGATGTTTAACAGGTCACTGGAGAAGGGTTATTTTCCTGAATATTGGAAGACCATTTTGAGTACTGTTTATAAATTATTTCAAAACCTAGTAACTAAAGTATTGCGTTGATTGAGTGGTCCGTTACTTTGTGACAGTACATTTTAACAATAAAACTACTTAATTATTTTGTTTAACTGTCACTAAATATAATTTGTAAAGATTTTACAATTGCGTTATCGCGATTTCGTAGTACAACTACATTGTCAAACGCTTAACTAAGACTAAAACAGATTTTTGGTATTTTATGTTTATATGATGAACAGATGTGGGTCTATTACATGTTAAAAAAATTTGAACAAAGGGGAATTTGCTACGTCTAATTGACTATTCAGTAAATTTATATTATGGTCCTTTGAATGTCTGTAAATTTCTATAGATTCTAAGAAGTTGAGTTTTGACCCTTTAGGTGCCATATGGAGTATTTGTAAACAATCGATATTGGGAAAAGTATGGCCTGTTTCTAAGAAATGTTTAGCAAAGTGTGATTTTTCATTTTTTAGCCTATAAGAGGCATTGTGTTCTGCGAATCTGTCTTGAAATTCCGTCCCGTTTGGCCTACGTAACAGCTATTGCACTCTTGACAATTAAGTTTATAAACTCCTGATTTATTGTATTTATTAGTTTTTATCTTTGGCATTAAAAATATATTGGATAATTTTTGAGGGGTTTTAAAGCTATTCTTGTTTTTTCGGTAGTGAGAACTTGGGATATTTTATCCGAGATGGGGCCAAAATATGTCAGAGGTATGAATGTTTTCTTTTCTCGGTATTCTTTTACGGGGTAGATTAAGCTGAGAGTGATTTGTTTTCGTTTACGGCTTATTAAGGTATTAATTATTTTTAGGTTGGAAGCGTTATTGAGTGCTATATTTTTGATTGTGTCCAGTTCTTTTTTTAAATTATTTTTACTAAGAGGGATATTGAAGGCTCTATGGATTATAGATCTATAGGCTGCCAGTTTATGGGAGTTAGGGTGTATTGAGTCAGCTGGGATGGTGACATCTGAAAAGGTTGGTTTGCGGAAGATATCGAATACTAGTCTATTTCTGTTTTTCAAAATTGTAATATCTAAGAAATTTATTTTATTATCGGTTTCCTTTTCAAGTGTGAATTTTATGTTGGGGTGTAAATTATTTAGCTGATTTAAAGTGGAATTTAGTTCAGTATCATTTCCAAAGAAACATACTAAGATGTCGTCCACATATCTAAACCAAAAGAGAAAATTTTTTTTCGCGTGTTGGGTTTTTTAGAAAACTGTTTTCCAATTCTGACATAAAGATTTCGGCTAGCAAAGGACTAAGTGGAGACCCCATGGCAAGTCCATCTGTTTGAAAAATTGATTATTGAACTGAAAATAATTTCCGGATATACAAAATTCGAACAGTTTCAATATATCTCGTTGCATTGTTATGTTGACGTAGTTTTTTTTTTGTAACATAGTTTTTATAATTTCTAAACAATCTTTATTTGGGATATTGGAGAACATATTTGTTACATCGAATGAAACTAGAAGGGCGTTATTTGGGATGGAGATATTTTTAAGTTTTATTTGTAAGGTCTATAGAGTTTTTTGTGTTGTATTTTGGATTGAATTGTGTAATTTCTTCGAAGATGGTGTTGAGATGTGTTGCCAGATTTTTTAGGGGGGTGTTGCTGTACGATACTCCTGGTCTATTGGCGAATTTTCTTTATGTATTTTTATCAGGCCATAAAGTTTTGGTGATGTAGGATTTTGGTTTATTATTTTAAACTTTCTCTTTCATCCACAATGCTGATGATAATACTAGATTAAAAAATTAGCCAAATTATTCACAAAATTTATTTAACTCAATCAAAAAAACTTAAAACACTAATAGAGAATAAAAAATATACCGAAACTTCAGATAATGATAAACACAAAAAACACTACTTGCAGTAACCAAGAACAATTAACGATAGCGTCCATTCAGTCTAAAATAAAAGAGAATAACTTACTAATAAACAAAAGCAGACAAAGGCAACTCCATCATAGCTCTTGATAAAAACCATTACATTCAAAAAGTAAATGATTTTTTGGAAAAAGAAAATCCAGTAAAACTAAAAAAAAGATCCAACGGATAAAATTCAAAAACAACTCAAGACCCCTGCTAAATGAAACCCTGAGCATTGTGGATGAAAGAGAAAAGTTTAAAATAATAAACCAAAATCCTACATCACCAAAACTTTATGGCCTGATAAAAATACATAAAGAAAATTCGCCAATAAGACCAGTAGTATCGTACAGCAACACTCCCCTAAAAAATCTGGCAACACATCTCAACACCATCTTCAAAGAAATTACACAATTCAATCCAAAAATACAACACAAAAAAAACTCTATAGACCTTACAAATAAACTTAAAAATATCTCCATCCCAAATAACGCCCTTCTAGTTTCATTTCGATGTAACAAATATGTTTCTCCAATATCCCAAATAAAGATTGTTTAGAAATTATAAAAAACTATGTTACAAAAAAACTACGTCAACATAACAATACAACAAGATATATTGAAACTGTTCGAATTTTGTATATCCCGGAAATTATTTTCAGTTCAATAATCAATTTTTCAAACAAACAGATGGACTTGCCATGGGGTCTCCACTTAGTCCTTTGCTAGCCGAAATCTTTATGTCAGAATTGGAAAACAGTTTTCTAAAAACTCAACACGCGAAAAATATTCTCTTTTGGTTTAGATATGTGGACGACATCTTAGTATGTTTCCTTGGAAATGATACTGAACTAAATTCCACTTTAAATAATTTTACAACCCCAACATAAAAAATTCACACTTGAAAAGGAAACCGATAATAAAATAAATTTCTTTAGATATTACAATTTTGAAAAACAGAAATAGACTAGAATTCGATATCTTCCGCAAACCAACCTTTTCAGATGTCACCATCCCCAGCTGACTCAATACACCCTAACTCCCATAAACTGGCAGCCTATAGATCTATGATCCATAGAGCCTTCAATATCCCTCTTAGTAAAAATAATTTAAAAAAAGAACTGGACACAATCAAAAATATAGCACTCAATAACGGCTTCCAACCTAAAATAATTAATACCTTAATAAGCCGTAAACGAAAACAAATCACTCTCAGCTTAATCTATCCCGTAAAAGAATACCGAGAAAAGAAAACATTCATACCTCTGACATATTTTGGCCCCATCTCGGATAAAATATCCCAAGTTCTCACTACCGAAAAAAAACAGAATAGCTTTAAAACCCGCTCAAAAATTATCCAATATATTTTTTAATGCCAAAGATAAAACTAATAAAAATACAATAAATCAGGAGTTTAAACTTAATTGTCAAGAGTGCAATAGCTGTTACGTAGGCCAAACGGGACGGAATTTCAAGACAAGATTCGCAGAACACAATGCCTCTTATAGGCTAAAAAATTAAAAATCACACTTTGCTAAACATTCTTAGAAACAGGCCATAGTTTTCCCAATATCGATTTTTTTTTTTTTTTTTTTTTATTGGTCTAGCACACGTGCTGCAGGGAAGTCCCTAAAGCGCTCCAGGAGCGGCACGAGTGCGGAAAAAGCGATTCACGTTGTTCTTGAATCGCTGTAAATTGTACTCGGGGGGAAAACAGCGCTGGGCAAATTATTCCAAAGGGATGACGTTCTCCATATAAAAGATTGCTTGAAAAGCGTCGTACGCGGAGTAACAAGCTGAACCTCATACGGATGCGAAGCACCAGCGCGACGTGTATTTCTAACATGCACCGCTTTGGGAGGAATTAAGCGGGCTACATCCTTCGAACACTTTCCATGAAAATACTTGTAGAACAGACTCAAGTCGCCAACCGTTCTTCGATGTTCCAGTGAATCAAGGCCGCCGGTCAATTCCGGGTCCCCAACCAGACGGACCGCTCTTCTCTGAACAGAATCCAACAAATGCAGTGTATGTTTGGGAGCGGAGCCCCAAACGTGGGAGCAGTATTCCATAGTTGGGTCGAATTTGGCTTTGTAAAGAATTAATAGTTGCTGTGGGGTGTAAAGCTTTCTGGTTCTAAATAATATTCCCAATTTTTGAGAAGCTCTCCTTGCTATGCCTGCAACATGTTCATGCAAGACATATTTGCTCCTAAACTAACGCCCAACAAACTGAGCGACGATGCTAGGGGAATGGAGTGCCCCGACATAACTATGTCGGGTTCAGCAACGTTAACTTTTTTAGAAAAAAACTGCCGCTTGGGTTTTTGTAGCGTTAAATTCCACTTGGTTACTGTCACCCCAAGAGAGAAATTTCTTCCAAGTCTTTGTTAAGTTGAACGACCTCCTGATGTCTGCGGATATTCGCCTGAGCAGCCGATGTCCGAGCGTTCAAGGTGAATGAAGAGACAAGCGTACTGTCATCTGCAAAGCTATAGATTGGATTCCCGGTCTTTTCCAGCAGATCGTTAATGTAAATGAGAAAGAGAGTAGGAGACAGTATGGAGCCCTGGGGCACACCGGCGTTGATAGTGAGGGTGTTAGAAAGAAATCCGTCGACCGCCACTCGTAAAGAACGCTCTCTGAGGAAACATGAGAGCCACAAACAGAACCTTTCAGACATACCATAAAAGAGCGCAACTTAGCCAACAGTCCCATCGTGCCAAACACGGTCGAATGCCTTGGATATGTCAAGAGCAACCGCTCGAGATTCTCCAAAGTGTTCAATTGCGTTGTTCCAAACATGTGTTACATAAGTCAGAAGATCTCCTGTTGATCTATGTTTACGAAAACCATATTGGTGATCGCTAATAATATTGAATCGTTCAAGATATTTTAGAAGATGCTCATTGATAACCTTTTCCATGACTTTCGATATTATTGAAAGCAGTGCAACTGGTCGGTAGTTATTTGGCAAGGTCTTCTTACCTTTTTTAGGTATCGGCTGAACCGTGGCACATTTCCAGCAGGACGGAAATATTCCCTTTCTGTAGGATAGGTTAAAAAGTCTACAGAAAATTGGTGTTAGTTCCCTTGCACAGTTTTTGAGAACTATGGCAGGTATTCCGTCAGCGCCAGAAGCCTTCTTGGTGTCTAGCTTCATTAAAAATACGCTTTATGATGCGCTGTCTGAAGACAACATCGGGCATCCTTGACTGCAATATGGGAATAGTAGGTGGTGTTTTTCCTTGGAAATCGACAGTAGAATGTGAAGCAAAGAGTTCAGCCAACAAGTTCGCTCTTCTCAACAGGTGTGGTTGCAATGGAATTATCTGGCCGTGTAAGTGGTGGTATCGTGGATTTGCTAAAGTTTTGACTAACTGCCCTAGCGACTGCCCAAAAGGACCTGGAATTGTTGGGACAAGCGAGAAGTTTGTTTCTAATTCGTTGATTGTGTGCCTCCTTGGTTTCGTCGATAATTCCCTTGCATCTGTTCCGGGCATGAACAAAGATGTTTCGATTTAAGGTGTTAGGATTTTCACGCCATTGTCGGTAGGCAATATGTTTAGAAGCAACAGCTTCTTTGCATTTTCGGTCGAACCAAGGCTTGCCGTTGGAGGAGCATTTCTTCGAAAAAGGGATGTAAGCTTCCATACCAGCCAAAATAACATCGGAGACCTCCCTGGCGCAGTCAGATGGATTATCGGATCGAAAACAAACGTCCATCCAAGGGAAAGTTCGAAAGTATTCCATGAGATCTTCCCATTTAGCAGATTTGTAGTGCCAAATCTTGCGCGGCCTAGGCGCCTCTCTGTCACTGATTGGCAGGATACTCGATGTCGAAAGCAGTTTATGGTCGGAAGAACCTAACGGCGGATTTACGGTGACCATGTAAATCTCCGGATTGGTGGTTAAAAACAGATCAAGAAGACTGGCGAACTCCCCGTCTCGATCAGGGATCCGTGTTGGTTCGTCAATAAGCTGAGTTAAGCCATAACTGATTGAGAATGATTCAGCTTCACGACCTTGTTCGTCGGTAGTATTGGAATATTTAAGCCAGTTGATATTGTGGACATTAAAGTCGCCCAGGATGGCAATTTCGGCACTTGGATAGTTACTTTGTAAAAATTGTTTACAAATACTCCATATGGCACCTAAAGGGTCAAAACTCAACTTCTTAGAATCTATAGAAATTTACAGACATTCAAAGGACCATAATATAAATTTACTGAATAGTCAATTAGACATAGCAAATTCCCCTTTGTTCAAAGTTTTTTAACATGTAATAGACCCACATCTGTTCATCATATAAACATAAAATACCAAAAATCTGTTTTAGTCTTAGTTAAGCGTTTGACAATGTAGTTGTACTACGAAATTGCGATAACGCAATTGTAAAATCTTTACAAATATATTTAGTTACAGTTAACAAAGTAATTAAGTAGTTTTATTGTTAAAGTATTGGCATCTAACCTGGGACCATCTATAATAAGTGAACAGTTTGGTTTTCAGAGAGGCACGTCTGCTGAATTGAACTTGATTTGCTATACGAACTAACTGTCGAGGACCTTGAAGGGTTGATCTGAGCTACATTCCATCTATACCGATTTCTCTAAGGCCTTTGATAGGGTCAACCATGATGTTCTTCTTAAGAAGCTTAATAACCGTGGTATATCGGGTTCACTGTTCAGCTGAATTAGAAGTTATTTATGTGGCAGAGTTCAGGTGTTTAGAGCTAAAGTCTGTCAACATTACTGTACCCTCGTGAGAGCCTCAAGGCTCTCATATGAGTCCTCTGCTGTTTAACCTGTTTTTGAATGATGTGACCCACTGCTTTCGGTCTTCCAAGTTTTTGCTCTTTGCTAATGATTTGCATACGGCGGTTCGATCGATTGGGGATTGTGTGGTATGGTTTTAAATACTTCTAAATGGTTCTCTATGTCTTTCTCGAGATCGCGTAATCCATTGTTTTTTGATTACAGCATAAATGGGATTTCCCTTGAGTCCGTGGTTAGCGTTACGGATCTGGGGGTTAAGTTTGATTCGGTAACCGAGGTAACGTCGAGGTCTCTAAGGATGCTTGGGTTCATCAGGTGTTGCGCATCGGAATTTTTCATCCATTACCTCTATAAAAATGCTGTACTGCTTGTTAGGCCTCTCTTGAAATATTGCTCATGTGTGTGGAACCCACCTTTTGCGTGCCATGCTAGGAGCTTGAAGCTTGTTCAGAGTAAATTTCTACGTCATATTAATTATAAATTCATTAACAATGATTCTTTTAGTTATTCATAACTGACATCTATATTAAACTTGAATACCCGTCTAACCGGACAGTTCAACGAGATCTTGTAATGTTCTTTAAATTTTAAATTCCATTGTGAACTGTCCAGAACATTTATCTCAGATTAATTTGTATGCACCCTATAGACATTCTAGATCTACGTTGTCCTTCTTCAAACCTTATCATAAGACAACCTATGGAGCTAATATCTTCATGACAAGATCTATGGCATTGTAAATAACTGCCCATCACTCGTCTTGTTCTTCAGGTTCTTGTATTTTTTTAAGAGGCAGATCGGGGTTCTTTTCTGAATTTCTTAGTTTTAGCCTTTAGTTTTAAGTGTCATTTGTAGATGTAAACTTTTGTATTTTGTCTTTTTGAGTTGAATGGGCATGTCCGTAAATAAAAAATAAATAAATAAATACATGCTAAATTTGCTTGAGTTAAGGCACACGTGGGAATACTGGAAAACGGAGCTAGTCGATAAAGCAGCTGAAGAAGCTACAATGTATGGATTACATCTAAACTTTAAAATATCCTATACAGACTTCGTTAGTAAAGCAAAAAAAAAAAAGTAAAGATGGTTGCAGGATTATTGTGATAGTGTAGAAAAAGGCAAAAAATTTTAAAGATAATTTTCCTAAAGTAGGATATAAAATATAGTGCAGTAAAATAAGTAATAAGGATTATATAAGGATAATATCTCGTATAAGAAGCTTTCATGCAATGTACCCAGAGTATAGGAAAATCACGACAAATGCGAATATGGGGAAATAGGGGATTTACAGCATTATATTCTAGTCTGCCCATATCTAATAAATATAAGGGAAAATTTCTTAATAACTTGAAGGAGTTACTAGAACACCCAATCAATCTAAATTATCTAATTGCACTCAACGAATTATATTGTTTGCTCTATGAATTTGTAATCCAATCAAAATTAAAACTATTAAGGAACTTTTTTTACCCAGTTTACCTAGTCTTAAGCTAAATAACTAGATAAAGTGAGAAGCTGGCTATTTGCTACCCACCAATGCCATAAAACACACACACACACCCACACACATGAGAAAGAGTTATAAACAAAACAACTAAAACAATATACCTTTATGTTAACAGATAAATTTCAGAAAAAAAAAGGTTTTAAGTTTATTATTAAATAATCTAAACGTTTAATGATATGCAGAACATTTTTAGATGTATAAATTAAGCGAAATTCCCTTTCCTTTTAACCTTACAATATTTTAGGAAAACCTAATGCAAAGCTGTTACGAATAATTTTTCAGTAAGTAATAAAACTAACATAACCTAATTCATAAAATAATAATAATAATAATTTCAAGACCTGTATACAAGGCGTATCGAAACTAAAATTTCCTAATGTATAAATATAAATTTTACAATTAACATTATTTAGTGCATGTAGAATAGTAATATTTCAAACAATATTTTTCAATTTAAAAATGAATGCACCTTAGAATTTAAACCAAATGCACAAGTAATTAAACTTATAATAATTTATGATTTACAGAACTACAAACTAAGAATTTTTACCTAAGAACACTTGACTCGTAAATATAAATATTTTCAATCCTGTCCTAATTTAATGCAGGAAATAATAACGTTACGAATTAAATTTTTTATTTGACAATACTGTACATGTAAACAAAAGTCTTATAAGAAATAATGTTTTATAATTGAATCTTATTCAAATTTGATACAGAAAATAAATTCCGTTTTGTAACAATTATTCTGCTTTGTATTTATATGTTTATTTAAACACGTTATTATCAGACAATTTTAGCATTATCCAGGTTACACCACGGAGTTAGAATCTGTTCATTACCCTTATATTTTTTTTTTTGTTTTTCTTTGTCTCTTTTTCTATGTTTTTTTTTGTTTTTTTTTTTTTTGTATTTTAGATTATTTAATAATAAATTTTCAAAACTTTTTTTTCTGAAATATTTTATTGAAATTTATGTAAATTGGGAATGTGGAATTTTTGGCACAATGACACTACTCAGTATATATCACCACTACACCAAACACTTTATTTTTGCACCCGACGCGCGTTTCGCTAACCATGTTAGCTTCATCAGGAGAGTCAATCATTGCTCCTGATGACGCTAACATGGTTAGTGAAACGCGCGTCGAGTGCAAAAATAAAGTGTTTGGTGTAGTGGTGATATATACTGAGTAGTGAAATTTATCTGTATATTGTTTTAGATGTTTTGTTCATAACTATTTTCTTATAATCACGAATATGTGTATTTTAGGGAATTTTTTATAGGTTGTGGTAATTTTAACTTTCTTTACCGCAGTACTTAAAGTACAATATTTTATGAGTATTTTTCCGTTTGATTTTCTCAAATCTGATAAAATGCCGACTGTCAACAGATTTTTGTCTAAAAATGGCACTTTTCTCACAGTGTGCGCCCGCGCCGTTCAGACAGGAGATTACAATATTTAATTTTAATACTACTCTGTCATATTTAGCAAAAGTTACCTACTATGTATTAAAATAATATCAGTCATTAGCATAACACCTAATCATCTTAATATTGTATTCTATGTTTATTTATTCCATCAAAATGCATACTTAGAAACCAAATCGATTGTGTAATTCTTACTAAATACGAACTTTCATTTCTAGCATATATGGTGTATTGCGCCATGCTTTAGAATATGGAAGATATCTTGCGGTGCAACAAGGCAATTTGTTATGGGATTCACACATGGTATAGTAGTTCCAGTTATGGAAGCCTTTGGATACCTTTTATCTCAAATTAGAGTTAGAACTGGTAGACTGCAAGAAGACAGTGAAACAATTGAAAAGAAAGAAAAAGTCTTAATTGTCTAAGTTAATTTCATTTTAAATTACCTGTAGTATCCTTAAGTAATCTTATATACCTCCAGTACCAAACATCATTTGAAATAAGTTCTTTTATTGGTACTTTTGGGGGCGACCATAGCGTCGTTGTTAAGGTGTTTGCTTTCTACGCCAGCGATCCGAGTTCGTATCTCGGCTCGGGAAATAATAAAAAAATATTAATAACGAAATAAAATAAAATTTACAATATGACGATCGTCTTTCTCGGAAAAGCAATGGCAAACCTCCTGCACTATCATGCGAAGTAAAGCCCTCTTACTTTGGCCGTTCGGAACCGGTACTAAACAGTAGGTCCCTTTGTTTGTGGAAACACTTAAAAAGGCACCAACCACAGGTAAAAGGCGAGAAGGTCGCCTTCGTCCGTATCGGATATATATGTAATATTTATTGTTACTTTTATAAATGAAATAAATTACATTTTATTAAAAAAAAAGTGATTATTTTGGTTTTCTGTTTGATTAGGTAGCGAACTAAGCTTGTGTAAACTATCATCAAAAGGTAAATATATCAGAGGTATAGGAACTAAGTTGAAGTATCAACATTACTTTACAGTTTTTAGCGAAATTACAAAAAATGAGAACTTCTTATCGGTCTTTTATTACATTTGAAAATCATTCTGATAAAGTCCATTTACTATAGATTTTCGCTAGAGATCTTGGAGATTATTCCGCTACCTATTAAACAGCTTTAACTTTTAAAACGGTTTTGTGGTTATTCGGTTCTTTTTGCAGGTAATTGTTTTTTTTTTTATTTGATAAAATTTAATAGATGTTTGAATGATTTAACAGAATTTAATTCTAATTAAAAACATAATTTAAGGACGGGACGATCGGCTCTAAATGCAAATCTTACATGAAAATAAATGCTAATATTCCTTTAATTATAATTTCTTTTTTCCAGATTTTTTCTGTATATATATATATATTATATATATATATATATATATATATATATATATATATATATATATATATATATATATATATATATAAAGGATTTTCTACAGCTGACGCTGTCTTCCTTCTCTCAGCCTTTGATTCCATCCGTTTCTATCTTCCCAGTCTCCATCTATTAGACCCCTGTCCTCCATACCCTCGTCCACATCGTCTCTCCACGATCGTCTGGGTCTTCCTCTTTTTCTTCTCCCTATAGGGCTCCACTCGTTACTTTCTTTATCCACCTATTATCTTCGTTCTGTCTTATGTGTCCATATCATTTTAATCGTTTTTCTTCAATGGTGTTTATTGCGTTCTCTTTGATGTTCATTCTGCTTCTTATTTCTTCATTTGTTATTCTCTCCATACGTGTCACTCTACAACATCTTCTCCAATACTCCATCTCTACCGCGATAATTTTAGATTTATTTCTTTTGTTGATCGTTCATGTTTCTGACCCGTATGTCATTATGCTTTGTATTATTGATTTGTATATGCGTGTTTTATTTCGTTTTGTAATGTGTTTGTTCCACAGGATCGAATTTAATTTTTTTTTTTTTTTTTTTTTTTTTTATGGGTCTAGCACACGTGCTACAGGGAAGTCCCTAAAGCGCTTATGCATGTCCGCATTTGTCCTAATCTAGCGTTAATCTCTTCTTCTGATGTTGCGTTTTTTTGAAATGATGATTCCTGAATATTTAAATCTATCGGTTCCTTTGATCCTTGTTTCGTTATCGACTTCTAGACTCTCCACGTTTCCCTCCTTTGTTGTTAGATATTCCGTTTTATCAAAGTTTATTGCTAATCCTGCTTTGGTATCTTCTTCTTTCAGTTTTCTTACCATATAACCGAGGTCTTCCTCATCTTGCGCTATGATTACTTGGTCGTCTGCGAAACTTAGAATATATAAGTAATCTTCTCGTATTGGGACTCCCATTCCACTACATTTTTGCTTCCATTTTTTTAATGTTTGTTCGAGGTATATTTTGAATAGTGTTGGGGGATGTAGAGCATCCTTGTAATAGGCCTTTTGATATTTGGAGTATCTTCCCTATTTTATATCCTATTTTTATGTTCACTGTGTTGTTTTCGTAGAGAGCTTTTATTGCGTATATCAGTTCTTTGTCAATGCCTATTTCTTTCATTGCGTTCGATAATCTTTGTCTTGATACTGAGTCATAGGCCTTTCTTATGTCTATGAAGGCTAGATGAACTTCTCTATTCTTTGCCAGTTTTTTTTCCATTGTTTGTTTTTATAGTGTATATGTGGTCTATACATGATTTTCCGGCCGTAAAGCCTGCTTGGTATTCTCCAATTTTTCCTTTTATATTTTCCTCTATGATATTTTTAATAATTTTTTCATACAAACGTCCCATACTCGATATTTTTTCTACTTTCACCAAAACCACAAGGCATTAAAATCTGCGTGCTTCATTCTGCTTTCGGATGTAATATTGAAATATAGTCCATGGGCTTGCTTAATGAGTCCTCTTATTAGGCGAGCTCTGACTAAAGCATAGTTTTACTGGCTCTTGAGAGAATGTTATGTATTGCTCATAGTTAAAATCTTGAACCTCTTGCATCCATTTTGATACGCAAATCATTTCAAAAAGCAAGTAGGTCTCTTGTTTTCCAGCTTAGGGGCAAGGGCCACAAATCATCACACCATTCCTAATTATGAACTCCCAGTGCGTCATTCTGGATTATAAATTAGAACGTTATTAACTACTATTCGAAATGCCAGCAGCAACTTCTGTCCTCTGCGACCTTAGCAAACGAATAACGCAGCACAACTTTCAGTGTCTATTTTTCATATATACTTATCACCCCAATTAATTGCAGTGGGATCGGCATGTAAAATTCCTTTCTGAATCTAAGAGTCTAATAAAAAAAAGAATAATATAAGTTAATTTCTGTTTAGTTGACAACATGTTTAGATAAAGAACTTAATGTAATATTAATGTTTAGTAATACCCCAGAATTATTAAATGTTTAAAAATCAAACTTCTGGTCACTATGGGCGTTTGCAATTAAGAGAAACACCACTTTACAATTTGATTAACAACAGATCTCAGAAAAGGAGTTTATAACAACCATAATATTGCGAGATTAACAAAACCAGTCAAAACATACACAATTAAGTGGATATCTCGGAGTTTGAATATCAAAGATCTATGCTCAAAAATTGTAGAACAATATTGTGTTAAGAAATTTCAGCATGTCGTTTGAAATCATGCCTGTAAAAATAACTAAATTGCCTTAAATCGGCAAAGTTTAACTATAGATATATAGATAACCTTAAAAATAGTACATCTAATTTTTAAGTACGAAATGCAGAGAGCGGTAATCTGGCATTCTCTTCAGTTACTCATGCAATATAGGCCAAGGCAAGTTTTTTTTTGTGTATGTGTGTGGCCTGGAGTTTCTTGGAGTCTTTTCTTTACATAATAATTTTAACAATCATGACAACAAATATACTAATAACAGAAAGGGTCACCTCAGTGTCACCTTATGATATCTAAAGAGAGGTGTAATAAATCATTGATTTCAGTAGAGTCATACGAAAGCTTTGTGGCTGAATCATATTTATAACAATATATCAGATATTTTTACTAGTTCTTTGTATGTTCTCAATGCAGATATGAATGTCGAACGTTGGAAATAGTACAGCGTTTGACAGTAGGTAGCAACGCATAAACATAGTCAGGATATAAGGGAAACTATGATACAGTTGCTAAAATCCTTCACATAGAATTAGCAAAAAACTTATGTTTTTATAAATAGATAAGATAGCTTATAATAAATAAGCTCCGGTATTAATATTTGCTATTTTACTAGTACAAATTGTCCAAAAATTAGTAAGAAATTCGACATGCTACTAAAAGCTCAATCCTATCTAAGCATATTTGGAATGTGGATCAGTCAATGCTCCCGACAGAGAGAATGCAAAGGCCGTATATTAATGATACAATTGGAAATATCTTGGATATGACCAAAGAATTTATAGCAAAACTAGATAAAACCGTAGATTAATTTTAGTTTATAAAACCAATAAAATTGGTAATACCTATTGCCATAATACGTAACCTTTTTTACTTTATTTTTTTAAGGAAAGGTATTATGGTAATATGTGTTAGGGATTTCTATTTTTTTTTTATATACTTTAATTAATCCTCGTTACACTACCCATTAGTTCTCACTACTACACCAAACACTTTATTTGCGTGTTTCGCAAGACGGTACTTCCAAGGAGCTTCAAAAAATCGAGATTGTCTTCAGTGGCTCCAAGGACTTCTGACCTTCTAGTACCGATGACTTTGAGTTGAGACACTGCAGTAAAAAAAACTAGCTATTCCCACTATTATGAAAAGTAATAAGGTGAGAACCCCTGATAGGCTATCTCAATCCAATAAGGATGATCGGTAAAATGCCATAGGATGGGAATCTGTAGATGACCATCTTGGTAATGAATCAGGTAGCTTTGAATAGAGTGATGAACTTCGAAATCAGCTAGTTGAACTACTTTAAACTAGGACGAAGAGCTTATAAGGGGTGTGAGTTATACGTATCCACCATATAAGTATTTCAGCAGGAAGAATTTGAAAGTTATGTAACACATTTCCGCAGATCTTGCTATGCTTGCTTGAGTTATGCTTTGGAAAAGAATCATCCTCAGTTGGTCTCCCCAATGCAATTTTCCTAGACTGTCATCAAGAGGTATTGGGATATACCTGTATAGCAAACTTTGTACAAAACCGTACGACAACTGAAAGTCAATGAACATCTCAAGAATAACCTTCTACAAAGCTTCACTATTAAAACCCTAAACAACGCTGTCTATTGCATTGCCTAAGTATCATAAAACCGTTTGGTGATGCAAATATTTTAATTAATAAAAAGAAAAAGTCAATCGAAAATATCTCAAGAGGCAAAACAACATGCCAAAATTCACGACAAATTGCATTACGAAATAGATGGATTTTCCTAAACTTGATGATGCCTTGAATTTATTCTAAACAAGTGCGCTGTTATTAGGCTTGAGAGGGAAGTCGGTATAGGGATTATACACAGAATAAAAAAGTATCAGAACCAATATCGCCTTGACAACTGCGCTTTAAGGTGATCTCTGAAATTATTGTTGACTACGAGTTAAGCAGGCTTGCAATAGCAGTTCTGTACTATACTTTCTACTGCAGTACTTCGTTACTCTTTTCGGGTAGCTAATTGAGCCAAAGAAGACTAGGCGACCTGGATGTCGGTACCTGAAACACCATATATATTGCCAAAATTCTCGATGCGGTATATGAAAGGTAAAGCCACCTAGCGGAAGGCGCAATATGTAGGTATGAATAATTTCTCTGCAGACTGTTACAACAAAAGTACGATTGCTTAGCATTGGATGAATTTACGGTACATCGAAACATCGAAATATTAAATAAAATATATTGTTGAATATATATTTTATGATTCGAAACAAAAAATAACATGAAAACTTAGATTTTTTTTTGAACATTTACTTTCATGGAAAACACTGGATTGATATAGCCCACTTAATTCCTTCCGCTACCAACTTGCCAAAAATCGAGATGAGAAATACTTGCGTAGGGGTAAATAAAAAATTTTCAGCATAAAGTTTGATGTATAGGACATCATATGTCACCATTCATTATTGTTTTGCTGCTTTATATTCATTGGATAATCCCTCTAAAGTCAGGTGTTATCAGTGTATGTACAGGGTGAGTCAACGATGGAGCAAAGTTTATAATCTCATTTGTTTCGGGAATGACGAAAAAATGTTAAATACAATAGTTTTAGAGAATGTTAAGGTACACAGTTTAAAATTATTTTTGAGTATACAGGGTACTTCAAAAAAGTGTGGTCGATATAACATAGGTTTTTTTAAAATTATTTTCTAATTTATTTTTAAATTCTGCGTAAAATTTTATAAATTTTTTATTAATAATTTTTAGTTATCAGTTTTGTAAAAAATTGCCAGTAGCGCCATTGTTTCTGAAGGTGGAATACTCATAATTGGTACGAGCGTTCTATAGAGATAAAAAAAAGATATATGTAAAGAAATTTCAGTTAAATGCTACAGGGTGTTCAAAATAAATTTATACATTTCGACTATTTTAAATTGAAAAATCTCAAATTTTTTAAATGGCACACCCTGTATATTATTATTTTTTGTGATAGATTTTACAAAATTCTCCAACTTTTATTAAGTATATCATATACCTATTTGTAATAGTTTTCGATTTATTTTGAATTTTTCAATTTTTACCCTTGTTTTTAATTTACACTTACGCTATAATATCATAGTTGCCAAGACAAAACAAAAATGTAGGCATTGTCAAATTTTGACATGTCTATTAAGCAAGTAAAAATAGTTTAATTTGTTGTAGTAAGTGACGTGTAAAGGTAATAGTTATGGATTTTCCTAAAAATGAATTAATTGATATGGTTTATATATGGGCGAAGGCGGGGAAAAAAATGTTTTTAGCAGTAAGGCTTTACAGAGCGAAGTACCCTAATAGACGTATACCATCTAGAAAAACCTTTCAATGCTTAATGGAACGGTTTGATGGTAGTAGTAGCTTTAAGTATACGAAACGGAAAGTAATAAATCAGAATGCTACCAATGAAGAAAAAGAAATGGAGATTTTACTTCATGTTGAAGATAATCTCCAGGTCAGCAGCCGTCAACTAGCTGACTTATCTGACACATCCCAATCGAGGGCTAGTCGCACCACGTGAAAATACAAGTAACATCCCTTTCATATAGAACTACACCAAGAACTTCAAGACCGTGATTTTGAACGACGAGTAAACTTTTGTACCACCATGAATGGAGCAACGGAGGCCGATCCAAATTTTTTATCTAAAATAATGTTTTCTGATGAGGCTACATTTCGCAGTAATGGAGCAGCTAACGGCCATAACATGCATTATTATTTAACAGTTAATCCATTTTGGGTCCGGGAAGTTCAAAACCAAAACTATTGTTCGCTTAATGTATGGTGTGGAATATTAAATTCGAATTATTGGTCCATATTTTTTCCGCGAACCGCTTAACGGGCCTAGATATTTAAATTTTTTGCAAAACGAATTATTCCAGCTTCTTGAAGAAGTTGATAACTTTGAAAGGGAACAAATGTGGATTCAACAAAACGGAGCTCCTGCTTATTACCACCGGGAAGTTCGGGAACTTTTAAACGATCGTTACCCATAAAAATAGATCGGTAGGGATAGATTCATTTAGTGACTCCCTCGATCATGTGACTTGACACCTGTAGACTTCTTTTTGTGGGGCTACATTTAAAAACGTGTTTATGTGAATCCCCTACAATACTAGTAGATATGGAAAATAGGATACGGGATGCGTGCAGGACAACGACTAAACATGTGTATTCGAGTAGACGGGCATATTTTTGAACATTTATTACATCATAATAATTAATCATTAGATAAGTTAAACTATATTAAAATCATTATTAACTATTTGTTTATGTCTTCGCAATAGCTTAAGTTTATTAAAACAAGGGTAAAAATTGAAAAATTCAGAATAAATCGAAAACTATTAGAAATAGGTATATTACCTACTTAATAAAAGTTGGAGGGTTTTGTAAAATCTATCAGAAAAAATAATAATATACAGGATGTGCCATTTAAAAAATTTGAGATTTTTCAATTTAAATTAGTCGAAATGTATATAAATTTATTTTGAACACATACATATATCTCTACCGTACCAATTATTAGTATTCCACCTTCAGAAATGATGGCGGTTACTGGCAATTTTTACAAAACTGAAAATTAGTATTTTTTTAAAAAATTGAAATATTAGAAAAAAACTACTAAAAACTAAAAAGTTATAAAATTTTACGCAGAATTTAAAAATAAATTAGAAAATAGGATGTTCCATTTAAAAAAAAAAAATGTTTTATCGATCACATTTTTTTTGAAGTACCCTGTATACTCAAAAATAATTTTAAACTGTGCACCTTAACATTCTCTAAAACTATTGTATTTAACATTTTTTCGTCATTCCCGAAACAAATGAGATAATGAACTTTACTAAATCGCTGACTCACCCTGTACATGTCTTACCCCTCGATGAGTCTTTTCGAAAAACTTATTTATGTTGTTATTAAAAAGTGTTTGCAAGTATTTCAATTCTTTATGGATCTGGAAGTACAAGGTGTATACTTTATTTTGAATGTAATACTTTACGCTCAAATTAGTTTTTTTTTATCTTAGTTTTATTAGTTTGAAATTGTCATGATAATTCGAACATTTTTTGGTAGTTTTTCTTTCAAAACATAATGTTTAAATAATATCGTGAAGGAAAAATTATTCCAAGCAACCATAAACAAATTAATTGGCCATTTACATCATAATACTTGTTCATTATAGTAAGCAATATTTCGACTGCTAAGTTGATATTAAAATTAGATTAAAAAACATTGTAATACAAAAATTGTAAATGTCAACTTAGTGAAGTCAGATCTTTCAGTGCACCATTTTAAGTGTCAATTCAAAAATAAATAGACAACATCATTAAACAGTATAGTTCGGTTCATTAAAATGAACTTCTGATTCTAAAAAGTTTCCATTGTGGATAAAACAAAGCCCGGAACAGCCTACGAAATACTTCGACGAAAGCAGTGGCTATTCTAAGCGGCGAAAAATACAATATTTAAAGGAATGTGTATCTGATTCAAAATAGATGTTTGCTACGAAAATGAATCTATGGGCAGCGGAAAGCGTAAACTAAATATTATATAAAATTGGAATCGTATCATATAACAGAGGCTTGTCCTGAAATAAGATTACAAGATCTGCTGACATCGTACAATATAGATAAAATAAATATTATTCACGTTAGACCCACTAAAGCTTCTTAGGCAAACAGAATCTTATGCTCTCAAAAGGCTTTGGAATTCCTGTTACCAACAGAATGTTCTGATGATGTAACTTTCCACTGCGATGGGGAATTCGACTTCACATTAGTATGATGACTTCTCATTATAGATAAATAGTTATTATTTAGAATATTATTAGAAATTACAAGATGTATTTTATTTACCTTATAATTCAAGCTAACAAGTATCGAAACATTCTCAGTAAGTAGCTTGACGTTGCTAAAGATTAGTAAATAAGAGATATTTGACCCTATGCAGACCAATATACAGCCGATTGATTAAAAAAAATCAAATACCTAATCATTTCAAATTAAAGTTGACCTAAAAATATATTCGGTCAGTTTGCTGTACCTTGCCCTACTCGTTTTAAGATATTTTTGTGCGGAGAGCTTCATCAATTTACCAATCAAGAAATTCGAGGGTTCCATGTGGAGCTAGGTACAACACCAGGACATTTTAAAACATTTGTTTCCATGAGAGCGCCGTTATCATGATAGGTATAGAAACTGATGTATCGATCGAAAATCTTGTAATTGCAGGAATTTAAATTTAAGCTATATTTTAATTTTTGTTATAGTTGTCAGAAATTTTCATTAGAATACGTATATTACCAAATTTTTTTGGGTAATATTAACAAAAATCAATTAATCAGAGTTTTTTCTTAAACATGCTATTCTTATCTTTTATTATGAATATGAACACAGAATAATAAAAATACAAGTTGATATATTTTAAAAATATTCATTCAAAATTATTTTCCAAAACCAAAAAAAAAATTATATAAAATACAGATCATGTATTTAAAAATATTTTAACATCCTTCTTAATAGAAGAAAATTGCATTAAAAACTTAGTAGTAGTCAAGACTAAGGCAATCAAATTCATAATTTGGTACCGACTTGATAATATTCCTCTATAATATAAACTAAGTTTTAAAGTTTGGATAACTGGATTCCATACAGTGGGTGACATGGAGAGTAATTGCAGTATAGAAATCTGGAAAAATCAGAGTAAAGCCAATCAGGGACACAACTTTGCCCGACTTTCATTGTTCCATATCGTCTATATACTATATATGCTTACCAGCTTCCTTCTGTAACAGAAAGAGAAATTTCAAGATTAATAAAAAAATATTTACAAAAAGCAACAAAAGTTGAAGTATCTGTTTAAAAAGCTACTCTAATATAGCAGACTACTCTTTTGCTGAAATTCAGTATTACAGATGACTAAATAATTTATGGTACAACGGTGACAATTGCTTGTAGGGTCAGTAAATAATTTTTGAAAGCGGAATTGAAAAAAGATGAATTAATGACTGAAAATACATTTATTCTTCAGTGTAATCTCCCTTAAACTCAATACATATTTTTCAGCAATTTTTGAATTCATTTACCCCATCTCTGAAGTGGTTTTCCCGAAGACCTACAAAATACCCATCTACGGATGGTATTACCTCATTTTTTGAAAAACATTTCCTACGTAGAAATCTTTTGAGGTTTGGAAACAGATGAAAATCAGACGTAGCTAGATCTGACGAATAGGGCGGATGTTCCAACAATTCGTACTTTAATCCGACTAGTTTTTGCCGTTGCCAATGCACCTCTGTGAGCAGGTGCATTGTCGTGATGAAAGAAGATTTTTTTCTTCTGCATACTGGGCATTTTCTCACGAATTTTCTCATCCAGCTGAGCCAAAAGGTTACAATAATATTCTCCTGTGATTGTTTTACGGGTTTGATGGTAATCAATTAACATAATTTCTTTTGCATCCCACAAAACTGATGCCATAATTTTTTTGGACGACTTTGACCACTTTTGCTGCTTTAGAGGTGAACAATCGGGCTCAGTCCACCGTGGGGATTGTTGTCGTAATTCAGAATTATACTGCTAAATCCAAGTCTCATCTATTATTACAAATTGATGCACAAAATCAGTTTTATTCTTTGTGAAACGAGCCAAATGTTGTTTAGAAATTTTCTCACGAGTGCGATTTTGATCCGATGTTAACAAATGCGGCACTCATCTTGTGAATAGCTTCCTCATACCCAAGATAAGATCTCATGTACTGATCCATGTGAAATGCCTATAGTCTCAGCTAAATCATCCATGGTTAATCGACGCTCTTCCGTTACCATATCTTGTACTTGCACAACAGTTTTTTCAGTTGCACTTTTTGGATGTCCTAAGCATGGATCATCATTGACGCTTGTACGACCACGTTTAAACTCTAAAGTCCACCTATGAACAGTTGAAAATGAAGGAGCAGATTCCTCTAACACTTTTACTAGCTTTGCATGGATTTCAGTTGCCGATAATCCTTTCAAAATAAAGAATTTTATCACTGCACGATAATCCATTTTTTCTATGTTTAAAAAATGCTCAAACACATCGGCTTTAACTAGCTGATAATCAATGACTTGACAGATCGACTTGAAATTTAGGGTGTGTTCATATGACAGATGAAGCTTCAAAATGCTGTTCAATATTTGGTTCAAGTAATGTTCCATATAATGCATTATCAGTATGATGTCTAGTAAGAAATTATAGTCATACTTCATTGGTGGGAGTTGGATCATACACCAACCTTTTATAGCTCCTCGATAACATTAACAATTAAATGTTTTAAAAGTATTAAATTTTCTAGTAAAATTAGTAAAGTAAAGAAGGCCACAGGAACTTCATAATTTGCACGCAATTGCATTGTCTGCGATTGCTTAACTTGTACCTAATGAACGTAGATTTCACATACAAATATATTTTGTTTGTTTTTCATAATAAAGCCCAGAGCGTACAGGAATCATTAAGATACAGCAATGGTTAAGATTTTATAAAATTATAATTTACGATACTCTAAAACGAGAGTAATTTGTCCACTTGTAAAAAGAATTAAGGCCAAAATATGTTGGCGGGTACAATGAGATGGAACAAAAAAAAATACTTTTAAATATCTGGACAAATGTAGACTTCTTTTAAAAATTAAAGGGGAAAATCTTTATCTCTAATGCATCATTTTCTAGCACTGGAAGCTATATTGATATTTCTTAACTCACTATTTATGAATTTTCATGAATTTGAATTGTTTGTTTCTGCTTGATACATTATTTCTTGTTCGAGCGATTTTAAAAGCTAAGCGTTATTAAAATTACCCGAACATCTTTCTAATAAAAATAAATAATCTATAAAATGATTTGCATCCATTGTGATAATACCTGCGTAATTATGTGCATACTTCAATTGACATTTAAATTATATCTAGCAAAATGATCTGAAGAAACGTGGAACAATTTTTACTTGGACATAACTTGGAGATATTTTTCAAAGCTGTTAATACATAAAAATATGAATATTTTATTTTGAAATGATAAACCCCTTTGTTTTAAATAAAAAGCATTTTTACAAAAAGAACTCTTACATGAAAATTGCCTGCCTTATGACCGAAAAAACTGCAGGAAGACCAGACATTTTGACAAATAATTTTTTAATTTAAATAACAACAAAAAGGTCGAAAGTAGAATGAAAATAATACCTAAAAAATAAAGGTGAATATCAAATGCAAAAAATATAATATTCTAGAATTTTTTAAAAATATTTTGATCGTTACTTTTCGAGATAAGGGGGGAAAGGGATTTTTGGCAGTTTTTTTAAAATAATACATATAAATGTGTGCGCAACTATTACATTGTATATATTTTGAACTCGTGTTTTAACAAGGTTTCATTTGACATCCTGCTCGATCACCTGGTAAAAAAATTTTTTTTCACTTCCCGATTTCATCCCCCAAAACTAACCCTTTAAGTCAAAATTTTACTTTCAAAACTACATGGCTCTGAGGTGGCTATCAATTACTATATTAGTGTCAAATTTTAACTTTCCATATCAGACAGTTTTGGATAAAAATCAGGTGTGACAGACAGACAGGCAGACAGACGGACAGACAGATACCGAAGTGATCTTATAAGTGTTCCGTATGGAACATTACAAACTGACATTAGATCAAAAAAAAATTAACCCAATTTGGAAGCACATTTTCACAATATGTAGCCAAAAGTATTTTGCCTGAACAACTTTCATAAGAACCTAACTATTTACAAAGCAGAATAAGTTATGCTTTTAGACAAATGAACGAAAAGAGACAATTAGAAATCCTGCAACAATTCAGTGAGAAGAAAATAATATTAATAATAAATATACGTTAAACTGTGGAATAATGTAATCTGTCACAAACACTTTTAAAATTATTTATTATTGAATCACACTTAATTTGGGTATTGTGAAAATACATGCAAAATAGAGTACAGTTTTTGCTTTTACTTGTTTTTAGAAATTTAGGAAGTTATATCGGCAGATTAATAGAAGTCGGCCGATACTATAAACTATCCGATGAAAAATCCAAGTCATTAAAATGACATTCCACTAGAATCAGACATACGTCAGCTCTCCAGGATTGTGCTTCCCACCGAGTACAGCCCGCCGATGTTTACAACTAGTATAAATAGCTACTTCTGGACAGACGCCGCTCTTAAGTGGTTTAGGCTTATATATTAATATTAAATATGATATAAATTTGCATAAATGCAAAATAACAATATTTCCAAAAAAATTATAATAGTTCAGGTTAGTTCAAATTATAATAGTTCTATTTTTAAATTTACAGTCTAAAAAATTAATAAATACTGATTTACACTTTGAGCCAAAAATATCGGTCCAATTTTTCTAATTTGTAATGCGTCGAAACCTTATTGACGCATAGAATTATAATCTAAAAGTTGAATTGAATAGTTTAATAATACTTCGTGCCTTATTTGCAATTCAAGTATTTGTGAAACATAAAGCGTGCAAAATAGCATATTTATTTTTACTTCGCGGTATTTTTACAGTCAGGGGAAAAATCCACTCCTCCAGTTCCCAAAATTTCAAGGATAAATGCCCTCGTCTAAAAAAGTATTTACCATAAGATTTGATTATAACGAATAGAAATGGCGCTGAAGTTATAAGCTAAAAAAAGATATAACAAATAAGAGACGATAAAATTTTCTGTTGAGTGCCTATTTGTTTTTTGAACTTAGATATGGATTAAAAATGAAAAAATGTTTTTTCAACCCATCATTAAATGACCTAAAGATAATTAAGATTATTATCAAATAGAAAATAAATGTCAGTTACGTGGTATTTTAATTTCGCATGAAACTAAATTACATAGATAGTATGAAGTTATAATTTTCTTACACGTAATAGATAAACTAGATTGAATGGTTTTAGGCGGGGTAGGCAGTTGTGGCTGTTTGTGTACTTTATGAAAGTTTATTAGCTTCCTTCTAAATCCTTCATGATGTACATTTCCAGACAGTTTATATGTGTTCCGCACATTTATATAAGATGTCATAGAAGTTTCTTCCTCTTCACCACTTAGTCTACAGGTCATGGGATCATTGTGCATACTTATTTTCTGTAAATATTTCCAGAGGCACCAGTGCCCGGTGATCAGACTCACCACTAGTTTGGTCTGAGTCCTTGTTAAACTAAGGGCGTTAGTTGTTAGTTTTTTTGAGAGGCTGCCAATTACGCCCCTGACAGGTCTTTGGCTACATGTTTCGAGTCAACCATCTATAGATGTTGCTGATATGACTATTCGTTGATTGTCAACTCTACCACCTTTATGGTATAACCAACGCTGGAACCCTGTATGGTTTTGTAGCTAGGAATCTTGCTAATTCGCCTGCTTTTTGATTAACCACCCACACTACTTCAACTCTGTTGTTACTAGAGGATAGTTTTAACAGGTCACGTTTACACTCCATCGTAATTATGGAGTTGTCTTGATAGGAATCTAAAGCCTTTAGAGCAGCTTGACTGTCTGAGAGAATATATTTTTCTTGGTTCCGGTAGTTCCGTCTAATATTTTCGTGCACACATGCTCGTATTGCGTGAGTGTTATTTTGGAATATTGTTTCACCTGTCTCTAGGAGAATGTTTTTGATACTTCTGCGTAATAGCCCGGAGCCTTTACCTCCGTCCGAGTCTCCACCTCGATCCATAGATTTGGATCACACTCAGTTCTATAGGTTTTTTCCGAAATTATACGACGTTGTCATGTAATCAGATTGCATATCCAAGTGTTTGTCTTGTGTGCCCAAATTGTACAAATTGTTGTTTCCCTTTTCCATTTGTTCCAATTCGATAGGCGGTATCGATAGCCTCAATTTTATGTATAATCTAGGGAGTTAAGTTCTAAAATTATTTACATAGCTGTGGTGAGGTTACTACTTATAGCCTCGGTGGAACATAAGCAAGCCAACCGCTGCAGCTGATTTAGCTGCTGCTGTGCATTTCATGTTTAGTCTCAAGTCCAGATATCTGACTAATTAACAGTTTTTATCCTTCCTCCGAAGATACTCTGATTGTTATAATTGCCTTGAATTCTTCTTTTTGTGGACGGTATAACAGCAGTCTTTGTAGCGTTGACTTCCACGTTTACTCCTTCACACCAGCGTTGTACATTGTTTAGCAATCTTAGCATGAGTTCTCTGAGTATAACCATATCATCAGAATATCTCTGGGCGTCAAAGCTCATCGACCACTAAGTTCCAGAGGAGTAGCGATTGCACTCCTTCCTGTGGGCGCCTTTGAGTCACATCTGCCTCTAAGGTATCTTTATGTAACTTGGATTTTACTTGCCGCTCCAAAAACATATTGTTTATCCCTTTGCGTGTAGTATCGTCGATATCATGTATTTTTAAAAACTGTAATCATTGAGACGAAGGATGCATTGTCAAAAGCCCCCTGTATGTCAATAAAAGCGCCCAGGGCAAGCTCTTTGTGGTACAGCTCATACTCCGTATGAGGTTGTGTAAAGCGGGCTCATATGATTTCCTAGTTGATGACGACGTATTGACATTTATGTAGAACGTTTTCCAGAAGTGCCTCCTTTCCTATAGCCTATCTAACAATTTTTCCAAAAAAAGATGAAAAGCTGATTGGTCGATATGCCGATACCACACAGTAGACCAAAAGAGATTTGAGTTCTGCAGCAGATGGTAACTCTTGTGAACCAAATGGAAAATATGCTGAGAAAATAATCAGTTCAGTGATTCTTCAACTCTCATAATATCTCAATTTTACAATCGCAAGGTCTCAGAATTTTAACAGGGGAATACATTCCATGTTGTTACGTACGTAGATACGTATCCTAGCATTACAAGTGATGAGAGCTAATAAGGAGTCTCTTAAGGCGAGGAAATTGTACATAAGTAACGACTTAACTCCTTTACAAATTGTCAACTTGCAGAAAAATGAAACAGGAAATTCGGGAAAGAAGATCTAATGGTGAAAATGTTGGTATTAAATATGTTAAAGCCTGTTGAATTAAAAAAACTAAATGTCGTGAGTGTTTCAGCAAGTAATGAAATAAATCTAGTATGTTATTATCAGAATGTAAGGGGTCTAAATTCAAAAATTGTTGACTTTTATTCCTCGGTTTGTGATTGTGAGTTTGATTTGTTAGCTTTAAGTGAAACCTGGCTTCACGAAGATGTTCACAGCTCGGAATTGTTTCCGAGTGAATATACGGTTTACAGAAAGGATAGAAAATTTGATATAACAGGTAAAGAACGTGGCGGTGGTGTTTTACTGGCCGTTAACAATTATATAAACTCGGAGTCTATGGATATGACTTTATTTGATTTACAATTTTCGGATATTGATTTGTTGATAGTAAAATGTAGTATTAATGATAAAATTTTGTATGTAGTAGTATTATATATACTTGATAGATTAAGTATTGATGTATATAATCATTTTTTCGAATTTACTGAACAGATTCATTATTTGAGTCGAGACAATGTATTCATAATGGGTGATTTTTAATGCTCCATATTTTGTTGACGGCAACGTTTCTGATCGCAAGACTTTGGTTATCAACAACTTTCTTGAAATTAATCAGTGCAAGCAATAGAACAGCATAACTAACTCGAATAATAGACTACTTGATTTGATTATCACTGGATCAGAGTGTGTTGTCAGAAGAGATGATACCCCAATGGTCCCGGAGGATACACATCATCCGGCGCTTATGTTCTCCATTCCAAAAATAAACATAAGACAAAAAAAAAATCTCTACTAATTCCCCGACTAAGATTTATAACTTTAGAAAAGCAAATTTTCTTGAATTATACAGAGCTCTATCAGCAGTTGACTGGACGTCTCTTGAGGCTTGTTGTGATGTTGATTTTGCACTGGAGCAATTGTATGATAATGTTTTTCATTTGTTTGATGAACATGTTCCGGCATACAAAAATTTTGCTCATCAGTATCCTCCATGATTTTCTGCTGATATTATTAAAAATATAAAAAAGAAAGCAAAGCATGCAAAAAAATTCAAGAGATATGGTAATCACAATGATTATCTAGAATTTAGACGGTTAAGATCAATTTCTAAGCAGCAAATTAAAGCGTCATATGTTAAATACATGGAGGATGCACAGGCTTCTCTAGCACTGGATCCCCAACGCTTCTGCAGTTATGTCCATTCCAAAAGTAATTCTTCTAGGATTCCCAGTTTGATGGTGTATAGAAATGACCGTCTAAAGTCTCCGTCGGGCATTGTTAACGCGTTTGCAGATTTTTTCAAGAGTGTCTTCACACTGTCGGAACCAGCAGCGACTTGTCATTCGCTTAGTACGTCGTTGACAATTGTGGAATTCTCGCCCATTACTGGGGATGAAATATTGATGGCCACGAAAAAATTAAAAAATAAGATGTCCTCTGGCCCTGATAATATTCCCTCGTTTCTCATTAGGGACTCTGTCCTTGTAAGACCTTCAAAGTATATTTTTAATTTATCAATTAAACAGGGTGTTTATCCGAAACGATGGAAAGAAGGTAGATTATGTCCTATTTTTAAGAATGGAGACAGGGGAAATGTTGAAAATTACAGAGGTGTCGTTTTACTTTGTAACTTCTCAAGGGTCTTTGAGTCAGTCTTGCATGAACGTATCTATAGCCAAATTAAAAATCAAATTTCTTCTTATCAGCACGGATCTGTTAGTAAGAGATCTACGGTAACAAATCTAACTATTATGACACAGTTCATTTCGGAAATATTAGATGATGGTGGGCAGGTTGATGTTATTTATATAGATTTCTCGAAGGCCTTTGATAGGATCGACCATCATGTTCTCATCAATAAATTGTCTTTCTTTGGTTTCACTGAGTTGTCTTTCTTTGGTTTCACTAAGTTGTCTTTCTTTGGTTTCACTGATGGTGCTAGGGCTCTTATAAGTTCTTACTTGTTTAATCGAACTCAGTTTGTAGCCTACAACGGATTCAAATTAGAAAGATTTGTGGCTACCTCCGGCATTCCACAAGGTTCAAATTTGGGACCCTTGTTCTTCATTATGTTCATAAATGACCTTTGCGAGGATTTAAAATGTGACAGACTACTTTATGCTGATGTTTATGCCAATAGAAGAAACTTAAGATTGTTCCTATCTACAAAGCCAGTTGAATTTCGTACATTCTTGGTGTTGTGACAACAAACTACATCTAAATGCTCAAAAATGCAAAGTTCTAACATATACTAGGAGGGTAGCGTCAATAGAGTTTCAGTATAGAATTAAAAACCATAATTTAAGTAGGTGTAGCACAGCTAAGGATTTGGGAGTTGATTTTGCTTACTCAGCATATAGCATTGAAAGTTTCTGAAGCAATGAAGTCTTACGGGTTCATCATTAGGAATTGTAGGGGTTTCACTAATATTGCATCACTGAAGGTTTTGTATTTCTAATTTGTTCGCTAGAAACTAGAATATGTAAGTATTGTCTGTAGTCCAATGTACGAGGTGCATAGAGTTTCACTTGAAAAAGTGCAGAGGAGATTTCTGAAATTTCTGTTGTTTAAGATTAATGGAATATATCCTGAACGGGGAATCAGCAGCGATTATTTGTATGAACAGACAAATATTCTTAGCCTGGGAATCAGGAGAGTTTGTACCTCAATATTATTCCTATATAAAGTATTGCACAATATGATTGATTGCAGGGATATACTGTCTCGTATTAACATCAATGTGCCACGGATACACTTACGATCAAATATGTTTTTTTAGATGTAACAGACCTAATACTAATTTGTTATTGAATTCTTGTAATGTGTACTAACTTTAATCATATTTGTAATGTTTGTGACAAATATTGTTGTACTAAGAAGCAATTACTACAGGCTGTCATTGAATATGTAAATGTCTAAATATTTACCCTATTAATGGGAAACTGTTGAGTAATAAAGCTATTATTATTATGATTGTTTTTGTTTTTCTTTCTCACATTTGGTCAATGTGGTTCCATGTTTGGCTGACCGGCGCAAACCAAGTCAGCACAAACGCATTACCATTGTGTATTAAGAAATGACCTGACAATGTTACATGTTTTCAAAATCACTGACTTCTGAATGTTTTTGTGTATGTTTGTGTTAAGTCCTAATTGTACTAAGTGTGGTGTGAATGTTATTGGTGTAAGGCCTGTGGCTGATATAATGAGGGGGAAGATGATGACTTTTTCTTGTTTCCATAGCCTTTTTATTTCCGTTGCAAGGTCTGTGTATTTGGAAATTTTTTCTGTGTATTTCGTTTGGACGTTTGTGTCGTTGGGGACAGCTATATCAATTAGATAGGTGACTTTTTCTTTTTTGCACTGAAAAGTAATATCGGGTCTATTGGCGGAAACTGTTTTATCTGTATGAATACTGATGTCCCAGTAGAGTTTGTAATCTTTAATCTCAAGTACGGATGTTGGTGTGTATTTGTAGTAGGGATCTGTGTTTTCTATGAGCTTGTATGTTGTGGCTAGTGCTTGGTGAACTACTTTTGCCGCTGAGTTTAGTCTGGCTGTGTATTCCGTTCCGGCTAATATTTTACATCCGCTTGTTATGTGTTCGATCGTTTATTTCTGCTGGTGGCATTTTCTGCATCTGTCTTCTGTAATAGTTGGGTCTTTGATGATATGCTTTTGGTAGTTTCTGGTTAATATGACTTTATCCTGGATGGTAAGTAAGAAGCCTTCTGTTTCCGGGAATAGCTGCCCATCCCGCAACCAGGTGTATGATTGTTTTTTATTTACGTGGTCTTGTTCTATGTGGTATCTGTGTTTTCCGTGGAGTGTTTTTTCTGACCACGTTTTCATCTTTTCCTGTTGTAATTGGGTGTGACTGTGTGTATCTGCTGGGTGGTCTACCCGGGATAAGTCGAGTGGGATATAGTTTTTGTCTGGTTTGACTGTTGCTGTATGGAGGCTGGTTTGCTTGGTGTGAAAGAATTTCCTAAGTGCTTGTATTTGTTTTGTGTGTAATGGTCTGATGTCTATAATTCCTCTTCTTCCTGCCTTCCTCTCGATGGAAAGTCTTTCTTTGCATGCGTTGGGGTGTAATTTCCTGTATTTGGTGAATTAAGATCGCATAAGGATGTGAATATTTTCTATGTCTGTTTGTGACCATTGATGATACCAAATGAATATGTGAGTATAGGTATAGCGAACGTGCTGATGGCTTTAGTGAGATTCTTAGAGTTGAGTTTTGTTTGCAAAAGTTTCGTCAGTCTGTTTTTGAATTCGGTTCTGAGCTCTGTTTTGATGTGAGTGTGGTTGAGTTTGGTGCTTTGTTGGAAGCCTAGATATTTGTATGTTTCTTTGTCGAACATGTTATCGAGTGTTTCATTGTTGATGGTTTCTGTCTCATGGTGGCACGTCCATTGGCCTTTGTTGATGTGGAGCACTTGGCATTTACTTATACCAAATTCCATATTGACATCTGAGGTGAATATTTCTGTGATTTTGAGGAGTTCTTTCAGTTGTGTTTGTGTGGCAGCGTAGAGTTTTATGTCGTCCATATATAGGAGGTGGTTTATTTTATGTTGATTCACTTTTTGGTGTCTGATATTGAAGCCATGCTCTGTTCTGTTTAGTATATTTGAGAGTTGATTGAGACAGAGGCAAAACCATAAAGCGCTGAGCGAGTCTCCCCTGAAATATACCCCGTCTGATGTACAGCTCTTCTGTTTGGATGCATTCGGTTTGTGTTTCTAGGCGTATTTTGGTTTTCCATGTTTTCATAATTTGCTCGAGAAACTGCCTGAGGTGTGGTTGATTTTATAGATTTCTAGGGCTCTGATTAACCAGCTGTGGGGTATGGAGTCGAAGGCTTTTTTATAGTCTATGTAACCGATGTGAATGTTTCTGTGTTCTTTCCTGATTTGTCCCATAATCACGCTATCTATAATCAGCTGCTCTTTGCATCCTCGACTATTTTTTCCTGCATCCCTTCTGCTCTTCTGTGAGAATATTGTGGTCTGTTAGGTGTTGTTTTATTTTCTTCGAAATTGTGGCTGTGATGATCTTGTTTAGGGTTGGAAGACAGGTATTAGGTCGGTAGTTTGACGGGTTTGTGGTGTCTGTGCTTTTGGGTATAACGTATGTTATTCCTTGTGTGAGGAAAGTGGGAAATGTGTGTGTGGTTGTAGAATGGCTTTGTTGATTTGGTGTGTGAGTGCTTCGTGTGTGGTGGTAAACTGTTTGTACCAGAAGTTTTGAATATTGTCTATTCCAGGACATTTCCAGTTGTGTGTGTGTTTGATAGTTTCTGTAATTTCTTGTGTATTTAATGGGGGATTTTCTTGCTCTGTCACATGTTTATGTTTGTCTTCTTCGGCTTTGATCCAGGGGGTGTTATTATTGTGTAGTTTGGGTTCTGACCAGATACTTTTCCAATAATCTGTGAGTTCGTGTTTGTTTGGTGGTTCAGTCACTGCTATCTGTTTGTTGTCCATAGTTTTCCGGTAGAACTGTTTTTCGCTTCTTCGGAAGAGGTTGTTGGTGTCTTCCCTCTCATTTGATTCTTTGTATCTACGGAGTCTTGCGGCATATACAGATAGTTTTTGTTTCAAGGTATCGAGGATTTCTGGCAGTGTTTCTGTTGGGAGACTTAGATTTGATTCTTATTTGCCCCCTGTGTGACACGTTTGGACGCGTTCCCCCGCTTTATAAACTGGGTAAGATGTCCTAGATCTCTCCTGATGTTGTTGATTTTGTTTTCTGTTCTTATTTGCCATTTGAATTTTGGTTTTGTCCTGTTGGGGTTTCCTTGTCGTTGAGGGAGGTTTTGATTATTTTGTGTTAGAGTGGTAATTGCTGCTGCGTATATTATTGTGTGAATGTCTTCGATTGTGCTTAAGTCTGTTATATACTGAGGTATTATGTGCTTGTTTAATGTGTTGAGGATTGGTTGGGTGCTCTGTTTGAAGATTAAACGAGGGATGGGATTTCTTGTTGTGGGGTCGGTGCCTGACCATTGAGCTAGATGTGACTCCATTTTTGCTTTAAGTGTTTGTATGAGAGGTGATTCGGGGTGATGTTGTGTGGATGTTGTTGAGGGTGGCGAGTGATTCGTGTTGTTATCTGTGATATGGTGTTGCGCGGTACTCGCAATATTATTTTGCGTTATGCTCCTCCTGGGTGGTTGGTCTTGTTGTGTTCGACTGGGTGGTTGTGTGTGTGAGGCTGGTTCGACATCTGCTTTATTTTTTCTATTGTTTGGTTGGTCTGTGTTCAGTTCAACAGCCACTATGTCCTTGATGGTTTGCAATTCGAGAGGTGTGAGACGATTGTTCTTGGTAATAACTCTTTTTTGGTCTATTACTCTCTGTTCTGGTTTGCCAGCCTTGGTAATTGCGTGTTGTCCTTGCAAAACATACGGGCCCTGGCCTGGCTTTGGTGGTTGTGTTTGTCCTGCATCTACGTCGGTTGGGCTTGGGATTGATGTTGGTGGGTCTAAGCGGCGAGTGATTCTCTTCTCAGTGATTTCCCTGTCAGGTTTTGTGTTTTCATTACAGCAACGCATGGCGTGTTCGTTGATTCCTGTGGTGCAACTCATGCGCTGCTGTGATTTTCCCGCCTTGGTGGGTGTCGGCTTAGTCGCCGACACAACACTTTTGGTAGGTCCATTTTCGGTTGCCTGGTTTTCATCGTTTTGGTCGAGCTGCCATTTCCCGCGACGTCCTCGACCGTTACGTCGCTCGCCCGATGCTTCTTTTATTGGTCTGCTGTTCTCTGGAATGTTTTCAATGTTTTGTGGTGTCAGAAGCTCAAAGTGTCCCGACATTGGGTTGCCTGTTAGTAGAAGGTAAATGGTTTTGTTGTATTTTCCCGTGCTTATTATTGTTGGTCTGTCCGTAAAAGTTATTTTTTGTATGTCTTGTTCTTCGTTGTTTTGAGAAAATATTAAAGTTGCTATTTTGTGTTTCCGAGAGGGCAATTATCTCTAGGCTCGTTCCATAGGTGCCATTTTTCCTCATATAATTATAATAGTTATTGAAGTCTTTTATAATGTCGACTTCAATTAATGAAAATGTGTGAAGTTCCGACCAGTTTTGTTGTAAATGTCTTAGAGCAACCTCTCGTAGTTTCTCATGATGGTTTTGGTGGCCATATAAGTGTAAGCTAACTGCACGGAAAAGGCAATTTCCATCACCTACAATGTCGGATCTGGTAAAACTATCGGGAGTAGTTTCGGCTGAGGCGGTTGTTTGGTTCGTCTGTGGTTGTTGTTGTTGTGGTGTTGCTATAGCTGTTTGTACGACTGGGGTCCGCCTCCGCAACACCCTTCCATTTTCATTGTTATATATATATATATATATATATATATATATATATATATATATATATATATATATATATGTGTGTGTGTGTGAAGTGAGAAGATTTGGATAAAACAAGCAGTAAGTTAATATACGATAAATCATCTGGTAATGCTAGGACATTTATTTACATAGTAAACGACGTGGAATGCATTCGCCTGTTAAAACTCTAGTCTGGGGAGCTAGTCATCATAAAATTGAGATATTGTGAGAGTTGAAGAATCACGGAGCTGATAATTTTCTCAGTATATTTTCTTTTTGATTCACAGTAGTTACCACCTCCTGCAAATTTCAATCTAGTATGAACTACTGAGTGGCATCTTGACACCAATTCCTAGCAGAATATGACGCAGACGCATATAATCTAGCATCAATGAGCTCTGACAACAGGGGGGAGAGGATGAAGGAGAGGGAGAGAGAAAATATGCGACATAGGGGATTTTTCTTTATTACGAAATTTAGAAAAAAAAAGTGGATTTATGGTGAATTGTGAATTACTTGAAGCCCAAAAAATAATACTCCACTGGCGATTATTATTTGTTGTTTGGAAGGAAATTTGAATTTTCTAAAGTTTAAGGTCCAAACGTCACACTGTTTGTTAAAATATCCAAAAAAAGAGTATTAGGAAAAAATGTTTAGAATTGTATTTTATTGTAGCGTGCAAAATTTTAGAGCGGTTGGGAAAAAAATAGTAACATATTTTGTCAGTTCTTGATCGCAAGGATATTTTTATTTCTTAAATTTCAAACACAACGGTTAGATTGATAGAAGAATTTTAAAATTTATTTATTGATTCCAAGCCATGTGTAACTTCTTTCACGATCAATAATAAAAAAATGTCGATTATCGTAAAACTTCAATTGTCGCACGGACAATTATCGTATGTTTTTACTCTATAGCATGCAGTTTGAGGTTTTTGTTTTTTAATGACATTCTAGAGCTTATGGCAAAAAGGAAAAGTTAGTTATATCCAATACTAAAAATAAACATTGTAGCTTGACACTGACCATGCATCAAAATTTCTTTTTATTCTGTTAGCCATCGTGTCGCCAAACTCGCCTAAGTTAGTAATTTTTGATTTTTTAAAGAAGGATGCATAGGGTCACTTACTTAGTTTTCCGTAGTGAGGACATGGTACAAAAAGGAAAAAGGATGTTTCTGATGTCTTTTTATGCAACATAATCTAAAAAAGATATTTTAATTTGCAGTGAAGTTTTTCTTAAAAGGCAAACGTTCCGAATTATGAAAACTAAACTTTCTGGCTACAATATAATTTATAGTTTTTGGTAAAATACCTGGCCCGCCATCTATTGGGGAGTTAAATTCTTTTCTTCATACAGAAGAACTTAGGGAGAGACTTTTCAACACTCGAAGTGAGTAGACATTTTGTAAATTTTTTTGTTGCATCGTCAGTTTAATTCTCTTAGAGAGAATTTTCTGGGCCTGGTCTTTGGCGGTAAGGATTATACTGGATGAATAATAGCCTCTATAAGGATGTATTTTGTGCCAGGGTTTTTTGCTGGTATTAGTATTTTTGACACGTGAGAAAAGCGTGTCCCAGTCCAAAAGAAGATTTTCTACCACTGGCTACAAGAGAGGACAATCAGTTCTCCTTTATGTCTGTAACAGCGTCAGCTTTTGGTAGGATCTCATTTTGATCCTGTCACCAATTTGGTATAACTACGCGTACGACTACAGTTTTTACCCTCCTGGATGGACTGAGGAACCTCAGATAAGAGAGTTAGAGTGTAGCGTTCCATATTTCCTATCTCCAAAGCTACGAACCAGGAGAGAAAGCGTAATCCCAACTTTTCACTAAAATTAACTAATATTTACGGGAATCTTCAGTAGTTCGGATCTTGGCAGATTTAATTTATCATTTAAGTTATATTACTCAGTATATATCACCACTACACCAAAAACCTCATTTTTTGCAGTCGACACACGTTTCGCTAACCATGATAGCTTCAACAGGAGCGATGATCGACAGTTAATGATCGCTCTTGATAAACATAGTTAGCGAAACGCGTATCGAGTGCAAAAATAAAATGTTTGGTGTAGTGATGATATATACTGAGTAGTGTCATTGTGTCCACATTCCCGTCATAGTTAAGTTATACTGATTATAAATTTGGTATTAAAACTGTTACCTACGAGGCTGGTTTGAAAAGTCCGTGCAAAAATAAGAACTACTCGTGTGTTTGGGGTAAACCTTTTTTATTTTTCGACACAGTCTCCTTTTAGGCTTATACACTTCGTCCAACGATGTTCTAGTTTGTTGATCCCTTCCGAATAATAGGATTTGTCCAAGTCTGCAAAATACCCATTAGTGTCTGCAATCACCTCCTCGTTTGAATAAAATCTTTGTCCCGCCAGCCATTTCTTCAAATTAGGGAACAAATAGTAGTCCGGGGGAGCCAAGTCTGGAGAATAGGGGGGATGTGAAACGAGTTGGAATCCTATTTCCATTAATTTTGCGACCACAACTGCTGAGGTATATGCTGGTGCGTTGTCGTGATGGAAAAGGACTTTCTTGTGGGCTAATCGCGGGCCTTTTTCTTGCAGCTCGGTTTTCAAACGGTCCAATAACGATGAATAATATTCACCTGTAATAGTTTTACCCTTTTCCAGATAGTCGCTGAGGATTATCCCTTGCGAATCCCAAAAGACAGTCGCCATAACCTTTCCGGCCGAAGGAACGGTCTTCGCCTTTTTTGGTGCAGATTCCCCCTTGGTAACCCATTGTTTAGATTCTTGTTTGGTCTCAGGAGTATAGTAATGTATCCATGTTTCATCCACAGTGACGAAACGATGCTTAAAGTCCTCCGGATTCTTCTGGAACAGCTGCAAACTATCCTTGCAACACTTCACACGATTCCGTTTTTGGTCAAGCGTGAGCAATCGCGGCACCCATCTTGCGGATAGCTTTCTCATGTCCAAATGTTTATGCAAAATAATTATGTACCCGTTCAGTCGAGATGCCCACAGCACTAGCAATCTCACGCACCTTAACTCTTCTGTCATCCATCACCACATCATGGATTTGAGCAATGATTTCTGGAGTCGTAACCTCCACAGGCCGTCCAGAACGTTCAGCGTCACTCGTGCCCATATGGAGAGTCCGCAAAATTTTGAAACCACTTATAAACTGTTCTAATCGAAGGTGCAGAGTCACCATAATGTTTATCAAGCTTCTCTTTAGTCTCCTGAGGCGTTTTGCCTTTCATAAAGTAATGTTTAATTACCACACGAAATTCTTTTTCGTCCATTTCTTGAAAATCACTTGACTTCCTTGATTCACACGAATGCCAAACACAAAGAAATAGATCAATATGGCTGGAACTTGGTGTGCGTTCATTCAAGAGATGCTACTAACTAAACATGACCTCGATACGCGCCGGTGGTGCCATCTCTCGGACTTTGTACGGACTTTTCAAACCAGCCTCGTACTGTAAGCACTACGTAGCGCATTTGGGAAAATTTTAGTTCTTGATCAAAAGAACTCCAAGATCTCTGAGTATAAGTTTTTGTAGTGATAGTAACATTTGTATAATTAGGAAATTTCACCTACTTTCATTTTTTTTAGTAAACAAATTTACTATTTCTAAGTTTATTATTGATACTAATAAACGTCCAAATTTTTTTTCTTGTACTAGCATTAGTTTAATCTTTTATTACATCTCTTTTACTTTTGACAAAGGTTTAACTATTTTTATTGGAACAGAATTAATCTAAACCTCAAGCCGTGTGAATGCCGTATAATAACTAAAATTTATCAGAAAAGCCTTCTGTGTAGAGGATGAGGGAATTTTAAGGAAATACTTACACCTCTTCAAATTCCTGCATTTATTAACTCATAATATTAAGTTTACTCTGTATTAGTGTCAAGAGTTGTGATTGCTCTCCCTCTAACAGACATTGTAATTATATAAATAATTAACGTAACCCAAGGGTAGAATAAACTATCACATCAATAGCTTGTCTGAACTGTTAGGTAAGCTAGGAAGCAACTTTACAGCAAATTAGATTAAGAATTAGTGAGTCTTTTTTTCAGTTTTTTTATATCTGGCCCACTTAACAGCCTGCAACGCCAGTTTCGCGTAAAACAAATTTGATGGTGCCCCACCGGTTGCAACTTATACCTGAACTTGACTACGTCAGACAAATTCGGTTGGGAAAGCAAAAGATCGGACCTACCCTAAGTTAAAGGTAGTGAAATATAGGTCTATAAACACTAGGACGTATTATCCTGTCGGACCTATCTGGGCGAAAGGACTGAATCCCGTACTGTTAGGTTCAAGTTGGTACTTTTCTTAATTTTATTTTGATTTTGCCTAGTTTTATGCCTCAAAGGGGATACTAAGCCCAGTCAGGGGTGATTCCTAGCTGCGGTTTCGTAGGCTAGTCCAGGGTAAAAATTATGTATTGTCCACATTGTGTGGTGGGCTACAACCGAGTTCTAGAAGCGAATTACCCAAAAAGGTATGGTAAGAGAGATTATTGTTTAGAGTTTTTTTTGGAACTCCAACAGTTCAGCGCAATCTTTATATATACATATATATATATATATATATATATAATATATATATATATATATATATATATATATATATATATATATTATTTGTTTGTTGAGTGTAAGGTTCTTTGACCTTGGGATATATATCAAGATCACATCACACTCAACAAAAAAAATATATGCAGCATGGAGGAAAAAAAAAATGCTAAACCATAAAACACTAAAAGATCAATACGGAGAAGAAATGATCAAACACATAAAGAAGTACGCTTCATTTTCCAATAAACTTGTAAACCAAAAGAATAGGAGAATATTTCTATTAAGATGTAAAACTGATAAACTTAAACCAATATTCCTGAACCTTAAAATTACTCACATAAAATTTCAAAATGTAAACCTAGAACATAGATTCATAAACACACTCTATAATAAGTTCATTACGGCAACGCTACAATTACTGCCACTTGTTATTATATCAACAAATTGCAAAAAGAAATAAGTAATATTGAAAACATTATTAAATCAAATATTCCAGTACACACATTTAATATTTTAAAATCCAACACCCAAAAAAAATGCGAAAAACTATTCCAAAAAATAAAAGGGCTTTCAAATAAGGGTCACAATAAAGATAAAAAAAACTACTAACGGTTGGATTGAAAACCTCACAGATATGGCAGTCCTAGATTATGCTTCAAAAATCCTCAGCTTAGGACCAAACTTCCCGATGGAAATAACAAACGAATCACAACTGCCAGTTCATAATATAATAACAAATGTGGAAACAAGCATTAATCACTTAAATAGCGAAAAAGACAAACTTAGTTCAAAAACTTGTAATATCTTAACGAATTTCAAAAACAAACTAAAAAGTCAAAACAAAACCACAGATCTCTCAAAAAATTTAAGAAAAACTAAAAAATTTTTAAAAGAAAATCCTCAAATGAAAAATATTAAGAGCAGACAAAACCAACAAAACAGTTATTATGAAATGAAGTGATTACCAAAACAAAATGGAAAATTTATTGAATGATAAAAAAACCTATAAGCAAATTAAATTAGATCCAACAAACATATATCAAAAAAATAATAATAAAAACTAATTGATAGATGGGAACAAAAATAATATATATCTCCTAACGCTGCAAAATCACTGAAAATCCGTAGTGCAATTCCTCTAAAAATATATGGTCTTCCTAAACTCTATAAAGGAAACGTTCCATTACGACCCATTGTATCATGTATCCAATACCCATTTGTTTCACTTTCCAAACATTTGAAAGATATCTTACAAATCTTATATAAAAATACTATATTAAAGATTCTTTCCAATTTAAGGATAAACTTAAAAACATAAAACTTCCAAATAATTATATCTTACTCTCACTGGACGTCATATCACTTTACATCAGTATACCCATAGCATTAGCCGTTAAAACCATTAAGAAAAACGGATAAAATTAAACAATTCACCGACATCCCTATGAGTGAATTTATTAAGGCAACAGAACTAATCCTAAAATCGAGGTATTTCCAATACGAAAATAAAATTTACGAACAAATAGATGGGTTGCAATGGGAGCATCTATTTCTAGCGCGACTGCACAATTAGTAATGGAAGACTTAGAAACTGATATCATACCAAAATTAAATTTCTACATTTCATGTTTTCACAGATACGTTGATGATTGTTTGACTACTATATCTAAAAACCAAATTAATTATATCCTACAAAAATTCAACGGATACCACAAAAATATTCAACTCACATTCGAAACATAAGACAATAATAAGATAAATTTCTTAGATGTAACTTTACACCACATTAATGAAAATATAAAAACTAAATGGTATACTAAAAATACATGGTCTTCTAGATACCTTAATTATGAATCACACCACCCGAATTCCCAAAAAAAATCTGTAATCATAGGTCTAGCACATAAAGCAATCAAGCTTTCTGACACAGAATACAGAGAGAGTGCAATAACCAAAGCTAAGGAAGCATTAACACTTAATAAATATCCGATATACTTTATAAACAAAATGTTCAAACAACGAATACATAACTTTTACAACACCATAATAAGTAAAAAACCAACTAACAATAACCATAATACATATTTTGTTTTACCGTTTATAAATGGACTAACCCAACCACTCAAAAAACATTTGAAAACTACGAAATTCGGTTACGTCACAAATCATATAATCTGCTCTCATCCAATTTTTCCAGGCTTAAAACCAAAACTCCAAATAATAAAAAAGTAACATAGTCTACGAAGTCAAATGTAATAACTGTGAAGGAATATACGTCGGGCAAACAAGCCAATACCTAGAAAATAGAATCAAAGGCCATAAATACGACAAAAAAAGTAGTACAGCTCTTACAAATCATGAAATTAATAAAATTCATACCTTTGATTTCAAAAACATCAAAATTCCGAAATAAATACAAAAAAAAGAGAAATACTCGAATCCATACACATACGGATGACGCCCACGTAGAAAAACAGAGGAAATACGCAGTGCTATAGACAAAGAAGTAATAATGAGTGCTGCTCAAACATCTCTTCAAAGTTCTGGAGACAGCGAATTCGTACAAGGAAACACCTCGTTGTTCCATAAAATATATAATGACGCTAACTATGGTCGATGCAAGAGTGTGCAATGCTGCTACTTCAACAATGAGATGCTACATTTGTGGCACTAGTTAAAAACAATTTAATAACCTCAATGTAAAAAATAACTTTGACACAGATGCATTACCGTTGGGCCTGACGATAATAATAATAATAATACTTTATTTGCATATTGCAAATCATGTTAAGCCAAACCCAAACTGCACATCGTCTTTGCATCATCAAATAATTATATATGTAAGTGAATTAAAAATAATGAAATCGATGATCGATAACTAAACAGACAATAATGAAAGACAATATACATATTCAAGTTGTCCCAAAGTACTCGCTGTAATTGTACAGGCGAGGCGTATTGATATTAATAGTTTTTTATTTCATGTTTAAATATACGTGTGGACAGATTTATAAAACTATCTGGAAGATGGTTATAAAATTTTACAGCAGAGACAATCTTATTTTTATTTCTTGTTACATAATCGTGAATATCATCATGTTTTGTTAAGGAATCCAGGTTATCTTTAACAAAAGACAAGCATTGGTAAATATACAATGCTGGCACTGTCAAAATCTTTAATTGCCCAAAGTATTCTCGGCGGGATTGTCTTTGTGACACATTTACGATGACTTTTATAGCCCTATAGCGTATTTTCCCATAATAAAATTGCATAATTTAGTCGACTATGGAAAAGGCCCATGTAGACAAGTTTCATAGTTTCCATTGTTGAGTAATGTTTTATTTTTTGAATGAAATAAATTACCTTTGATAGGCTTAAGCAATATGGCATCTAAAGGAGAGCCCTGAGTCAATATAAAGCCCCAAAAACTTAACAGGATTATCTTCTGAATTTTTACCTAGTGGCATGTTTAGTATGGCAGTCTTACCTAGTCTGAGAGCTAGTGAGTTTGCTTGGAACCATTTTTCTGCTTTATTTAAATTAACATTTATTGTATTTTCAGATGTCTGCTTATTTTTATGAGCAGAGTATAGGGTGGTGTCATCTGCATATTGTATAATGTTAATGTGCTCTAAGTAGTGAGGCAAATCATTGGCATATATCACAAACAGGATTGGTCCCAATATTGAGCCTTGTGGCACCCCCGCTAATATTGGTAGGCTTGATGATCATGCACTATCACAGTTCACTAGCTGTCTCCTGTGTTCTAAGTATGATCTTAGAAAATCATAAGCATTTCCTCTCACTCCATAATACCCAAGTTTGGAAAGTAGAGTATTGTGACATACGTTTCAAAGGTCTTTGAAAGGTCGCAGAAAGCGGCGGTTACCATTTCGCCTACCTCAAAGGCCCAACTACATCCGTCACAAACGCTATCAAAGCATTAGTTGTAGAAAGATTTTTCCTGTATCCAAACTGCATTCGATTCAGAAGATGCTTACTATCAAGAAAGTTTATCAATTTACATGCAAAAGCCATTTCTATTTGTCTTGATAGAATTGGAATCAGCGATATGGACCTATAGTTATTCTTCCCGTACAAAAGTGGCAACTAAGATTGGACAATGACAAAGAAATTATCATGCAAAAAGAGATACAGGCAAAATTCAGAAAGAAAATGGACTTAATCGTAGATGTGCCAAAAGCTGGATTCGGAAACATCAGTGATGGCAATACAAGTAGGAGATTTTCTGCCAATCTAGAGGTGGCCGCTGAAATTACCGGTGTCAACTTCAACCTCATGAATCGCTTGAAAGTGATTTTGGAAGTAATATCGAGTGATCACAAAGTAGACTTGAAAAAATTTGCCGACTATGAATATGAGACAGCTAAAATTTGTGTCACTATCACTGTTGTATCACTAGCATCTCATGCCTCCTACGATGTACAAAATATTAATTCACGATACAACAGTAACGGAAAAGGCACTTTTGCCCATTGGACTACTGTCCGAAGAAATAGCAGAGGCGCGAAATAAGCACTTTCGCCTGTATCAGCAAAATTTTGCTAAAAAATTCTCAAGAGAAAAATGCAATTTAGAAGTCCTCCGCAAGGGAAGAGAAAGAAAAGCACGTTAAAAAATAAACCTTTGTATTTAAAACAAATAATAATTGGCTGATGATAGTTAACCGAACGGACCTAAGGAGTGAACATCAGTAGCATTCACCATTAAAACTGGCCAAATTTTTGATATGTCCATGTTCATGTCGTACTGACCAATAGGTGTTACTTCAACCTAAACTTAATCTCATGGCCCATTTCCCAACTATGAAAATTCTAAAAACTTTTCACCCAATATAGAGCTATCAATCAATACTTAACTCAAGTTCAAAAGATTTCGAAGTTCAGATTTGATAATTTGTCATCCTCCTTGTTTAATTGCCTCTACTACAATATTGTCTTCCCCCGGAGCTTTGTTATTTTTCATATCCTTCAAAGCTGATGTGATTTCTTCTTCTGTGATGTCTGGGATATTCTCCGACCTCTGATTTAGGACTTTTGGTATGTTGATTTCTCTTCCTTTATCTTGTAAGGTATATAATTGTTGACAAAATAATTCGATGATCTGTAAAATATCTCTTTTGTTTGTTATTACATTTCTATGCATGTCGTGAATCTTGCAAATGTCTTTCCTTCCCAAAGTGTTCTTCCTTCTCAAGACTTTTAAGCTGTTTCATTCCTCTGCATTTTTTTGTCTTTTGTTTTTTCGAATTTCCCTTGATATCTCTTTATTTATAATTCTGCATTCATCTGTTGTCTTATCTACAATTTATTTCCTTTTCTTTATTAACTGTTTTACTCTTTGATTTAATTTCTGTTCTTTTTGAACAAGTTTTGTCAATGGCATTTTCTGTGCTACTTTTGATGTTTTCAAATATGTCATCAATTGCTGTATCGTTATTGTGTCCCTAGGAGCTTGTGATCTCTCTTCTATAGGAATACACATCCTCCGGGGTTGTCCATTTCTTATGGCTTCTTTTAAGAATCAGGTTGTTTCTTTCCTTTTCAATGTTAATAAATATTTTTGCTCTCATAAAGCGTTGGTCACTCCCAACTGAACATACAACCTATTGTTAAAACAGACTATATAAAATTGTATTAAACTCCGATAGAATGGGTGATTTTCATACCGGTCCCATAAAATTTATTTTTTTGGAAATTTTATTCTTTGGCTATCTGTAACTCTGAAACTAGTCGCAAAATTGCGCTCTAATATAACTAGTTTTTGATCAAAAGAACTTAAACTACATCATCACAAATATATCTACTTTCTTTTTCTATTTCATTTAGAAAATATATGCATATTGTATACACATAAAAGGTCCCAATATGTTACCTAGAATACTGAGTTTTTGTAATTAAGGATTACTGTCCTTGCCACATAAGTAATTGTGTTGTATTAATTAATTCTCATGCTGTTAATATATTCATAACACACAGGTATAAAATCGCTGCCCCCTGTTATGACAATTCCAGTATACATCAAAATAGTATTACCATGAAGTCTATAATCAATTACTACAGAAAGAATAAAAAACTTTTTGTTTGGAAAAATATAATAATTTTAATTGGTTCCCATCCAGTAGCACTTTATGGATTGTACCTCGTCCTAAGTGGCTCGGCAAAATGGGTTACAGTACTTTTTAGTAAGTATTTTTTTACATAATTATTTTTATAGTACTTGTAATTAAGTTTCTTTGTTTTACATTCATAAATCGGTAATTAATTATTTAGTTGATTAGTTATCTTTATAATTAGAATATATTTTTCAAAAATCGACTGAATTAGGGCGATTTAAACCAACATTTTTTTTCTTATTGCCAAATTGGTATTTATGTTCATCTTAAGATAAAAATGCTAGAAATATACTTACTTCATTACATGTATAGCCCAGTCGTCAGAGGCAAATTTTGACGAAAAGCTCTCATTAAATGTTAACCGGCTGCATTTGGCATACTGGTAGTTTTTTGGACATAGAATACGATATAAGAATATTTGCTGCTCTAAAGTGTACGTTAAGCCTACAAAATCGAAAATATAACGAAAAATTCGGTCGCAAATATAAAGAGATATCGAAAAACTATAATAACACCACGTGAAAGAACGGAAAATTTTACTACGGTAATAGTTTTACCGTAATTAAAAAAAAAAATATTTAAAATAAAATGGCAGGTTTAATCCCTTTAATTGTAGTGGGAATCATGCTTCCAGCCTCATTTATAATTAAATAAACGTTTCTGAATGCCGTTAAATATTTTGAAATTGGCCATTAACGGATTTCTCAGAGTGCTGTTTAAGAATGCGATGATAGATTTGGAAAATTCAAAAGGCGGATCCAATATATACCAGAGAGTACGTAATTCATTTAATTTCTTCCAGTAATTTAGAATTTTCAATAACTGTACCTGGATATTTAAATATATATAAAAATAAATACTTTATAGTTAAAGCTTACACTTTTATTTTTCATTTATCAACTTTAAATATACTTTTTTTTTAAGTTGTATGATTAATAATAAGCAAAAAATATGTTTATCCTGAACATTTTGTTAAGAGTAATATTACAAAAAAAGAGATAGTTTTTTTTTAAGTTTTTAATGATTTTCTAATATCAAGTATACTTTTAACTGTAACTAAAAAAAATGTTCAATTTTTTTGATCATTTCGTACTGCTTTGAAGGTAAAATTGCCAGCGGCGCACCACAGCAGGCAAATTTTCATATTTTAAATCTCAACTTTTAAATAACACAGACAATATTGGTATTTTTAATTATCTTTTATTGCAACTTAAAGTATAATAATGATATATGCACAAGGATTTTTTTTAATACCATATTTTATTAAATATTTGTAATTTACTCTGTGTCCGTTAAAATCATGCAAAAAAAAAATTCGTTTTAAGTTTTACGAATTATAAAGCAACAAAAATAAAAACTATTAGCATTATCGGAAAGCTGAAAAGCTGCCTTTTCATTTTTTTTTTACACTCTGAAGACAAGTAATATGAATTAGCTTTCGAGCGATACGCGTAGACACGCTAACAAGAAAATCTGAAATCGGAAGTGAAAAAAAAAATTTTACTGGGTCATCGAGTGTGGTGTCAAATGAAAGCTTGTGAAAACATGAGAACTATATGTATATATATATATATATATATATATATATATATATATATATATATATGTATATATATATATATATATATATATATATATATATATATATATATGTATATATATATGTATATATATATATATATATATATATATATATATATATATATATATATATATATATATAATACTTGCGCACACTTTTCTTCGTATTATTTTTAAAAAATCACGAAAAATCCCTGTCTCCCCTTATCTCGAAAAGTATTGATCAAAAGATTTTGAAAAAATTCGGGAATATTCTCCACGGGGTGTAGATTTAACGAAAATTATCACGAGTGCATAACCTTTAATAATATATCTGGTATATAAAAAACAAAAATTTCAAGGTCATCAGTTTTTAGTAAAGATTGGAAGCAAACTTGAAAAACTCATTTGGGTTGTGTTTTGTCAAGTCAATGAACATTTTATACCTCCGTAGCAATTTTTTTTTCATTTTAAAAGTAGTCAACGTACGGAAATGGCACAAGTTCAACTTGCACTTGACCGGTTATTTTTATTTTGTACAGGAAGAAATAAGTCATTTTAGCTGAAATATAGACTAAAAGGTGGATTTTTGGGTTTATCAATTATATATCCTTTTGATCAATTTTTTTATTCAAAAAAACAGCAGTGATTTACCATGTACTTCCCTCAAGAGCGTGCAGTTTTAACACAGATAGTTAATTTGACTGTCTCACAATAAAAATAACTTAATTCAAGCATTACATCTCGCTTTTTTCAATGGTGATAAAAAAATAGTTGAGCAGGGGAAAGGTTTCACAGACATATACAACTGACATTACTTTTTACGTATTACTTATGTTAAATTAGTAAATAATGAAAAAATAACATAATGTTCAGATTCCTTGACGTATCGCACAATATATACGATGCGAACCATCTACTCCTCCTCCTACAACTATAACCTAATTTATGGTGAACCATGTATAATTATGGGACATTTAATTGCCATTCAACATAATTTTGACACTCACATTTCAGTATCTCATGAAATTTTATAAGCCTTGGCTTGGTATCAGGATAGAACCTGGGAAAAAAATTTTGTTAAAAAATTTTGATTTTTGCCTCTTTTATGGCGATTTTACAAATTGAGTTTTAGGCCTCATAAAAATATTTTAGCACTTCGTAGATTATACCACTATTTTCATAAATAAGTTAGATCATATAAAGTATAGTTAGTAGAGTAATTTAAAAAAAAAATGATTTTTAAAAATTTGGTTTTACATTTTAATATGTTGAAGTAAAAATCAAAAATTTCATATTCATACTTCTAATTATTTTTTTATCCGAATATCTTCTTTAAGGCTTCATCAACGATTTACGTATGAGGTCTATGGGACCGTTTTTTAGGTACGATACAGGCCAAAAAACAACGCCAGAAAATGGCTTGCGCGGAGTTCTGACCTCGATCTAATCGAGCACATGTGGGATGAGCTCAAAATAAGGGTTCGAGCCAAAAATCCAGCTCCTGCATCGCTGAGAGACTTAAAGGTTGCGATGGCGGAAGAGTGGGGAAAAATCCCACAGATAGTGGTGAAAAAGCTCACCTGCTCCATGAAAAACTGGCTGGAAGCAGTAATGAGGGCTAGGGGGGTAATATAAAATATCGATTTTGGTTTCTATCAAAAAACGGAATTGTTAAGCTTAAAATCTGTTTAATTTTCCCTTCTCTTTGTGTCCCTTTTTAATCATTTTAATCAGTAAGTAGCATGACGTATACTATTGAATTTAGTATCATTAGAAAGAGAATAGAATGGGCTTTCAAATGATACTAAAATCGGTAAATATATATATATATATATATATATATATATATATATATATATATATATATATATATATATATATATATATATACCAGCCGTGCCCGCGGTTCCGCTCACGTGGACTTGATTCACTGTTATAGACACTGCTTATTTTTTATCTTGCCTAACGTAATAAAATATATCCTATAACTTGCCAGAGAACATATGTATTTTATATAAAAAAAAAAAACGTAAATCCGATAAGTGGTTCTTGAGAGCTAAGCGCACTACCGGAGAGACAGACGAGAGACATTGCATTTTTTATATATTATAGATATAGATATTCTTTGCTACATGATATTGTTCCATATTTAATGGTTTGGATAGTGTATTGCAAGAGAACGCGCTAGCAGCAAACTTTTTTCCGACTTAATTCACTATATCGTCACTACTTATTTCTTATGTTATTTAACACTTTCGCTGCCGCCTACTCCGATCGGAGTTGATCGGCGCTTGACGCACTTGTCGGCTACTCCGACCGGCGTCCTAGCGATTCATGTTCTGACAAGTCATTAGTTTGTTGGCCTCCGTTGTTAACGTATGTTTTTCGTGGTGGCATAGAGTAAGAGTGTTTCGAGACGTATTTTATTGGCTTGGTTTTTAATTTGAAAAATTCAAAGTTTTACAATACATATTTCAAATCTGTCGTGTGATAAGTGTTGTTTACTTACATATTGTATTGTTTTATACATTTTTACTGAGAAAATGAGTGGATATGACGAGGCTGAGCCGTCTCAAAGAAAACGCCCGCGCTTACATCGGACTACAGCGAACAGGAGAGCACTAACTCAAGAAGAGCTTGAGGCCATTCTTAATGAAGAAGACGACCTTTTTCCATCAAGTGAATCTGAATACGAATTATCCCACAGTTCAGAATCTGATTCTGATGAAGATGAAGAAGTCGGACAGATACAACAGCCACCAACTGTCAACTTAGAAGAACGTTGCTCAAACTACTCCGCCTACGCCTACGCCAATTACGGGCTGGGCAAATGATTCTAAAAGTCCGAACGATATAAAAACTTTTGAATTTACGAAGAGGCAGGAATTGTTAGTACCAAAACCGGGGAACAACCCTATAAATTATTTCTTTTTATTTTTCGACGAGGATTTTATGAATTTCATTATTCAAGAAACAAACAAAAATGCAGTTAGCGTTTTATGTGAGAGTTCGTCGGAAAAATCTCGCATTAGTGCATGGAAAGATGTAACCGTTGATGAAATGAAAATATTTCTTGGACTTTTGTTCACTATGGGAATGGTCCCACTGTCCAGATTGCAAGATTACTGGAAAACTAACGATAGAGTGTTCAATTTTCCTGTGTTTCGAGAACAAATGAGTAAGAATCGTTTTCTATTGATTTTGCGATGTTTACATTTTTATTCAGAAGATGAGCTTACGGAACCTAACAGAGATGTTCTGAAACGGATCAGACATGTAATTGATTATTTCAATAATAAAATGAAACACATTTATTATCCAGGGAAGCAGCTTGCCTTAGATGAAAGCATGGTGTTGTGGCGAGGACGGTTGGGGTTCCGTCAGTACATAAAAAACAAGCGTCACAAATATGGGATCAAACTCTATATGTTGACGGAGCCGAATGGAACCGTTTTGAGGTTCCGTGTCTATACAGGAGCTAATGATGCAGATCTACGTGGTACAGGGCATGCATCCAAGGTAGTTTTGACACTTATGGAGGAATTACTCGATAATGGCCATTCTTTGTATATGGACAATTTTTATAACAGCTTTGCCTTGTCAAAACAACTTCTTGACAGAAAAACATATTCCACGGGTACCCTAAAATCCAATCTAAAAGAAAATCCATTAGAATTGGTAAAAGAAAAGATTAAGGTGGGAGAAAATGTATCCGCATTCAAAGATGGCGTTCATATAGGAAAATGGAAAGACAAGAGGGAAGTGACGTATATCACAACAGAGTACGACAATACAATACAAATAACCACTAATAGAAGGGGAGTTGAAAAACAAAAACCGCTGGCAATTATTGAGTACAATAAATATATGTCAGGCATTGACCACCAAGATCAACTTCTTTCGTATTATCCTTGCGAACGCAAAACAATAAGGTGGTATAAAAAGTTATTTATACATGTAGTGCAATTGCTTGCGCAGAATGCTTTTAAATTCTACAATGCCGATTATGGAAATAGAAAAATGACACTGTACGATTTTCGGATTTCTATTATAAATGCTCTTCTTCCAGTCAGACCAGGAGTTGCAATTGTCCCCAGACGTGTAGAATCAAAACATTCTATTACGAAGATACCTGAACAAACTCGTGACAAAGAAGACACACTCAGGGTAAAAAGAAAACAGTGTCGTCAGTGCACTAAAGAAGGTAAAGGAAGAAAACAAACTGTATTCCAGTGTAATGACAAACCGGGGTTGTGTGTGGAGTGTTCGACAAATATCACGATTCCTTGTAGTTCATAAATACTTTTATATTTTATTCTATGCTTATTATTTGGTTTTCTTTCGTTATCGTTCTTTTATTTGATATATTTTATAATAGTACTATTTTGTTGTGGTACCTGAAATGAATTTATTTTTTTCATGTTTTCAAAGTTATTCCATACAGAATAGCTAAAATTTTTATTTTTACTGTTTCTTATGCTTTAGATAATAAATAATGAGGTTGCAATAATCTGTTTTACTAAAAAATCCGATCGGAGTCGCCGGCACACAGTAACCGTTTCACAAAAAATGCTCGTCAATGCCACCGACTCCGATCGGAGTTGTTTTTGTTTTTTTTTTGTTATACTAATTTTTTATGCTTCCAAAAAACATTTAATGCTGAATTAAGGGTTTTCGACCGTAGTTTCATAATTACGTGCGAAAAACTTAATTTGGCTCCTCGGGATGACGCACTACTCATAAAGCGGCAGCGAAAGTGTTAACGGAATAAAATATAGCCTATAACCTGGCCAGAGAACATATGTATGTTTTTAAAAAAAAAGCAGGTAAATCGGATAAGTGGTTCTCCAGTGATAAGCGCACTAACGGACAGACAAACAGACAGAGAGACATTGTATTATATATATATATATATATATATATATATATATATATATATATATATATATATATATATATATATATATATATATATTTATAGATATCCGTATCGGTTACTAAATACTTCCAATAACTCAATGATTTGAAATTGTTGTTGTTATATATGGTTCTAATTACACAATAAAATACAATAAAAAATACAACAGTTAAACTTTAAAGCAAAAATGTGCATATAATGTTAGCACCGTATTATTGATATTCAAAAATATTCTGCTAAATTTGTGTATGTAGGAATGAATGTTCTTTTTTGCGTGTTTGAATTTAAATTATTAAGAACTCCTTGCACAGTAAAAATTGTATAAACCTGACTGGTAAATTTTGCTTGTCATTGTCGGTCACATATATATACGAAATGTATTTAAATTTTCTGGGATTACTTTAAATTAAATAGACAGTTTTCCATCAAAAACAAATTTCATTACTTAGGATTTTATATACTCTCCATACCTCTCTATACATGCTTGGTATACTTTAAATCCATCTGCAATGGCTGTGGAAAATTTATCTTCAAAATTGTGTTATAATTGCGTTTATATTCTCCTGAATACTCTTTAATCGTTAGTCCCTTAGAGTTGCTTAGAGCTACATGGAAACAAAAATCAGTAAGTGGGTCAAAATAAGTAAAACAGGCCACCTGAATTTTTTTTTCTCGGAATTCAAAGACAACTATGTTTTTCGATGGAGGTATTAGTACCTTTTTACCCCCTAATTTTTTATTTCAATTATTTGGCGAATAATCGCTAGTTGAATATTTATGCATAGAACTTTTCATTTATTCCTTTCGGAACGAATCGAGGTAATTGAGTTAATTTTTTTTTAAATGAAGCTAATTGTTTATACTTTTCAGTTCAAAACTTGCAGTTGTAAAAATTTAATTTGTTAAAGTTAAAAAACAATTTTTTTAGCAATTGCGAATTAAACTATGTTCTCGGTTTCATTCGAAAATGAGACTGCGCTCTTTTAATGCGTAAAAAGCCACTGAGTAAATTAAAAAAAGTTCGTAACCTCTTATATTAAAGAAGTTATTAATATTTTTCTGATGACGCGTGGCCTCCAACGCGCTCGAGGACTCTCACACGTGACCCGCTAATGCTGACGCTCTCGAAAAACTCATTAATTTTTAACGAAGGAATCATAATAGTAATATCAAGACTTTTGCATTTTTTATTTAATGGACAATGAAGTAAAAATTATACAAAACAAATTAAATTATTATTAATATTAACTGTTACTGCTTCTTCAGGACTAGAAAATATTTTGCACAATAATTGATTATTTTCTGTCGATATAAACGCATGAAATTGGCGAGTGTTAGATCTAGCTTTACAAGTTCGATCCTTCGACTGATAAACCTTTTCGTGAGCCTGACTCTAATCAGAGAGCGTGAAACATTCAGCGGCTTCAGTTGATTTATATAATAAGAAATTGAATCAACATTTGAATGCTACATTCGGCGACTCTACCATTCAAAAAATTTATTATATTTCTGACGAAGTTGGGTCTCGATATAAAAACAAGTTCAATTTTTCAAAAATAACATCTTCCAAACGCTTGTTTGATTGGGCAGTTAATTGTTTTAAAAATGTAAGCTTCGATTTTTGTACAAATGAAGAATGTCAGGTTCACGAAAACGTTTATTAATCGAAGCATTGAACTTGTAAAGCTATATCTACGACTCGCCAATTCCATGCATTTATACTGAAAGAAAATAACCAGTTGATTTTCAAAATATTTTCTAGTAGTGAAGAAGCAGTAACAGTTATTGTTTGAAATAATTTAATATGTATTGTATAATTTTTACTTAATTGCTCATTAAATAATTAATGTAAAAGGGCTTGTTATTACTATTATGATTCCTTCGTTAAAAATTAATGAGTTTTTCGAGAGCGTCAGCGTTAACGGCTCACGTGTTAGAGTCCACGAACGCGTTGGAGGTCACGCGTCATCAGAAAAATAATAATAACTTCTTTAATATAAGAGGTTACTAACTTTTTTTTAAATTTACTCAGTGAGATTTTATGCATTAAAAGAGTGCGATCTCATTTTCGAGTGAAACCGAGAACGTGGTTTAATTCGCAATTATTTAAAAAAATGTTTATAACTTTAACAAAATTAAATTTCTACAATAACATGAACTCAACTGAAAAGTATAAACATTTAGCTTCATTTAAAAAAATAACTCAATTATCACTATTCGTTTTCGAAATATGAATAAATGAAAAATTCTTTACATAAAAATTTACAAAAAAAATTTAGAGAGTAAAAAGGTACTTATACGTCTATTGAAATCCGAGAAAAAAAATTTTCATGTTAGTTCAGGTTCGTTTTACTTATTTTGACCTAAGTGGTTAATATAACCGATTTTTTTGCTAAAATCTTGCTGACCTTTGATGAATTCTATTGCAAGACAGTACCATATCTTATTTCCTGCTAATCGTCTCCTAGTTTTAGGCTCTACTCCATAGTCCTCTCAGGTTTGCAGAAATCGTAGGATTTACACATCGTTGTAGTCCCGTATGCTTAAGTGTATAATAATTACATTTATTTCCCAGAATATAGCTAACCTACTTACAACTGAATAGTAATGAAAAATTAAGGGTCCTTTTCGGGTTTATCTAATAAAAGAGTGAGATAACGGCATCGCGAAGTTTCCTTTTTCGGTCTGAAATAAATGCTTTTTGACAAAGTTAAGCCAGTGTTGTAACATAGTTAATCATCACAATTAAAAGGGATCAGTAAAAATATTCTGATGTCACTTATATTAGACCAAGGAAGAGAATTATTCTCCCGTCTGCTGTTTAATACATGATAACTTTATATTATATTTTATTACAATTGTGTAATGAAAATTGAATTCTAACATATTATGCACGTTAGTAACACAAGAAAGGAAATTAGATTTATATAATAATGGTAATAAATGTATTTATTTTTTATTTGTGGTAAAAAAAAAACAGATATTCATAGCTCTTTCATTTTTTTTAGTGTACATAGGTGGTGTATTAGGTTTCCTTAGTCTGACAGCCGGAGCTCATAGACTTTGGTCACATCGATCATATAAAGCAAAATGGCCTATGAGGTTATTACTGGTTATTTTCAACTTTCTTATATATGAGGTATGTTATATAATTTACTAATGATAATAAACATTTCTATGGGAATTTTTACTTAACATTTATAAAAAAAAATTTAATAAAGCTTTTTTAGATGTCCTAATCCGTACCTTGAAATGCTATAAATTTATAATACTAACAACACCAAAGTAACTTTTCTGGAACTGAGCAAATGTCATATATTTAACGATTTTCGCTGCTTATCTTAATTAACAACTTTACCTTAAAGCATAGATAAATAAAATGCCATAAAGAGTGCCACATGATGTTTTATTAAAAGGAGATTTTCCGCCTCATCTTGTATATTAATTTAATAACACAACACACCCTTGCTAATTCTTTTGGTTATTGTTAAAAATAAAGTAACAAAATATATAATATTTAAAAATCTGTAGCATGTTATCTATCAATAAAGTTAGTATTGTTTCGCGACTTGAAGATATATTGTACAAGAGGTCTAATAGACAAGGGGTGCAAAACATAAGAAGAAGCTCGGTTATGTATATGTTGATACCTATTTATATTATTTGCATGATGTACATATATTTTAGAATCCAATAATTCACTGGGCTCGTGACCATCGAACCCACCATAAGTATTCAGATACAGATGCTGATCCATATGATCCAAGGCGTGGATTGTTCTTCGCTCATTTTGGATGGACAATGCTCAAGAAACGTCCAGAAGTACTTGAAAAAGGAAAAAAAATTGATCTATCTGACTTACATAACGATCCAATTCTTAGATGGCAGGAAAAGTATTATATGGTTTTTATGCCTCTGGGCACTATTATCTTGCCAATTGTGATTCCAATATATTTTTGGCAAGAAACTTTTGTAAACACATTCTGTATTAATTTCCTACGCTATTTGACTGTAGTCCATATGCATGGGCTGATTAATTCTATTGCACATACATATGGTGATCGACCGTATGACAAGTAAGTAAAAGCTAATAACAATTTTGGATTCACAGCTTGGTGAAATCGATGGACTGCTGATGGAAACAGAAACATTGCTTTCTTCACATTTATAGCAGAATGTAAAACAGGAGAAACTCCGCTAAATATCAGGGTTCAAATTAACTTTTATCTAAGAATAAAATAACAAAATTAGGAAAACATGAAAAAAAAAGAGAGCCAGCAAGTTATGGAGGAGAGGGAGCTTATTATCTAATCTGAAATCAAAGTATGACAGATAGATGATATATATCTACATATATATATATATATATATATATATATATATATATATATATATATATATATATATATATATATATATATGTATATATGTATACATATATATATATATATATATATATATATATATATATATATATATATATATATATATATGTATACATATATATATATATATATATATATATATATATATATATATATATATATATATATATATATATATAAATATATATATATATATATATATATATACATATATATATATATATATATATATATATATATATATATATATATATATATATATATATACATATATATATATATATATATATATATATACATATACATATATATATATATATATATATATATATATATATATATATATATATATATACATATATATATATATATATATATATATATATATATATATATATAATACATTAAAATTCCGGGTTTCGCTGCCGCTCGAAGCTAACTGAATTAGCTTCCAGCGGCAGCAGCAGCAAGATCACAGTATTGAGTGGCATGGGACAATATTATATAGCAGAGAATATCTATAATCTATAATATATATAAAATGCAATGTCTCTCTGTCTGTCTGTCTGTCCATTAGTGCGTTTATCACGCGAGAATCACTTATCCGATTTGCGTGTATTTTTCTAAATTCATTCATATATTTTTTGGCCAGGTTATAAAATAATAATAATAATCTATATCTATAATATATATAAAATGCAACGTCTCTCTGTCTGTCCGTTAGTGCGCTTATCCCTCGAGAACCACTTATCCGGTTTTACGTGATTTTTTAACTTCATACATATGTTCTCTGACCAGGTTTTAGATATATATTTTATTACATCTATAACACAGGGGAACAGCTGTTTTGGTGTCGAGGTTTTTTGAGCTGATTCTATATCAATTTGATGTCCTGAATTCAAATAACGTATTTATTTGTACCTAGGAGCTCAAATTTTTAAGATATACAATTTTAGAGAAATATAAGTTACATTATTGTAACTCAAATCCGTAAGTGTAGTAAACAAAAGTAGATACGAAATTTTTATTTTAGTTATACAAAATACAATATTATGTCGTACTTACAAACAAAAAAAAACCATTGAAGAAATGAAATAGTCACGCGACATTCTTGAATGTTTTTTTTAAACAGTCCCTTTTTAAACTCCAGCAGTAATCTGCCATCATGTGCATGTCCCATCTTCCTTGGTAGCGGTCCTCCATAACTTTAATACCTTGGTGAAATCTTTCACCTTGTTTCTCACTCATGTCTCCTAAATTTTCTGGAAAACGGTCTAAGTGGCTGTGTAAATAGTCTATTTTAATACTGATATTGCACCCTAAGGATTTGAAACTATTAAGCATCTTGTTAACCATTTCAATATAGTTTTGAGCTTTATGTTTGCCTAGAAAAATTTTTACAACTGCAACAAATGATGTCCAAGCTTCTCGTTCAACTTGATTCATTGAATTTATGAAGGCAGGATCCTTAATTAATTGTCTTATTTGTTGGGCCATCAAATATCCCTGCTTTGAGTTTTTCTGTGCTCAACTGATGCATTTTTACCCCTATATATGCAAAACAAGACCCATTCTTATCAAGAGCCTTTACAAATTGCTTCATTAAGCCCAACTTTATATGTAACGGAAGAAGTATGATTTTTTCTCTTTCAACCAAAGCGTCGTCCCAACGTCCATGTTTTCTCTCTGAGGCCAATCTTTTCTAACCCAGTGGTGTGTTTCGTCCCTACTATCCCAGAGGCACAAGAAACACGGATATTTCGTGTAACCACTTTGCTGCCCAAGAAGAAAGTTTACCATTTTTAAGTCTACACAAATCATCCATTGATGTTCGTAATACTTTATCTTCTGCAAGACCAAAGCTATGGTATTATATTCTTCTTTCAGTTTCGTTGAGTGAGCTAGTGGTATTGAACCATATTTATTCCCATTATGTAGAAGGACACATTTTAAACTTCGCTTTGAACTGTCAATAAATAGGCGCCAATCATCTGGAATATATTCAGAAAGTCCCATTTCTTTCATGAGTCCCCTAATTTCGTGACAAAATACAAGATTGTCTTCTTGAGAAAAGAATGGTAGCAGATCTTTTTCTCTTGTACGGTAAAAGGTAATTTTGGTTCCTTGTTCCAGTAAATTTTTGTCGTTCAACCTAGAAGCCAGTACTTCAGAAGCTTTTTTCGATAAATTGAGATCCCTGGTGAGGTCATTTAATTCATTTTGATTGAAGCGTTGAGGAACTGATGACGTCCCCTCATAGTCACTGTTAGTTTCATTAGCATCAGAACTTTTATTAGCATCAGAAGAGCGATCAGAGGGAAAATATTCGTCATCAGAGATATGTGGTAGCTGATGAAATGTTGGAATCGGTATTTCATCTGAGTGCGGGATAGGGCGTATTGCCGAGTCTAAATTGGGATAAGTCCACTTACTGCGGTTATTTCGATTGATTCCATTAGTATTTACTAAACAGAAATAACAATCATTGAAGTGGTTTTTTGGTTCTCTCCAAACCATTGGTACGCCGAATTTTAGACATTTTCTTTTCCCGGTAGTCCACTGCCGTAAATGCTCTGTACAAGTTTTACATACGAGATGCGGGGCCCACGTTTTGTCCTGATCACCAAGCTTAACTCCAAAGTATCCAAGATATGCTCGCTTTACAAAGTCAGTAATAGTTTGTCTGTTTTGTTGAAACATGTATTCTCCGCATATATAGCAAAAACACATCAGGTTGATTTACACAACTTCTTCTTGAACTGGAACCTGAACTCATTTTAATTCTGTTCAATAACACAAAAACACTCTTTTCTTAACATAAAATAACACGCCGAATTCGATCTACTCTCATTAGTAAGAACGCACAAACTGACGAGACTTACCCGAGTTAGGTGATTAAAAGGGTCAGTTCAGGTACCTGATAGGCAATGGTTCCACTATTTATAGATTTACCTGGAATTTACTCAATTACAGACTGACAATAAAACCATTGTACCTACATTAATGAATATATAATAATTTTAGAACTCTCATAAATGAATATACTGAATAAAAACCACATTGGTAGATAAGTTGATGTATCTAAAAAAGTAGAGCTAATAGAGAAAAACGGATTGCATGTATAGATTTAGCGTCCCAAATATAGTTAAAATCAGCTCTAAAATCCCAGGCACCAAAACAAAAATATTTTTTTGTTGCCCTGTGTAATATATATAAAAAGCTACTTATCTCTGTCTGTCTGTCTGTCCGTTAGTGCGCTTATCACTGGAGAACCACTTATCCGATTTACGTACTTTTTTTTTTTAAACATACATATGTTCTCTGGCCAGGTTACAAGCTATATTTTATTACGATAGGTAGCTAAGGAATGAGCAGTGACGATAATAGTGAATGAAGTCGGAAAAAAGTTTGTCGCCAGCGCGTTCTCTTGCAATACACAGCCTGAACCATTAAATATGGAACAATATTATGTAGCAGAGAATATCTATAATATATATAAAATGCAACGTCTCTCTGACTGTTTGTCCGTTTGTGCGCTTATCACTGGAGAACCACTTATCCGATTTTACGTGCTTTTTTTTTTAAACATGATAAACCATTAAATATGGAACAATATGATGTAGCAAAGAATATCTATAATATATATATATATATATATATATATATATATATAAAATGTAACGTTTCTCTGTCTGTCTGTCCGTTAGTGCGCTTATCACTGGAGAACCACTTATCCGATTTTCGTGCTTTTTTTTTTTAAATATACATATGTGCTCGGCCAGGGTATAGGATATATTTTATTACGTTAGGTGACATAAGGAATAAGCAGTGACGTTAATAGTGAATCAAGTCGGAAACTTTGCCGCTAGCGCGTTCTCTTGCAATAAACTACATAAAGCAATAAATATGGAACAATATCATGTAGTAAAGAATATAATATATATAAAATGCAACCTTTCTCTATCTGTCTGTCTGTCCGTTAGTGCGCTTATCACTCGATACATATGTTCTATATAATTCGATATAAGCCCAGATAATGGGAGATAAGTTGAGATAATGGGAGATAAGTATAAATAATGGGAGATAAGGATAAATAATGGGAGATAAGCAGAGATAAGTCTAGATAATGGGAGTTATGGTGAGATAATGGGAGATAAGGAGAAATAATGGGAGATAAGGAGAAATATTGCGAGATAAGTCGAGATAAGCCTAGATAATGGGAGATAAGGTGAGATAATGGAAGATAAGGGGAAATAATGGGAGATAAGGAGAAATAATGGGAGATGAGCAGAGATAAGCCTAGATAATGGAAATTATGTAGAGATAATGGGAGATAAGGGGAAATAGTGGGAGATAAGGGAAATAATGGCAGATATTTTATTACGTTAGGTAACATAAGGAATAAGCAGTGACGATAGTAGTGAATCAAGTGCACGCGAGCGGAT
>CM032447.1:165080359-165175359 GCA_019049505.1 Pachyrhynchus sulphureomaculatus | reverse complement strand
ATTTGGTTTTCACACTACTTCTTGCGTCTTGGTATAAGGATTTTACGGCTTTAATTATTTCGGTGCTTACATTACTCTGTTGTAGTGTTTCCCACAATCTCATTAGGGGCACGCTGTCGTAGGCCTTTTTTAAATCGACAAACAAGACATGGACTTCCTGATCAAATGCGGTTTTCTTTTCTAGGATTTGTGTCAGTGAGAAGAGATGGTCTATTGTGGATCTTCCTGCTCTAAAGCCTGCCTGTTCTTCAGCTTCTACGTCCGCGTATTCCGTTTCTATTCTATTTTTAAGTATTTTTTCCGTATATTCTGCTTATAGATCCTGTAACCGTTATTCCCCTATAGTTATCGCAATTATTTTTGTCTCTTTTCTTATGAATTGTTGATATGTATCATATTTTTCCATTCCTCAGGTACTTCTGATGTATTAATGCATCTTTGGAATAAATTCCTCAAAGCGTTAAATAGCTTTTCAGTTCCGTATTTTACTATCTCTCCTGGAATGTTTCCTGGTCCTGGAGCTCTACCATTTTTTAGCGTTTTACATACTTGTTTAACTTCTGATGTTGTTATCCTTATTGGGGATCCTTGTATAAGTATATTTGGGTTTCCATGTTGGGTACTTTTGAACTCTGGTCTATCTTCTGTTAGCATATTTGTAAAATATTGGTTCCATTTTTCTGGTGTTATTGGTGAGAAGATTTCTCTTTTCCGTTCTGTTCTCATATTTTTAAGAAGTCTCCAGCTGTCTGTGCTTTTTCTTCCTCCTATGTAAGTGTTGAGTCTTGAGCATGTCTTTTCCCATTGGTTTTGTCACTAATCATTTTGCGTACTCTAGCTTGGAATTCTTTGTATTTTACTTTGTCGTTTGTGCTCTTTGAACTTAAGTATTTGTGATAGCTTTTCCGTTTTTCTTCAATTTCGTATTTAATTTCTTCATCTCACCAATATGGTTTTTGCTGTTTTCCCCCCTTTTTCTCTTGGTACCCTAATGCTTCCAGTGCGGCTGCGTGTAAGCATTCCTTTATATACTTATATTCTTCTTCTATATTAACAAATCCCGTCCGTTGTATCTTTTGGTCCAGTCTACTCTTGTATAGATTTCTGATACTTTCATTTTGTAAGCTGTCTGTATTATATCTTATTATTGTTTCACTTGTTGTATGTTGTGTACTTGTATCTTCCAGTTTGCTTTCCCGTGTTGTTCGTGAGGTTATCTTTCCTTTCACAAGGTAGTGGTCGCTGCCACATGAAGCCCCTCTTTGGACTCTTACATCTAGGAAGTTTAATCTAGATCTCTGTCGTATTATCATATAGTCGATAATACTTTTTAAATCTCTTGTTGTTTGTCTCCACGTATATTTATGAATATCCCTATGCTGATAGTGTCCGTTTAATATTGTAAGGTTGTTTTGTTCACATATCTCTATAATTCTTCTTCCGTTGTCGTTAGTAACTTCTTCGCCATATTTTCCTACCACTTTATCATGTTCTTTCCTTCCTATTCTTCCATTTAGATCACCCAAAAGTAATATCTCTCTTGATGTTCCAATTTTGCGTATTTCCTCATTTAGTTGTTCAAAAAATGAATCCTTGTTATTAGCCAGATCGTCGTCGTTGACAGCGTATACCCCCAGTAAGGTTGCGTTATTACCTAGTATTTTGAGATTCATCTTTATGATTCTTTCACTAATCGGTTCCCAGGTGGTTATGAATTTCCTCAGTTTTCTGTGTATTAGTATGGATACGCCTTGTTTTGCTCTATCTTCTTTGGGTAATCCACTATAAAAGTGATCATAATGCCCCAACTTTCGGAGCCTTTTCCTTTCCTCTTTGTTTCCGTCAGTACTGCAATTTCGACTCGAAGATTTTCTAATTCATTTACAACTTCATTTACTTTCCTGGAGAGACCTTGTATGTTCCATGTACCACATATCGTTGTCCTTCTTCTTTGCTGAGTTTCGCGAGATCTTTATTTTAAAAAAAATCATTTTCGTTAGCAATTTTTTTTTAATGTCAGTTGTTATTTGAATCTGAATAAATGTAAAAAAATGGAAAGTTAATGTCGAGACCTAAATTTTGAAACAAAAAGAATCATTTTGGACTAAAAATGACATAAAATGGTGGGCAATTCAAATTTTAAATAACAAATTCAATTGTGTCCACTGGATTCAATATTTTGGTATCAAAATTTTAGGGAATTTTTGCTGCAACAAAGGGAATATTTTCTGAAGGTTTCAAGCCGACCTGTAGAGGGTGAGTCACCGATAGAGTAAAGTTCATTATCTCATTTGTTTCGGGAATGACGAAAAAATGTTATATACAATAGTTTTAGGGAGTGTTAAGGTGCATAGTTTAAAATTATTTTTGAGTATACAGGGTACTTCAAAAAAGTGTGGCCGATATAATATATCTTTTTTTAAATGGAACATCCTATTATCTAATTTATTTTTAAATTCTGCTTAAAATTTCAACTTTCTTATTAATGATGTAACCTAGTAGTTTTTCTAATATTTCAATTTTTTTTTTTTAATAGTAGTTTTCAGTTTTGTAATAAATTGCCCATAGCGCCATTGTCTCAGAAGGTGGAATACTCATAATTCGTACGAGAGTTCTATAAAAAAAGATATATGTAAAAAAATTTGAGTTAGATGCTACAGAGTGTTCAAAATAAATTTGGTCATTTCGACTATTTTAAATTGAAAAATCTCAAATTTTTTAAAAGGCAAACCCTGTATATTATCATTTTTTCTGATAGATTTTACAAAACCCACCAACTTTTATTAAGTATGTCATATACCTATTTCTAATAGTTTTCGATTTATTTAGAATTTTTCAATTTTTACCCTTGTTTTTAATACACTTACACTATTGTGAAAACATAAAAAAATAGTCAATAATAATTTTAATATAGTTTAACTTATCTAATGATTAATTATTATGACGTATTAAATGTTCAAAAATAGGCCCATCTACTTGAATACACATGTTTAGTCGTTCTACTATATTTTCCTTCACTATCTACTGGTGATGTAGAGGGATTCACATAAACACGATCTTTAATGTAGCCGCACAAAAAAGAAGTCTAAAGGTGTAAAGTCGCATGATCGAGGGGGCCACTGAATGAATCCATCCCTACCGATCCATTTTTATGGGTAACGATCGTTTAAAAGTTCCCGAACTTCCCGGTGGTAATGAGCAGGAGCTCCGTCTTGTTGAATTAACATTTTTTCCCTTTCAAAGTTATCAACTTCTTCAAGGAGCTGGGGTAATTCGTTTTGCAAAAAATTTAGATATCTAGGCCCGTTAAGCGGTCCGCGGAAAAAAATATGGACCAATAATTCGAAAATTTAATATTCCACACCATACATTAAGCGACCAATGGTTTTGCTTTTGAACTTCCCGGACCCTGTAGCCTTATCAGAAAACATTGTTTCGGATAAAAAATTTGGATCGGCCTCTATTGCTCCATTCATGGTGGTACAAAAGTTTACTCATCGCTCAAAATCACGGTCTTGAAGTTCTTGGTGTAGTTCCATTGAAAGGGATGATGCTTGTATTTTCTCGTGGTGCGATTAGACGTAGATTGAGATGTGTCAGATAAGTCAGCGAGTTGACGGCTGCTGACCTGGGGATTATCTTCAACATAAAGTAAAATCTCCATTTCTTTTTCCTCACTGGTAGCATTCTGGTTTACTACTTTCCGTTTCGTATACTCAACGCTACCACTACCGTCAAACCGTTCCATTGAGCTCTGAAAAGATTTTCTAGATGGTATACGTCTATTAGGGTACTTCGCTCCGTAAAGCGTTACTGCCAAAAGACAATTTTTTCCCTCCTCGCCCAGTATATAAACCATATCAATTAATTCATTTTCAGGAAAATCCATAACTACTACCTTTATACGTCACTTACTACAACAAATTAAACTATTTTTACTTGCTTAATAGACATGTCAAAATTTGACAATGGCTACATTTTTGTTTTGTCTAGGCAACTATGATGTTATAGCATAAAGTGTAATAAAAACGATGGTAAAAATTGAAAACTTCAAAATAAATCGAAAACTATTAGAAATTGGTATATGACATACTTAATAAAAGTTGGAGGGTTTTGTAAAATTTTGTAAAAATACAGGGTGCGCCGTTTAAAAAAATTTGAGATTTTTCAATTTAAAATAGTCGAAATTCATAAATTTATTTGGAACACTCTGTAGCATCTAACTCAAATTTCTTTATTTATATCTTTTTTTCATCTCTATAGAACGCCCATACCAATTATAAGTATTCCACCTTCAGAAACAATGGCGCTATTGGTAATTTTTTACAAAACTGAAAACTAGTATTTAAAAAAAAAAATTGAAATATTAGAAAAACTGCTATATTTAGGTATATAATATTATTTATAAAAAAGTTATAAAATTTTACGCAGAATTTAAAAATAAATTAGATAATAGGATGTTCCATTTAAAAAAAACATGTATTATATCGGCCACACTTTTTTGAAGTACCCTGTATATTCAAAAATAATTTGAAACTATGCACCTTAACATTCCCCAAAACTATTGTATATAACATTTTTTCGTCATTCCCGAAACAAATGAGATAATGAACTTTACTCTATCGTTGACTCACCCTGTACAATAAAATGAAAAAAAAAAACAGATGTTTGCCTGTTTTTTCAATTTTGTAGATTATGTACCCATTTAAGCGATTTAGAAGCAACGAGGATTTGTCGGAAATTTTATTACGAAGAGTTTTAGTTTTTTTTTGTCTCAATTGATATAACCGGAGTTCACATTTTATGCTCAAAAAACGCGTTTTGAAAACTTCATTTGTTTATAAACAAAAGAGTACAAACTTTTCGAGGTCAAGACTCAGGACTATTCTCCTGGTGATTCCCCAGAGAGGATAAAATCATAATATTGCTGTATCTAAACCATGCCTATCTCATCATTATTTTTACCTTTTTTTACTGCACTATTAAGAATCCTATCAATTTAACACAATACGTAATTGATTAATTCAATGTATGCTATATAACCCGATGATTTTAAGGCAGAAAATGCATCACGAACAAATGAACTTCACCCACAGACTATTAAGCTAGATTATATAAATTAACAAAATAATAATCCTTTAAATCTAAAACTTTCATTCACCGAATTATACTAATTACAAAATGAATAACTAAGTCAAGATCCCCATAACCTAATAAATCCTACCAACACAAATGAACGTAACTACATCGACTCTAACCTAACCCAATATATAAGCAGTCCTATCGACCTATCACAATGTTATATGGATTACCCGACCAACTTAATACAAAATTTAAACGATCCTATTGCCATAGCCCAACAGTATACGGACTATGCTACCAACTTATTGAATGTCATATGCTTCAAAATGAATCGATTTTATGAAAATTATTTAGGAACTAATAATAATGACATCAAACGAAATTTTCCTCAGGTTTCCTACAAAATGGAAAAAAACCTAATTCCGAACAAAGAAGTCACAATAAAATTGAACTTCCTTAACCCGAACTACCTTAAATCGACGTCCCGGAAATAGACGCCAAAGTATTAATAGATGCAGAAAGCATAGAAAGTATCCTCTCTGAAAAAATTGCAAAAAAATATTATCCTACCCGAATTCTTACTAAAAATTCTAAAGAAGCAAGTGCTCACCCTTCTTGTACTGTTTCGAAACGTTTAAAGTAAAAATGCTCTATAAATTTTATAGTTTGGATTACTTTAGTTACCAATTTGAAGGCATAATAGGTAAGATCTATTAAGTAAACTAAAAGCCGCAATCTATTTTAATAAAAATTTAATAATCACACCCCAAGCGACATTAAAAATAATAATAAGACAACCTACCGGTAACGCGAACCAAAAATTAAAAACGGACATTAACACCCTTAAAAGTAAAGAAGTCTTTAAATCAAAACACTGAGAGAACAGAAAAAATAATCTCCACCATTGTGTCAAGAAAAGCAACTAATGAACCAATACCTGTAGCCGAAATCTTATCAAAAATAAAAGTAACAAAAAAAACAAAAATTTACCATATCCCAGATATTATGATCGATAATGAAAGAAAATTAATAATAAGAATTATTATTATCTATAATATGGACATCAAAACAAATATCGACATAGATACTAACACTTTTAGCAGCGAAGAAACCAATAAAACAAAATGCAGTAATGTAGTTCTGTCAATCACAGAAAAGATAATAAAGACACCGATCTATCAAAAAGAAAGAGCACCCCGAACGAACTATATAAGTCATACAGAATCAACTGGTTCAGTAGTAATTAAAACAAAAAGTACGTACGCCATACAAGATAGCATAGAATTAACATCCTACCACAATATTCGAAATATATAAAATATTCCAAACCTTCCGAATAGAAAATAAAATCGGAATAGAAAAAGCGGTCAAAGAAATCCTAAGATCAAGGAAAACAGCTGCAAAAGAATATGACTCTGCTAAAACGAACAAATCATCTAACCAAAAATATTCAGAACAAAAGATACAACAATAAAACAATACCAAAAATTATTATAAGCTTATAGAATTTATAATACACTTTTCAATCAAAATATTTATCCTACGAAACACCAACTTTACGAAATGATTTATATTAACAACAAAAATCGCAAATGAAAGTATTCAAGCTATCTTTTAAAAAGAAATTATCAATTATACTTCCAAAAAAAAAATAGGAAAAAGGAAATGAAACTTATCAATCCTAGTTCCAAAAGGAGAAGAGATAAGAAAAGTAAAAAAGAAAGAAAATTCATTATTTACTCTGAAAATATAAAAAATACAGAACTTTTGAAACATGTGGATACTCTAGAGCTCATCTTTTCAAAAGAAAAGAAAAAGGAGAAAAGAAATTTACCACATACAATGGATGGAATTTGATTATAAAATTCCTTTATAGATTCTTTGGTTTTTTCACATATTCTAATTTTATGTTTCTCATTCTCGTTGTCTTCTTTACCTAATGCCTGTTTGATGCATTCTTTTATGTGGTCATACATCTGTTGGAGGTTGTCGTAGTTAAATTCATTTAATTTTTGATCTAATCGTCGTCTATATAGGTCTCTTATCGTTTCGTCTTGCAGTAAGTGTATTTTGTATTTTATTTCTTTGTCTGCTTTTTCTGTTATCTCATTAGTATTTCTGTTTTCTTTATCTATTGTTTCCTTTTGCTTTATTGTCTTGTACACGGTACTTTTATATTTGCTATTAATAGTCTATGGTCTGTTCCACATTCTGCCCCTCTCTTTACTCTTACGTCTTTTATTTCGATAGTGGTATGGTTTTTAATTATAATGTAGTCTATTATTGATTTTAAGTTTCGTGTTTCTTGCATCCAAGTATATTTGTGGATGTCCTTGTGTTTGTAGAATCCGTTTGTTATTTTGAGGCCGTTTAGTTCACACAGCTCTATTAGTCTCTCTCCGTTGTCATTAGTAATGTCTTCTCCGAATGGTCCTACGGTATTGTCCTTTGTTTTCCTTCCTGTTCTCCCATTCAGATCTCCCATTATTATTAATTCTTGGTAATTATAAGAAAATGTGAACTGAATTATTAACACGAATGCTTTGTCAATAGCACAGTTAGTGCCATTGAAATGAATCAATAATAAACAATCCAAAAGATATCGAGAAAGATGAATATGACATTTCGATAATAAAGAACATTATAAATAATATAACGAAACCCAACTGAACTACTTCCAGAAGAAAAAACTGAAACTTATGCTGTACTTTGGTCGCAGTGCAAAGGGCCATTTTGGGCCACACTCCCCTCTGCACATTATATTACATTACATATGCTGTACTAAAAGGTTAAATAACTACAGAATAAAGAAGAACAAATAATGCCAATAAAAAACCACCACAAAAGAAAATCAAATAATTAAAACATAAAAGAAAAATAAACCAAATAATAAAATTCGAAGTTTTACCCCAAATAGAAATAGAAACAATATATACGAAAAAGAAGATATTCCCAAAACCGCTTTCCAACCGAAAATGGATATTATGAATACAGAAGAATGCCATTCGGGCTCAAAAAAAACTCTATCGGGACTCCATGCTAAATAGAGATGAAAGGAAGACTTCAGAAATTACTCTCTATATTGGAAATATACGTTATGATTACAAAGAATAATAAATAAAATATTAAAATACTACGAAACAAACAAAAAAAAGGAAAATCCTACCGACTTCGTAATATGCAATACATCATTACGGTAACGTATGGAAAAGCTGCAGAAATATTTAGAAGGCTCAGATAAGACAACTTTACGATACAGCAAGTATAACCAACCCCTTGAGCTAAGGCGTGAATATACAAAAATAAGAAAAGCCTACAGGTACATTTACCTCAACTAGAAAAGAATATCTATAGTCAGATAAAAACAAAAATTGAAGATGAAGAGAAAATAACAAATATATTGAGTATGTAGGGGAGCCAAAATAAAAGAATTTATAATCAACTATGTAAAGTAAACCCATTCTAAAGAAGCAAAAGCAATAAATTTATAAGACCTTACATGATCATCAAGATTCTTGAACGAAATAAAATTATAATAACTCCGAAAAAACAATCCTCGAAAGAAAGAAATCATATATATGTATGTATATATATATATATATGTATATATATATATATATATATATATATATATATATATATATATATATATATATATATGTATATACACCTATGTACTCGCCTTTGAAAATCAAATGAATACAAAGAATTATTATAAAGAAATTTTTTCAGTAACTCAATTATTAAATAATAAAATATTATCACAACTAAATAAGTTAAACCCTTCAATACATCCAACAGAACGCAGTTCTAATAAAGAGATTAGGTTCAATAATAAATATCAAAAAATTCATTAAAATACAAGAGACGATCAGAATAAAATGAAATTGACTGTTTAAAAACCAAAAATCTCTTTTAGAAAATCAGTAAATGCCCTTTGAGTAAATATCCAAAATGTAATTAATAATCAATTAGTAATTAAATAAAAATCAATAAAGTTTAGGGTAAAGGTACTACCATTCCATGATAATAAAAATAAACGTTAAAATAAAACTCTAAGTAAATTACGACTTACTTGAAAAATGAAAAAAACGGTGGGTCAGCTTGTCACGGAATAATATCTTTCACAGTTCAATAAATTAGCATAGCAATAAATAAAAGAATCAAATCAATAAATCTATACTTGGCGACTATTTACTACCTTCCGGACCCAAAATGAAAAGTTTGTACTCTTGAAGAAATTAAAGAAACCAAAATTTATTTTTATAAGAGTAGAAACAGAACGTATAAAATAACGACCAAAATGGAAAAATAAGAAATTTAAAAAATTAACTAAAACCAAGTGAATACCGATCACACCCTAAAGAGTCGTAGCGAACTAAAAGTGAACAAAAATAATGACAAATAACCCCTAAATGAAACACACGTAAAAACGTTTGAACATTAAAATTAAAACCCCCAATATTAATGTTGCCTACCCATTGATAGAGTAAAAAACCTATAAACCCTTAAATTTAAATTAAACAAATCTCAATAAACTAAATAAAGTGAAGACCTTTTTAAAAAGTTAATAAATAGTTAATAAATCTAATTAATACTAATAATCAATAAATGGAAAGTTTTTATGTTCGTCTTAATCAATAATTTACGAGGTTTTCAGAAATATTTCAGATTCAAAAGCATAGGTAGAAAACAAAATTCTAAGATGAACCCCGAATTTTAAAGCTGAGGAGGAAGGAGCTATGGAACCCTTAACAATGGAACCTCCTATACATAAGACAAAGAAGACATCTCATAGCTTTATCAGCAGTTCCCACACCTTGGACTATTTTTTTTCAGTCATATTAATTACCCTAAGATAAGTCCGAAGTTATAAATTTGTAATTGTATTATTTTCAGTCAGTGTTTACATCGAGTTTGTAACATTCGATTTAGTTTTTAGGAAATATAAGTTTGTATTTTTAACTTGTGAATTTTTTAAAAAGTGTTCTCTGAATTCCATCCATCATATCACCCACTAATATTACGTACACTTATTATATATTCTAATATCTGAGTCGCCATATAAGACTTTATATTCTAGCTTCATATAGATTCAAATAGAGAATCAAATCGTCACGAAACAAATAGAATATTTTTTACTGCCATCTCTAGTCCTACTACCTTCTACCAACTATTAAAAATTAGTCTAAGAAGTAAATAGAAGTTATTTGAAGTAGTTCCGTAATGTTAGCGTTATCTAACTGTAGTTAAAAAGATCATTTACCGCCAATAACGTAAGTTGTAGGCGGGGTAGGCGAAAGTGCCTATTTGTGCAATCCCTTGGCTTATTCTAGTCAAACGTAGGTTACAAATGTAAAGACATCCTTCAAGTAGGTATAACTTGGACTCTTGTTTATAATTATCATTTTTTTAACAATTTTCAAATTCAAAAAATAGATTTAAATTATTTGACAAAAAATTATTTTCTTACAATATCAAAATTAAACTTTTCGACCTCGTCAGCAATTTGCTGTATCCCGTTTTCGTTAGTATAATAATTCAAAATTTATTAAAAATTATACAAATGCTTATTTATTATGAAGAAAGTAAAAATTTGAATATATTCCTAGCTTATACCAGTGGCGGCGTTTGCATTGATATATATCCTATATGTCATGGTCCGTTTAATGTGTTAGTATATTTTTGCTCTACCTAAGATGCATTTTTACCGCATACCTGCATGACATTTATTTCTAATACTTAAACAAATTAATGAAACATACCACTTGTGAAAGTTCAACTTCTAAGTTTTATTTGGTTGATACCGAGTTTCAGGAAGGGTCGATGAAAGGCAATAAAAAGTTCCGAGTTGCGGTACAAACCTTTTTTGAACCTAAAATTTACGGCCGAGTTGCGGTCCGTCATAGGCAGGTATAGAGCTATAAGTATGCAAGTTATGTGTGTGAAAACTAAAGCAAAAGACATATTTCAGCAATTACTATATTTGTAAGACATGCATTTAACAAACGTTATAGCATCAATTTCTTTATGTATATATTGAGTTATCTTATTTTCTAAAAATGCTGAATTATACCTATTAGTCGAACACTTTGGTGCACTAGTTTGTACAGCGTTGATTTTCGCGTATGTTTCAGTCTGAAAACCCTTGATGACCTCTAAAAATTCATGAAAATTCAGATGAGATGAACGACTATCCTTTGCAAATTTTGAATGAAAAACCTCAATCCCATTGTTAGTTCTCCAATCGCTGGCGTCGAGCGCGGCCTAAAGGATTGTAGGGAAAGGAGCACTATCATCGATGTAGTTTTCAACTATGTAGTCAACAAATAATGTTACTTGTGGGTGGACTGGCTGATTTTCTAATAATTGGACAAAAACATCTCCCACGTGATCAGCAGGGGAAAAAGTTAGCCCGAACATGTGGTGAAACCATTTTCCAATGGGAGAATTTTTATCTTTGCATTCTCTAGTTAGTCCTCGATTCTGAATTGTTCTCCACCAGGATTGTTCTAAATGGAATTTGCATCCCACAAGTGTTGTCAATGGAAATTCGGTTGAAACCACACCGTGAATAGCGCGTTCAAAATCTGACCTGACCCTTGTAGGCGAGAAGACATATCCTAATTGCTGGCATTGGGACTTTACCGCAGAGAATACGAAGTTTTCTTCTTGTCGTGGAATAGGCTGAACACTGGCTCGGTTCAAATTCTTCCCTATTCTTGTCATATCGGAGCCGGTGAAAGTGTTCAGCACATTCGAATCTGCAGCCACCTCCTGCCGAATCATCTTTCTTGGTATTTCGTTGTAATGTTCCTCGTTGGCTCTCTTCTTCACTGCGTTGTTAATTTTTTGGCGATTCAGAATTTGTTCATTATCTTGTTGACGTCGATGATTGCCAGTTTGTCGTGAAAATATGTCGTCTGGTCTAATGAAATAAACATTGGCAGTGCAGTTCTTGTTTTCGTCTCAACCTTTGGGTATTTGTTTCGTCATATCACATTAGTTAATTATGCTATTTCGTTGATATCAAACTCGATATACCTATGATGAGATTTTTAAACTTTATTTCTTGTTTTTACTGCCAATATTAACATTCCAAATGTCTTTGATGTTTTGCTTAATTGGTAAAGCAACTTCTAAAGATCATCGCTATCACAAGAATAGAGCATCATCAGCATAGTATTTTTATTTTTTTATATTTCAGTCTATGACCCTTCAATCTACAAACTTCTCTAATCATCTCGTTCATTGAAAAGTAGTGGGCCAAAAAAGTGGGATATTCTCACATTCTACTGACATTCGTTCTGTAAGTTCGCTGTTTATTTTCCTTTGAGTAAATATTTTCTATGGTTTTGAAGACGTTGTTTGGTTTGTGTTTTTCGAAAAGAAAACATACTTATTCTTTTGAAGTAAGGGAAACATAAGAACGCTGGCTACTGAATCTCTCAAATTTTCGTTAATTTGAGTAATGATAAAACGGCGTTCTTACAAGACAGCCCCGATCTAAACTCTCTACCAATCAAGCATGTCTTTTGACTTTGGTTTGTTATTATCTTTGTTGTTAGTATTGTAACGAGGTCTATTCCTTCGTAGACTGAGTAGTTTCTTGAGAAGCGATGCAAGGAAGAAAAATATCTCTTGAAAAGTTAAGAATGACTTTCCAACACTAGAACAAGAATAATATCATAATCGAACTTCAAAATTCTGCAACATTTTTTCTATTTTTTTTTTCAGTAAACGACTAACAAAATAGCAAAAGCCAGACGCGAGTATAATATGTTTACCTTTTCAGTTTAAGATCTGTTTACTAGAAATGATCTTTTTTCGCCGAAAATATTGTAAATTTCATTTTTTTTTCTCTTTGAAATATGAGAAATGTTTAATTTTTTTTAGGGCAATAAGACCAAGGGATGGTATGGTTGTAACTGCACTAACTTTAGGAGAAGGCTTGCATAATTATCATCATACATTTCCGTGGGACTATAGAGCTGCAGAAATAGGAGCATTTTCCTTCAATTTTACAAAAGGTTTCATCGATTTGTGTGCAAAAATAGGTTGGGCTTACGATCTTAAAGGAACCACCCCTGAGATGGTCAAACAAAGAATTAAACGTACCGGAGATGGTATTCGTGCAACGTGGGGTTGGGGAGACAAAGATCAGTGTGCAGAGGAGTACAAAAATGCTATTAGAATAGTCGCTAGGTAAAACCTAGTATCATAAAAACAACATTGTTAGTAGTATTTTAAGTATCTACCATAGGATTAGATAATCTTAGAGAATTGGTACTTTATTAGTGACATACATGATTCAGATTAAAAATTCCAATAAATTAAAATTCTACCTGAAACTGTATATCATTCGATAAAAGAAACAAGTAGCAAATAACAATTATTCCAATCAAAATAAATATTCCATTTTAACAGAATTTTTTAAACTTGAATCCTCAATATTCTGTTTGAAAATGTACCTAGCAATATTGGCTACAAAAAGTTACCAGAAAACAAAAGTTGTACTACGCTTATCTCATTCCCTTCCTGCCTGATTCCCTAAAAAGGTGTAGGTTTAAAACTCATCTAACTTGGCAATTAGGGATTTAAATTGACAAGATACCAGTAAGCCAGCTGAATTTATATAACTAAACAGTACAAGTCCCAATAATTTGTTCTTATTACGAATATGATTAAACCGAAAAAAATATTTAAAAAATCTGAACTGTACTAATTTTTCTACCTCTTCAATATCTTAATTTTCCGTTATAATTATTAATTTTCTTCTAAAAAGGTTTTTGCTGTATAAAATATAACAGTTCCAAAAACAGAAACCAATTGAATGACTAAAAGCTTTTAAATCCATAACAACTATATTGAGTTAAAGTGTCAAGCCTTTTTAGAGAATTTTAACTGTTAATGTTGCAACGTTCATTTCGTACTCACATCGCACGAGGCATCGGTCCTCTTTCGGTCGGTAGTCTTTCAGACGGTTATGAAACGGTCAAGCCTCGAGCGCCAAACTTTAAATTCACAGTACAAAGGGTCCAACAGAGCCTCGGGTAACTTGTTACAGTGGAGAAACGGTAACTCAGGGGTCAATGCGCATGTCAGCTACTAGCTAATGGTGGCCTTTCATAGATACGCCCTGAAAAGCCAAAGGGGACGGAGGAAAGGAAATAAAACAAGCGGTTTAACTAAAATACAACATAATGAAGATAGGGGGCACGAAGTGAGTAAGTATGCTTGTATACGCGAGAATGACACGTGAAATCTAACGGAGTTCCTTCAAGGATAATGGTGTATACGGTGACGTGTCAAATGTTTCTGCTGATCACGATGGATTCGAACTGTGAACGGCAGATGGCAGCGCGACTATCGGATAGACTAGAATTCTTTGCCTCGGCAGTACTCTTTTTCAAACAGCTCCAGGGATTCCCCAGCACCAATCTCAGTCGCACCGGAATGTCTTATCTCGGTCGGCCTCGCGATGCGAGGCATTCCCTTTTCAGCAACACTGCTAATCAAAACGGATCCGCAGATAGTCTGCCCTATCTACTGATGTCAGTGTAGGTGCTAATTCGTAGGAAGGCGCTTACAGCGCTGCTGAAGATAGTCTGCCCTGTTTACCAGTGTATGTATGGGTGTTCATACGCGACAGGTGCATTTCAGACAGAGACAGGTTGCTGGTAAAAACAGATTCGCAGAGAGTCTGCTTTATCTACCAGTGTCTGTGTGCGCCTATGAGTCGATACGCAGAAATGCGCATAATGGTCGCACGGATTCGGAGTATACCCTTAGGTTTATAATAATAATAATAGTGTCTTTATTGTGCATTCACATTATAATTACAATAATACAGTGTCAGTAACTAGAACACACAAAAGGCGTAGTAGAAGCTAAGCTTCCTCACTTAACCTACTTATCATAATATGCAATAAACTAGACTTACGGTTAAGATAACAGTTTTTTCTTAACTCTATTTTACAGAGGGCAAATATATAAGCAGTACCGTTTGTAAAACAATCACTTAGTATCAGAAGTCAGACTTAACGGACTCAGCAGAGCGGCATTGCGGCTTATGAGAGTCTAAGTACTATTCATGCTGGAACAGAGATGCTGTGCTAGAGGACGTATGGAATTTTTAAAAATCTGAGACGGGACGTTTTTTCAAATTGAACGGGACCAGGTTGTATTTTTGCGAAATTTGATAGCTGAACGATCTTTCATATAGAGCTGTTATGTGGGAAGTTGGAGTGATAGTAAATTTATGCCTCAAATCCAACGCATGTGCATCATATCTGAATTTTTTTTTGATATAAATATGATGGGCATTTTAGAAAGATTATTTTATTATGCAAAATAAAGCTATGAAACATTCCTCTTTCTCTCATGTTAAACCAGCCAATATCTTTCAATTTTGCACTCACCTCCCTTTCGTATTTTCTGATCCCACATATCATTCGCACACAGCAGTTTTGTATCAACTGGATGCGCCTTGCATCTTGTCCCAGCAAGCATTGCCCGTACAAAGTATCACAAAAAGAGAAGTTTGACAAGACCAGGCAGTCACATAACAATTTCTTGAGGTTCATATCCAAAAGATGCTTTTGATTGAAAATTAGTTTTAAATTACCAAATGCCTTTCTTACACATATGTTAATGTGTCCAGGGAACCTCAAGTCAACGTCAAGCATCAGAGCGAGATTTCTAGCCCCATTCGAAGTAACCAGAGCTTCACCATTTAGACTGATGTGGAGTAAATTATTGTATTGGCCCCTAACATGCTTACGTCCAAAAAGAAATACCTTACATTTCTTGGGGTTAAAGACTAAACAATGATCAGCTGAGTTCCACTGCAGCCGTTGAAGATCACTCATAAGTATGTTATTAGCATCAGCAATTTTTTCCGGTTTAAAGGACAAGCATAACTGAGTATCTTCCGCATATAAATGCACCGTGGCGTACCTAAGATTTCTAACTAGTTGTGAATTATATCGAGTAAAAAAGAGAGGACCAATAATAGACCCCGGCGGGACGCCACATGTGACATCCAGTGGACTCGATAGTATGTTATTACTCCTGACAGATTGGACTCATCCAGAGAGATAGCTTCCAAGGAACTGATAAGCCAGTCAGTCAGACAGAAACGGACTACTGGTCAAAAAACGGATCCATAGAGAATACGCCCTCTCGGCACTGGTGTTTGTCAGAGAGAGGGAAAGATAGTATCTTTCTCTTTCGGTTAGGCGGCCAGTCTCTTACCTACAAGCGTACCCCTCTAATAAAAAGGATATTAAAAAAATATATAAACCGGCAACGTTGGATTGGGTAGTCGACTTAGCTGGGTCTGCTCATGTCAGACTGCTAGTCTACTTGGCACTTCGGACGATCGGCTAGTACTGACGGTTTTCAATGTGCGTAACGTTATTTTATAGGCGCAGCGAGGCCATGCAGATGTGACGCTCCTTGATGTTGTCCCGTTAACAGCGGATCAGCATTCTGCTGCGGTAGGAAAATATTAATGGTCCTAGGTGCGGTTGGAAAATTACAAAACAGATTTTCCACTTTTCCGTTAAAAGATTATATAAATGAATTAATACGCGTAGGCCCACAGTTACTTGTTAAAGCAAGAATAAACCGTTTTGAAGGTAGAATACATAAGATAGATTCGACACGCGTATTTCCCCTGAAAAATTATGTAACTTCGTTACCATATATAGAGATAAGGTTTATGTATAAGTTATCATGTTCATAGTAAAGTTTAGAAAAAACAAACAAAAACCTTAAATAAAACGTTTTCAACTGGGCCAACCACATAGTTTTCAGAAGGCACTTGTAACATATATTTTTAGTATATGTAATATATTTATATTTTATACAATACGTAGTTTTACTAAAGTATATAGTGCCAGTTTTAACACTACCGGCGCCCTGCGCAAGATTTCTACGGCTCCCCCTCTTTACTCTCAAAATCACACATGTGGAAAAGAAAGAAAAAAAAACAAGGGAAAAAATCAAAAAACAACCATTTATTTAAGTTAAACTTTTTCTAATAAAATTTTACTTTTCTAGCCTTTCTATCGGCAAACTCTCTTATTAAGGCATATGTTATTAAAGTTATTAATTAATTTGGTCGTCAAATAAAAATTACAAAGTCCGTTATGCTATTGTTTAGAAATAAATCTTGTTTTATTTTTGCGGTCGAATCAGGTAATTAAAATTCGAATACGGTAATCCTTTTCTTTTTTGTTTTAATTCACTCATTTAGGCGGCCAAAGCCACCTCGAGCATACAGGCTTGTCTGTGATATTTTTCTTTCACCAGCGTGATTCTACAATATAATTGCTTTATGAGTTAACTCAAAACTCAATGCAGTTCATACAGAGGAGACGAGAAGCAAGATATGCAGGGGCGCCTTTGGCGCCCCTTCATGTCAGGCGCCCTGTTTGTATACTTTTATACCACAAACACTGCATGTTATAATGAAAGGTGGGATTCTCTAGCACTAAAAACGAGAAAAAATGCAATCATTTAAATAAATAAAAAATATCAATTGGTAAACTCCAGTTAAGGCGGCAGTTCTACTTGACACGAAAAGTTTTGATGTGAGTTTTAGAAACGTATTTCTTTGTTGGTAGTAACGTTAGGAAAAGTGGAAAATACGACAGTACGATCTTGGCGATTGCTTAAGCACCAAAGCGGTCACATAATATGCAAACGTACAAAATATATATTATTTAGGACAATATGCTAAAGAAGATTTTTCGTTTTTTATGATGATAATTTACTATTAACAGCTTAAACTGACTGTATTTGCTACTTTGTTTACTCTTATACCCAAGAAATATTTGTTATATGTGTATAAAGCACTTGTGGAGTCAGTGATAGGCTATGGCTTGGTAGTTTGGGGGTCCGTGCGTGATTCGGTATCTTCGTCTTTAGTAATAGCCCAGAAAAGGGTTCTAAAAATAATACTGTTTAAACCGCAAAGATTTCCTACGGACCAATTATACGATTTGGCTAGGGTTTTTGTCGCTGAAGCAATTATACATAAAATCGATGGTAAGAATTTTACTGAATAACAAACATAAGGTAAACAGAGTTAATCACTCTATTCATACTAGACTAATTACCCTGAACAACTTGTATGTACCATCTACCCCCTTTAGTGCTACTATCTTTTTCTGCTCCGAGTATTTTTAATATAATTCCTCACGAACTGAAAGTGAAGCCATATAGGTTGGTAAAAAATAAGTTGACTAACTGGTTGCTTGATAACAAAATAGATCATTATTGAGAAAATAAATAAAGTATGTATTTAAAATAAGATGGTTCTAGTACATTTGTAATAAGCACTGATAGTAGATTCTGAAATGGTGATGCACGCACATTCTTCTTTAAGAAAATTGTGCATCGCTTAAAATGTATTATTGCCTTGTAATTTGGTTTTTACTGCTAGAGAAATTGTCTTTTCCTGTATTGGTTCTTGTAGTATTAAGTTTAAGTTTAAAGTGTAACAACTATAATTTGTTGGCAGGAATAAATATATTTTTATTTTATTTTATTTTATTTTATAAAGTTTAGATTCAACATAAATGATCCTGATTAGTTAACTTTAACACTTTATTTCGATGAATAAAAAAGTAAATAAACAATAAAAACACATTAGGTACAAAACGGCGATACCATAATAACACACCATTCTGCGAACTTCCGTTACTGTTCTAGGCATTTTCATATTGGTAATGGCTTCGATTTTAGTAGGATCTACTGAGATTCGGTGCCTATTCACCATATAACCAAGGTATTTTAATTTCACACGACAAAATTTACTTTTTTCTTTATTCAACGTAAGACCAGCCTTCTGTAAGCGGCCAAAAACAACTTGTAAATTTTCTATGTGTTTATTAAAGTCTGGAGAAATAACAATAATGTCATCTAAGTTTCAAAATACATATGGTTGCAGCTCAGCACATAGTAGTGTCAACCTCTGAAATGTAGCGGGAGCAATTTCTAAGCTAAAAGGTAGTCTTTGAATTAGTCCGCAACCAGAAACTATAACGCTGTATACTGTTTACTATCCTTTTCCATTTCCACTTGCCAATAAGCACTTTGGAGGTTTAAGGAGCTAATATAACGATCACCTCCTAGCTTATCTAAAATAGCAGAAATATAGGGCAAGGGATAGGCATCCTTCCTGGAGGCCTTATTGACTAAATATAAATCTGTTACAAAACGCTGTTTACCGTTTGTCTTCCTTTGGCACTAGTAATACTGGAGAAGACCATGCAGATGTCGAGGGTTCAACAGCTCCATCTGCCCACATCTTAGTCACTACTTCATCTATTAGTTTTTGTTTAAAAGGTGATACAGGATAGTTTCTTTGCTTAACTAGTTCATTAAAAGTAATCATAATTTTATGTTTCATTCATTACTTCATTCAGCCTACCACGTTGTTCGAAGGATAAATCTGCTTCACGATGAATTAAAGACATTGCTGGGTTGCTTAAAAGTTCAGAAGAAAAATTCTGTTCACCTCTGCGCATGTCTGGTACAATACCTAACTAAAATCTATTACTAAAATAAGTTTATGACGCAGCTCAAGTATCACATAAATATTAACTAATTTGATAACATCTCTAACTTTTACTGGTACACTTACAACTCCTATACATTCACACGATGTGTCATTTGCTATTTTACAAGACGTTTTCTTATTATTATTCAATTTAATACCCAAACTCTTTAGTCTATTCCAGCCCTGTTCTCCTGCAAATTTTTTTTTACACCCGAAACTAAAAGTCCAAAAAAATCTAAGCCCAAAATATCTACTTTTAATTAAGAACATTCCCCAGGTCCTACATATGTCAAAACCTAATCTAAAACTATTTTATCTTTTTTTTTTTTTTTTATGGGTCTAGCACACGTGCTACAGGGAATTCCCTAAAGCGCTACAGGAGCGACACGTGTGCGGAGAAGGCGATTCACGTTGTTCTTGAATCGCTGTAGATTGTACTCGGTGGGAAACACAGTCCTGGGCAAATTATTCCAAAGGGATGATGTTCTCCATATAAAAGACTGCTTGAAAAGTGTTGTACGGGGAATAACAAGCTGAACCTCATACGGATGTGAAGAATTAGCGCGACGTGTACTTCTAACATGCACCGCTCTGGGAGGAATTAAGCGGGCCACATCCTTCGAACACTTTCCATGAAAGTACTTGTAGAATAGGCTCAAGTCGCCAACCGTTCTTCGATGTTCCAGCGAATCAAGGCCGACGGTCAGTTCTGGGTCTCCAATCAGACGAACAGCTCTTCTCTGAATAGAATCCAATAAATGCAGTGTATGTTTGGGAGCGGAGCTCCAAACATGGGAGCAGTATTCCATAGTTGGTCGAATTTGAGCTTTGTAAAGAATTAACAGTTGTTGTGGAGTGTAAAGCTTTCTGGTTCGAAATAATATTCCCAACTTTTGAGAAGCTCTCCTTGCTATGCCTGCAACATGTTCATGCCAGGACATATTTGCTCCCAAATTAACGCCCAACAAATTGAGTGACGATGTTAGAGGAATGGAGTGCCCCGACATAACTATGTCGGGTTCAGCAACGTTAACTTTTTTAGAAAAAACTGCCGCCTGGGTTTTTGTAGCATTAAATTCCACTTGGTTACTGTCACCCCAAGATAGAATTTCTTCCAGGTCTTTGTTAAGTTGAACGACTTCCTGCTGCCTGCGGATATTCGTCTGAGTAGCCGATGTCCGAGCGTTCAAAGTGAATGAAGAGATAAGTGTACTGTCATCTGCAAAGCTGTAGATTGGATTCTCGGTCTTTTCCAGCAGATCGTTAATGTAAATGAGAAAGAGAGTAGGAGACAGTATGGAGCCTTGAGGTACACCAGCGTTGATAATGAAGGTGTTAGAAAGAAATCCGTCGACTGCCACTCGTAAAGAACGCTCTCTGAGGAAACATGAGAGCCACAAACAGAACTTTTCCGACATACCATAAGAACGTAGCTTAGCCAACAGCCCATCGTGCCAAACACGGTCGAATGCCTTGGATACGTCCAGAGCAACCGCTCGAGATTCTCCAAAGTGTTCAATTGCATTGTTCCAAACATGTGTTACATAAGTCAGAAGATCTCCTGTTGATCTATTTTTACGAAAGCCATATTGGTGATCGCTAATAATGTTGAATCCTTCAAGATATTTTAGAAGATGCTGATTGATAGCCTTTTCCATGACTTTCGATATTATTGAAAGCAGTGCGATTGGTCGGTAGTTATTTGGCAAGGTCTTTTTGCCTTTTTTAGGTATCGGCTGAAATGTAGCGCATTTCCAGCAGGAAGGAAATATTCCCTTTCTGTAGGATAGGTTGAAAAGTCTACAGAAAACTGGTGTTAGTTCCCTCGCACAGATTTTAAGAACTATGGCAGGTATTCCGTCAGCGCCAGAAGCCTTTTTGGTGTCTAGCTTCATCAGAATACGCTTTATAATACGCTGTCTGAAGACAACATCGGGCATCCTTGACTGCACTATGGGAATAGTAGGTGGTGTTTTTCCTTGGAAATCGACAGTAGAATGTGAAGCAAAGAGTTCAGCCAACAAGTTCGCTTTCTCAACAGGTGTCGTTGCAATAGAATTATGTGGCCGTGTGAGTGGTGGTATGGTGGATTTGGTGAAATTTTAACTAACTGCCCTAGCGACCGACCAAAAGGACCTTGAATTGCCGGGACAGGCGAGAAGTTTGTTTCTAATCCGTTGATTGTGTACCTCCTTGGTTTCGTCGATAATTTCTTTGCATCTGTTCCTGGCACGAACAAATGTGTTACGATTTATGGTGTTAGGATTTTCGCGCCATTTTCGGTATGCAAGATGTTTAGAAGCAACAGCTTCTTTGCATTTTCGGTCAAACCAAGGCTTGCTGTTGGAAGGGCATTTCTTCGAAAAAGGGATGTAAGCCTCCATACCGGCCAAAATAACATCGGAAACCTCCCTGGCGCAGTCAGATGTGTCGTCGGATCAAAAACAAACAAGGGAAAGTTCGAAAATATTCCATGAGATCTTCCCATTTAGCAGAATTGTAGTGCCAATCTTGCGCGGTTTAGGCGCCTCTATGTCATTGATTGGTAGAATACTCGATGTCGAAAGTAGTTTATGGTCGGAAGAACCTAACGGCGGATTTACGCTGACTGTGTAAATCCGCCTGATTGAAAATGTTTTCTGCTTCACGACCTTGTTCGTCGGTAGTATTTGAATATTTAAGCCAGTTGGTGATGTGGACATTAAATTTTAAATCCTTCTTGGTCGAGTGAAAAACCTTTTTCCTCGTTATTAAAATTTACTTTATTACAATCCGGACATGGTTTCTGTACGTACGTCATTTTTCCGCAGTTAAAACATTTAATATTTTTTGTCGTACAATTTTTTTGTAGAATGAAGACCTTAATTTTTGGTCAAAAATTAGTTTTAATACGCAGATCAAGTATCAATAGTCAAAAATTGGAAATTGAGTGGAAGGGGTTGTAAAAAAAAATAAAAAACTACCCCAAAAACCACTTTTTTCGCAAATTTCTCGGAAAATATTACTTAGAGGGATATGATTTTCTTCTGCCCATCTCATGCACACATTGAAACTTTTAACTGCCTCATCATTCTTCACAGTGTTCTTAACAGTCTGGTTTGTATTAGTATTTAACTCTGAACCTTCATTATCACTTTCGTGTTGTTCATCTGTATCTTCTATGTCTTCCAGTGGTAACAAATCTTCATCATTTTCAATCCAATTACATATTTCCACGTTCGTGAGATTCTGCTCAGTGAGAACATTCAGCATATCTGAAACATCTGTTAAATATTTACGAATTAACCAAACAAATACTAAACGAAAAATTTCAGGCTTTACCTTTCATTTCTTTATTCGTGGAAAGCAAATTGTGCCGCAATTCACTCAGAGGAATCAGATCTTCAGCATCATATTCAGGGTCTGGGTTGGTATCTGCCACATAAGCCATAATGTTGTGCCAGCACTTTTTCAAGACTTCAGGGAAGACCTTTTCCCATGAATTGCATAGTAGACATACAGCATCTTTTAGGTTAATGCTTTTTAATAACCTAACAAGGTTCTCTTCATTATTTGATAAAATATAGGCTAAAAGATTTTTCCGGTAAAATAATTTTGTCAGTCTGATTGCATTCTGGTCCATAGGCTGCATAAGTGCAGTACAATTTGGTGGAAGAAATATTGTTGTAAACCGTCCATCCTCACTAGTCAGCTCTTCTATAGTTCCATGGCTCAAAGCGTTATCAACGATTAGCAGGGCTCTTTCAGGCAAGTTGAGACTTCTTAAATGACTTTTGACTTGACGAATAAAAGAAGATGTCTGCTAAGAAAATTGCTGTAGTCATCCATGCATTGGCAGATGATTTGTACTCAACAGGTATGTTCACATTTTTAAAAGCCCTCGATTTTTTTTGCCTTAACGATCAATAACAACTTTAATTTTTGTGATCCATCAGCATTGCAACATGCTAGAAAGGTAACGCATTCTTTGTTTATTTTTCGACCTCGTGCGGTCTTTTCCTGAGAACGAACCAGCGTTTTTTCAGGCAACGTTTTCCAATATAGAGCTGATTCATCTGCATTGTATATTTGAGTAGGTCCAATAGGTTTAATTCTTTTATCTTATCTGCGAATAAAGTTAGGAAAGGAACGATGGCACTTTCATCATTGAATAGTTTTTCGCCACAAACTTTTAAAGCACGCAGAGCATGTCCTTTTCTGAAATTAGAAATCCAGCCTCTGCTAGCTCTAAAATTATCATTCCCGTAGGTTTCAGTGTAAAACTGTTTTGCTTTGCCTGATAAAATTTCGTAGGAAATTGGGACGTGCCTTGATCGACGCTAGGACCAGAATCACATTTGGAAATAAATGTAAAAGAAGCTACACGTCCATAGTGAGTGTCCAAAATTATCCTTAAAATAAATCATATATACATACCTTTTGATTTTCCCTTGCTTCTTTTTTATATCCGAAATTGTGGATGTTCCTACTCTATTCATTTGCCAACACTTTTCCACTTTCACCAAGAACTAGTCTTTCTAATACATAGGACTTTTGTTTTATTGTTAGTGTAATATGTTTTCCTTTAGAAGGCATTTTAATATGTAGGTACATATACGTAAAAAAAACGTTTACATACTTATATGAAACAGATAAAGTAAAATAGAACGTAGGTATGTTGTATTTGTGACAATAAACAAACAACTACAAAGTCCGTAACCTTTAGACGGGATACGCGATGCGTTGTAGGCAAATCAACGGCACCTACAGTTTGTGTGAATCCCAGATGTATTAGACTGGAAGTTAGGGGAATCCCCTCACTATCGATTTCAGTTTTCCCATGTACATAGTTTAAATTAAGTAGATGTCTAAAAACGCAGGTCCGGATTACCTAGTACTGTCAAATCCGGATTATAAATTACACAATGCAATAGAAATGTTTGTCCGGATTATTAAAGAATCCGGTTTAATGGAGATCCGGATTATCGAGGTGGCACTGTATCTCGTTTTATATCCCAAATACGTGAAAAGTGATTTAGAACGATTTTGTAGATAATTGTATTATCTATCGGCTTTGTTCGAGAGATTTTTTTGTAATTTTTATATTTTCCGAGAAATTTCCGAAAAAGTGTTTTTTGGGGTAGTTTTTTTATTTTTTTTTTTACAACCCCTTCCACTCAATTTCCAATTTTTGACTATTGATACTTGATCTACGTATTAAAACTAATTTTTGTTCAAAAATTCAGGTTTCCATTTTGAACGGCGATTTAAAATTCTTATTGATCGAACTATCCGGTCGTCGCAAGAAACTGACTCCACGTGAAGAAGCCAGTATTCTTAAACAAATAATTACAGATCCCAAGAAAAGTGCACCAAAATTAAAAGAAGTACGGGAAATATTTTCGAAAAATATTTGTTCAAAAACAGTCAGAAATTGTTTACACAGGGCAGGCTATAAGGGTTGTGCAGCCAGGAAGAAACCGTTAATTTCGGAAGCTAATCGCAAAAAGCGGTTAGCTTCTGCTAGTGAATACGTTACTACCCGCAGACATGCCGCTCCTGGAGCGCTTTAGAGACTTCCCTGTAGCACGTATGCTAGACCCATAAAAAAAAACTTAACTTCCTGAATTTTGGAAATCCGTAACCTTTAATGATAAAACTAAAATTAACCTTTTTGGGTCTGATCGCAGAACTAAAGTTTAGAGAAAGAAGAATACCTCATTCGATATTATAAACATTTGTGCCACGGTGAGACAATGGGGTGGCAGTGTTCTGCTTTGGGGATGCATGTCCGCTGGAGGGGTTGATAATTTACGTTTTATTAATGGTACCATGGATCAGCATGTTTATCTGAACATTTTGAGAGACAATTTAAGAGAAAATGTCCAAAAATTATTAGTTAAAAAAAGATACATTTTCCAACAGGACAATGATTTGAAACATACCGCAAACTCGGAGCGAGAATGGATGATCCATAATATATGCAACAGCAGCTTCATACACCTCCGTAATCACCCGATATTAATCCCATCGAGCATTTATGGGAGGAACTTAAACGGCGCATTCGCAAACATAATGTTTCAGATAGAGAAGAATTAAAAAACAGAATATTGAGCGAATGGGAGAAACATGCCAGTAGAAGTTATTAGAAAGCTGGTTGCAAGCATGACAAAGAGGTTACAGAAAATTATCAAGGCCAACGGTGGTTCCACTAAATGTTAGTTCAAAGGAAGTTGTTATTTTTCGTTAAACTCCGTCAAACTATTATTGGAAATTGTTAAATGTATAGAGACTTTTTTGACATTAATTTTGTTTACATTTTTATAACAATGATGTAACTTCTAAATAAAATGTTCCGTAGTTGTTCTTAATACCAATCCTCGTTGGTTAAGTTGCAAATATTAATTTAAACATGTTTTCTCACAGTTCCAATTAATTAGTTAAACATAACAGAAAAATATTATAGAAAGCAGGTGGTGTTGGAGAGTTTTTGGACTAACTGTATATATATATATATATATATATATATATATATATATATATATATATATATATATATATATATAAGAATATATATATATATATATATATATATATATATATATATATATATATATATATATATATATATCTTTGCTTCTATCGGTCGGTCTCGGTCGCCAACCTAAGTATTTTTAGGTGACTTAGACTGCACTTACCTCGGGCAGCTTGTAGTGGAGAAAGTAATTTCCCATTATGTTGGAATGAAGAATCAAACTTTCCCCTACTAATACACCGAAGCTTTATTTACGAAGCAATTAAGATATATACCATTTACAAATATTTACAGGCACTAAAAATAACCTAATTATGACTTACAAACTGAAACCTCCGCTAAGCGTCTTGAACATCTACCCAGTAAAGCAAAGGCGGTAATATTCAATGATGGTTCGGGCGTAGGACGTACCTGGATTGACGGTTCACTTAATGGTTTCCTATGTCTCCGCACCGCGCACACAGGACAACAACCCTTCAGCCGCAGTACTGCCCGCTGATATGGATCCCCAAATCCAAGCGATAAATCTGAATCAGGAGACGCTTTTAGTCGTTCGTCTTTGTCTCCATACGGTGCATATAGACTATCAAACCCCGTGGGGGAGCGGGATAGAATATCTTCCCTGGTACGTTCTGCCTGTCGTAGGAGGCGACTTAAAGAACAACCTAGATGGTAGATGCCCAGATCCTACCAGCATCGCCCTGTGTGATACCTTCGCGTCGGCTTAGGCTGAGTGAAGTTGCTTAACGTTTCATGGCTGTGCCGATGTCCCAGACTGTGGGACCAAATGGCATGACGAGGCACCTGGATACAAAAAATTCCGAAGGTAAAATAGCCCCCCGTTCGGATCTCCGGGTGGGGGCTGGTTCAGGCGCGTCGACATGCAGAGATCAGAATTTTAAAGTGGATTTTTGCATAAGAGGTTTAAACTCGAACATAAATTCAGTGCACCAACACCTGCAATCAAATAAACCTCATGTACTCGCTCTCTGTGAAACCAAGGTCAGTTCATCGACCAGCACAGTCAATTATCTTTATCCTGGGTACGACTTCTAGTCCCGATTTAGGCGTAACTTTGGAATCTGTCTTTTTGTCAGAAGCGACCTCTCTTGCCAACCAGAAGAGGCTCTCGAACCCCCAAACTTTGATGTTATGTGGTTAAAAATAACGACTCAACAAACCACAAGGTTCATCTGTATCCTCTATCGACCACCAAGTGATACTAACTTTAGGATACTTTTCGCTGGCTTAAATATTCAGATACTACCGACGAGCAAGGTCGTGCAGCCGAATCATTTTCAAACAGTTGTGGTTTAACTCAGCTTATTGACGAACCAACACGGATCCCTGATCGAAACGGGGAGTTCGCCAGTCATCTTGATCTGTTTTTAACCACCAATCCGGAGATTTACACGGTCAGCGTAAATCCGCCGTTAGGTTCTTCTGACCATAAACTATTTTCGACATCGAGTATCCTACCAATCAGAGACAGAGAGGCACCTAAACCGCGCAAGATTTGGCACTACAAATCTGGTAAATGGGAAGATCTCATGGAATATTTTCGAATTTTCCCTTGGTTAGACGTTTGTTTTCGATCCGACGGCCCTTCTGACTGCGCCAGGGAGGTTTTCGATGTTATTTTGGCCAGTATGGAGGCTTACATCCGTTTTTCGAAGAAATGCCCTTCCAACGACAAACCTTGGTTTGACCGAAAATGCAAAGAAGCCGTTGCTTCTAAACATCTTACCTACCGACAATGGCGTGAAAATCCTAACACCATAAACCGTAACACCTTTGTTCGTGCTAGGAACAGATGCAAAGAAATTATCGACGAAACCAAGGAGGCACACAATTAACGAATTAGAAACAAATTTCCGTAGTGTAGTCAGGGATGCCCGATATTGACTTCAGGCAGCTTATCATAAAACGTATTTTAATGAAGCTAGACACCAAAAAAGCTTCTGGCGCTGATGGAAAACCTGCTGTAGTTCTCAAAAACTGTACGAGGGAACTAACACCAGTTTTCTGTAGCCTTTTCGACCTATCCTACAGAAAGGGAATATTTCCTTCCTGCTGGAAATATGCCACTGTTCAGCCGATACCTAAAAAAGGCAAGAAGACCTTGCCAAATATCTACCTACCAATCGCATTGCTTTCAGTAATATCGAAAAGGCTATCAATCAGCAGTAGATACACTAGGGGATTCTACTCCACTTTAGGCCCTTTTGGCATCGTCGTTTACAGCGCAAGTCACAGGCGTGGCAGGTCAGTTCTGACCTGACACGTGTGACTTGCGCTGTAAACGACGGTGCCAAAAGGGCCTAAAGTGGAGTAGAATCCCCCTAGTGTATCTACCCGGTGTGACAGAGACACAGACAGGCAGTCAGCTGATCAATCTGAAGTGGCAGGTGACAGTTGATTGGTTGTTAACGGTCAGCTGACAGTTGGCAGCTGTCAGCTGTCAAATGACGGATAGACGGACAGACAGCAGTTAAATCCATCTATCTATTGTCCAGCACCCGCATGCCCATCTGATCTAAGTTCCTAGTCGAATTTACCTACGCCTCTGGTAGGTAAAGTTGCTTTCTTTGTTACCATATTAATATTTAATACAAGCAGCGCCATCTAGTTTTTTTATTGCTAACTTCAGACTTACATCCAAATTTCCCTATATCTTTGTTTCCAGAACTTTATGAAAAACCTAGCAGATGACGCCACTTGTTTGATGTATTGTGAGTTGCATGTATTCCTAGGAATTGGGTGAAAAAAAATCACTGTTGCGGCGCTGACGGAAACTCGCTTCGAATGCTTTCCTTGTCTTATTCGCATGTAAATAGGGTATTGCGTTCTTTGTCAGCGTAAATTATGATTTGGTTGTCATCGTCACCGTCGTCGTGCAGCAAAGAATCGGTCAACGGTGCGCTGACGGAAACTCACTTCGAATGCTTTCCTTGTCTTATTCATGTGTAAATAGGGTATTGCTTTCTTTGTCAGCGTAAAATTGATTTTTAATATGTAAAGCATGTTTTCCCATCAGGAATTGAGTGAAAATCACTGTTGCGCGCTGACGGAAACCCACTTCGAATGCTTTCCTTGTCTTATTCACATGTAAATAGGGTATTGCGTTCTTTGTCAGCGTAAATTATTATTTGGTATATGGGGAGAATGTAGGGAAAATAATATTCAAACACAGGTGTTATATTATTATTCATTTTTATTTATGCAAGTTGGATTATTTAAAAAGTAATTGAACAATATAACAAAATCATCATAATAAAAAATAAAATATATATATTTATTAAATTGTTGTTGTCGAGAACTGTATATTCTGATATAACAAAATCATCATAATTCTAATATAACAAAATCGTCATAAAAAATATATATTTATTAAAGTTGTTGTATTATAATTTGCATGATGGATTATTAAAAAGGCAATCGAACAATATATTTGCATCCAAAACTCCTTGGAAGTGCAATATAAGCCAGATTTAGGCGCTGATTTAACAGAACTTCGGCAGCCAAATATCAATATTAAACAAATTTATGCTATTCATTATCATCTTCTAGTTCATAATTATCAATTTCCGAGTCACTATCATAGCGTCCTCTAAAACGCATTCTTTTTGCAATTATTTGACCATCGTTCTCTTTATAATAACAATGAAGTTTTGTAATACAAGCATCATGATCATGTACTTCAAATAAAACCTCTAAGAAGCAACTCTGACACCAATATGACTTATCTTGATAATATAATAGAGTGTTCTGAACATAGTCCGCGCTATGATAGTGGTCGTTATCAATAAATAATCTTCTATTTTCATCACATCTAAATGTTTTAAAATTATCATAACAAGATTTACATATGAAAAATTTATATTTTCTAACAATATAAAGATTAACCCAAAAACAATAATGGGTAGATCCTTCAGAATGTAAAAATGATGCATCAGATGTGGTAAGCACAGCATTTCGCATAGATGGTGACATAAATTTTTCATAATGCACGGTTTCCAAACATTTTAAAATTCGAGATTCATCCTTAAGGGCTAAAAGATTTATATATTCCCATCTATACTGAGAATATTTTTTTAAAACTTGTTCGGTTAATTTCCACGGCAATGGGGGTGCTAATAAAAATTCACTTAAATTTGTAACATTTTCGCAAATTGTTTTTACACATAAGTTACTTAACGAAAACATCTTCTTCTTCTTTTTTCCTCTTATTCAGTTATCTATAACAATAGAAAAAAAGATTTAGCTCAGACTGTAGTGACCAAAAGGAAGAGTATCAAAATTACCCTGTTGAATATAGCGTTTATCATCATGAGGACTTAACGCAAGTTTTGCTTGCTCTATACTAAACACATTATGACTGTATGAACGGATTGAACGTTGTGTGACGTCAATTATTTTGCAATTTTTTAAACATTGTATATAGTGTTCGAAACTTAATTTATTTCTTACTATTCCATACTTTACCCCCTTAGCCTTTTTACAAATATTCCCACCTTGAACTTTATAACTATACATTTTCGATCTTAACCCAACAAAATGCGTAATGATACTTCCATTTACCTCATCTTTTAGAAGGCCTAAAATTTTTTTGTTTACCTGTGGTATATTGTAAGGGTTGTTTAATGGATAATCAGATGTGTCAAATTTATCTAAATTAGAATTAATAATTTCACTATATACGTCATCACATTTCAAATCATATATAAAGCTATCTGTGTCTGTATACATAAGTTTACAACGCTCAGTTCCCCCCATTTTAGGGAGCATAAAGTCATAATGGAAATTATACATAAATAATTTGGATATATCTAAAACTGCCATTCCAATGTAAAGCGGTTTGTTAAATATTAATTCTGCTTTTTTCATCTCGATAATAGATAATTCTTCGTCAAGTACAACCCGACTGTGAAATCTAGGGTTTGCAATTAGGTTTTTAGCACCATATCGACCACCCCAAGATCGAGCAAATTTCACAATGCGCCTGCGCCTGATATTTTCGATTGTTTTTTTCCAAACATAGCATTATTAAATAGCTTGAATAAATTTTTCAAAAATGTTGATGTAGCTTTTGTTCTCAAATGATTATTTAATTCTATATAGGGTTTAAGTCACGCCGATTGGTTATATTTTAAAATTTTATGAATTTTCTTCAGTATTAGACCATTATCTAGAGCTTGTTTGAGGTTTCGATAATGTAAAATATACCTCTTCTTATGATGTAGAGTACTCATTAATTTTTTGAATTTTGAGTGTGGTGGTACGCGATGTTCCGGACAAAATGGAAAATCTTTATGATAGTCATGCAAGCTTTCAGGATAATCTAAATCAACCTCTAAAATATAGCCAATGGGTGAGCTATCTGGTACTGACATTACGTCAAAATTGGTAATGTCATCAACCCATTCAAATCCTCCATATGGTAATGGTTCTACCAGAGCTCTTCCATAGAGGTTGTTCATATCCAGGTAACATATGTAATTAGAGGGTTTAGAAGAATCAAAATTAGGTAGGTATTTGTTATTAGCTTCAGAATATCTATTAACACAGACAGAAAGCCCTCCACGTATACCTTGTTCTATGAACATGATTTGGTCGATATCGTGCAGCAATTCCAGCTTACAATTACACAGCTTCAGCATGCAATCCCACGCGTAACCCGGCATGCTATGATACCATGCAGGATCAAGCCCATGAGATGTAATACAATTGTTTCGAAAATTCTCAAACACATCTGCTAGTCCTAAAATATCGGTTTTTAAATATAAGTCTGAATACTGACCTAAATCTTGAACCTCAAAGGAACTCCACACAGTTTGTGCGTGTAAATAATTTTGATCGCTAATATTCGAGTCCTCCAACTTATTATAAAAGGCTTTAATTGGTGGTAGCGCGGTTTCTTTCAACTTTTCCAAATTATCAATGTAATCATAGCAAAACACTCCTTTTCGGGTTAATAACTCATATTGTTTATCATCTAAGGTTGGAAATTCAATCCTCAAAATACTAAAATCTTTTTTTTTCCATTGAAGACATCAAAGTATCAAGCGAGGTGCCAATAAATCTAAAGGAATCTATGAATCTAAATCGAATGCAATTTTCCCATTGTTTATAATATGTAAATGAAATATATTTTTCTTTATTGGTTGGTAAAACGTTTACATACCCCTTCTTAGTAAGCCCCTTAATTATAAAATGGGAATCATAACCAGATAAATTATGAAACACCACTGGAACTATAAACGATTTGCGGAAATTTAAGTTACAAATATAATGTGCAAACCCCCTAAACAACCCCGTAAAATGATCATGATCACGCACGATTTTATCACTTGATTTAAATAATTCACTGCATATATGACAATGGGTTGCGCTACTTATATCAGGTGAATTCATAATCGGGTTGGTGTTTTTAAATTTAGAATAAATATCATCTGATAAAAGAGTAAGTTCATTAATAAACCAATCCATACAATCTAATCCTCGATAACTTTTGAAATAACTTAACGTATTATCATATGAGCATTTCAGATAATAACCAGCACTGTAGGCAATATGTTTTTGATATTTTTTTGTTGCCACTCCAACATTATAATCAACAGGTGCTAATAGGCATTCAAAATCAGCATAAATAACAAAAGGAGTTCTTTGTTTATATATATGGTTTTTAAATTGAACATATTGATTTTTAGGGAATGACATTTTGTATTCATTTAATTTGACGCATAGCTCTTCATGCATATTTAATTTTTCGAGTGAATAAAAATAATTTAAGCATCTATCACAAATGAACTTTTTGGTTTTTTTATTATTAAGTTGCATACTAACTAAACGTGAAAGATTTTTTATCAAACAGTAGTGGTAATTAATATTTGATGAATCCACTTCCTCAGTCACTTCAATTGGTAGAGCATCAAAATCATTTAATTTAGGGAAATATTTATCTTGAATTAAGAGTAAATTAACACAGATTTATAATGTTGATAGGAATTTGTACGTTCGGGGTGAATGGTGTTTGGAAACAAAGCACCCATAATCGACCAGTAAAAACAAGCATGATCATTGTTTTTAATATTAAGGCACGCTCGCTTTGTTAGTATTTCATGGGGTAGTTTAATATAGGATGAACCTCCTGAACCCATTTCATATTTATTAATATTTACTTCCAAATAAATTATTTTTTGTAAAGCAAATCCCGATTTGCCCTCGTCGAATTCGGATAATTTATTAAAAATTTTATCACAAACGTTTTCAAAAAACCATGTATGTAAATCTGTGCTTAAATCAATTACTACATTTTTGGTATTAAAATATTTTAATTCGACACATTCTTGCTTAACAAACTCTCCACAAAAAGTTATATTGACTTTAATTAAGGAAAATCTTTTTAAAATTAAATTTATTTTTCTTTTAAATAATATAAAGGAATCTAGAAAAAATTTCTGCACATCCTTGTGCACCAAGTTAATTATAGCACCTGTTATTATTCGTCTTTGAAAACATGAATTCACATTTCTCCATGCAACTCTGTGTTTAATACTAGGGGGTAGATTTAACCCAGAACCGTGGTGCTGTAGGTGAATATTTTGAATAAATATTTTTAATGTTTTTAATTGTAGAATGGTTGTTTGCAAGTTGCGTTGAATAGGAATAGCGATATTACCTACACGTACTAAATTATTACAAGATTTAATATGGAAATTTATGCGCCTTAACCAAATAGTCTTATCTCTTTTTGAAAAATTAGGAAAAATATGTTTTTTAAGTGATCTAAATGATACAATTAAATGTTTAGCCTTCTTAATAATATCCATCATAAATACAAATTATAACACACACTTACGTTCTCAAGCTGTTTCTAATATCTCAAATGTGATCATAGGATGGAGATCACAACCTAAATCCTTCAGTCCACGGTAAACCACTGAATACCTTCCACTAACGAATTGATCAAGGTGAGGCTTGAATGTGGTTGTAACCCTCTTAGGTAGAAATACAGATGTGTTCTCCAATTCCAATCGAACTGTTTCACCAAATTGGGTTGAATGGATGCTTGCTTTGTGGATTGGGTGTGGTACATTCACAGGTAGATCTTTTAGGCTTCTAGTTGTGGTGAGAGTGAGTCCTGTAAGGCAGGTAGCATTAAGACTCTTTAAATCCATCTGGAAATATAACAAATACTTATTGAAAATGAAAATGAAAATATAATAGATCTATTTGAAATATTAAATATTAATTTACGCCGACAAAGAAAGCAATACACTATTTACACATGAATAAGACAAGGAAAGCATTCGAATCGAACTTCCGGCAGTGCGTTGTTAATGTGTTTACCGTCATGCAGCAAAAGACGGTCAATGGCGCGCTGCAGGAAGCTCAACTCGAATGCTTTCCTTGTCTTATTCACATGTAAATAGAGAATTGCTTTCTTTGTCAGCGTAAAATTGAAATAAAATAGGTAAAAATAAAAAGAAAAGTATTAAGACTTTTTAGATCCATCTGGAAATATAAAAAATATTTATTGAAATAATAAAACAGTTAAAAACAAAAAAGAAAATGCAACGATAAAAAAATTTTGTACTTACAATTTTTGAATGTTAATTGGAGTAACGGAAATTGTGTGAGTCACTAATAAATTAGCACTAAACACTGCAACTTGTTGAAATGTTGTAAGCGTACTGAATGCATTGCCAGTTCAGCAAGCTATTTTATAAAAGTGCCCAACGCCCTACATTTAAACATGCAGCTGCACTCTGTAACCGCAAACAAATATTCCACGACATGAATAATATAAACGGCGGTTTCCGTTTTCATAAATGCAAATTGAAAAAATACACAAATTCATAATATTTTAACTATTTATTTAATTGGAAAAGAGCACATTGTTTTTTGATAATTATTTTATAAATGTATCTAGCAGTTAACAAAAATGCAAAAGTTATAATAGAAACTATAATACAGAGGTTTGCAAAATGAGCGTATATTATATAGTCTTTTAAAAATTCGTCAACATCAGTGGTTACGTTTACACCATGAATATATATATTAGTAGCGTTTATGGTAATATTATTTCCATTATTCACTTCCCCTAAGTGCATCGATGTGGTTAGGTTAATTGCAGGCACTGTTGCAGACTCTGTTGTAGTCATCGGCTCCAAACCATCAGCAACTGATTTATTCACTATTTCATTTGAATCTGTTATAATTGTAGTTCATTTTGCAGTTTCTATGATTGTGTTATTTATGAGTTCTAACCTAATTTTAAAGCGATAAATCTTATTCTTTGAACTTGGTAGCATAGCTTGAAATGAGGGAACCATTACTCCTCCAACACTATGTGAAGTATAATATGTCTGTCTCCATATGCCTACTTCTTTATAGCTATCGGTTTCAACTTGATAGGATGCTCTACGTACATTTGGTGGTGCATATATGTAGATAACATTGTTAGCAATTGCAGCCATAAGCGAAAAAGTATAGATAAAGTACATCTTGACTAGTTTAAGGTATTCAAACTACTGCTTCATATTATATGTTGCACAACCTTTTTGACAATATCGACATTTTTCTTGCGAATTTGGGGGGCCATCGAAGTGTACAGTCATCCAAGGACAGTTATAATGTATAAAACATGGCAACTTTATTTGTAATGCAAAATTTTGCGTATATTCATACGGCAATATAGACCAAATATATAAAAAGATCCATGCACTCAACCTTTAGGTAATATTCAAGAGGTAGGCTTTTTAAGAGTTTACTGGAAAGGTCTCTAATACTTTTACCTCCAATGAAATGCTCCACCAAATCTGTAGCACAATTCATGGTGACCTTTTTCACTGACCGCCGCACTATAAATGAGTTTATTACACTATTTACTTATGTCTTTTAACACATTGGCTTCATAAAAGTATAGGTATTCCTTAAAGGCACTAACAACATGCATATTTGCGGGAAAAAACATAGATCTAGACATAGTTGTAATATTTTTAATATGTTCATCTCAGTACATTCGCTATTTTTAGTGGAACAATGCGTTTTAATAATGTCAATTACGTTATAATAATAAGCACAAAAGTTCAGATCTTCTAATGCAGCTATGCGGTGATCAATAAGTTTTGAATTAATGTCAATGATTCTAAGTATATCTGGCTCCGAAAAGTAGAATACTGTGTTGTATTTCAGAAGTTCCAGAACCTTAACACCATCATCATCTCGTATCATTTGTGTTAGCTTGCCAAAGTCTCCACATGGATATAGTATCGGTGTTGCTGCTACAGCCGGATCGTTGAAAAAATCTTCAATTCTTGATTTTATTAGATTTATAAATGTGTTCCACTCATAAGCACTGAACGATATTTTATGTTGCTGATATGTTAAAATAACTGCAGGACTAAAGGACCGAGCTGGACTCAATCCGAATCCTATTACATATGATCCAATCGCATAAGTGGAATGCAAGAGATAAACATCTTCATTTTTGGCTGCAGCCTTAAACTTTTCTAAGATTTCATCTAATTCGCGGTTATAAGTCTCTATATCCGTATCCATATCCATGTCTCCTTCTTCACTAAATGTATGCGAATAATCACCACCTTCATCTGACGAACACATCTTCTAGCACACGTCGCAACTAGTACTGACAAACAACTAACATAACAACCTATTTAAAACCAGTCAGATCTTGTCTACACAACCGCAGAACCTGTATAACATGCTAAAACCGGATGCGGATGTTGTTAGGTTATATCATTTGTTTGATCAATCCAGCTATTGTGTGACTTATCGAAACCCAACCATTTAACATACAATTTATCACCTTTTTTACGTAGTACCTGTTCAATTAAATAAACATCTGTTTGTTTTGTTTTCTGCAATTCTTGTTCATAAAACCCTCCGCTAATAGGATGTCCATTCATATCCTCTAATAAATAGGTTCTTGGATATGTAATATTAATCTTAATTATTTTAAAGAGCTCTGTGCTCCAATTTGGTATATACCTCTTTTGAAACACATGCTTGTATTTACTTGTCCCCAATTTTATATTTGGGGTTTCAGCAACTTTTAAATGACTATAGACAGTATTTAACAATTTTCCCTCATTTTTTATATTAACATCTATAGGCTTCATACGTGTTGTTGAATGTTTTGTATTATTATACGTATCTGTAATAACCGGAAGCAGATCTAACCATTTATGGTTTCCATGTAGAGTAAAATACTTGAATAATTTCCCCTTAATGGTTCGAATTACTCGTTCAGCAATAGAAGCTTTTAACGGACTAAAAGTGCTATAGTGATTTATGTTGTATTTCTTCATTAAATTTTGAAATTGCGAGCCGTAATATTCTTTCCCATGATCTGATAAAAGATTTTTAGGTATTCTTCCAGATTTTTTGAATATAACTTCCATAGCATTTAAGACATCTGCTGCAGATTTAGATTTTAACGATGCAGTCCAAAGAAATTTAGAAAAACAGTCGATGACCACCAATATATATTTATTACCTTTATTTTCTCGACTGTATTGGTCCAACTGTGCTAAGTCGGTTGCAAATGTATCATCTAAGCCGCGCTGGATGAATCTCCTTCTTTTGAATTTAATTCGAGCTGGTTTGTGTAGCTCTCTAACAACCTGTTGCCTAGCTTCAGTAAATTTGGTTTGTTTTTTAACTTTCATTGTTGCTATAGGTGTTATTTATCTAGTTGTTTTTTAGATTGTGAACGTTTATTTCTTAAGACTGGTTATTTATTATTTTTTAGCTAGACCTATGTCTTCTTCAATTACCTTAAGCCTAGCCTCTATGTCTCTAATTTCTCCCCAAATACTGGCTATTTTGTTATCAACATATTCTTGAGAATATATGACCTTTTCTTCAGCAGCATCAATCCTATCAGATAAAGATAATAATATTAGCGAGAGAGGCACTAAATTCACTTCTAATGTTACCTAATTTCGTTTCAAAATTTGCTAGAGTTTGAACTTGCTGGAATGTATTTATTGTTGGAATTTCTTTTTTTATTATATTATCTCTAATTGAATCTATGTATGTCTTTGTTGCAGCATCATGCTCATCCATTGGATTCTTTAAATTACTTAAGCGATGATTTTCAATATCATATGCACCTTGAGGTGTTAGCGGTAGACCTGATTGTATAATTTGCATGGGTTTACGTGTGATGTTCTTAGAATGTGCGGAACGACCGAACTTGTCCATGATTGCTATACTTATGACATAAAATTAGTTCTAGTCATGCTTATATAAATTCAATTACGTCAAGCTCTCTCAATTCTTCTAATATACTCATAATTTCATTGATATTATTTCCGTTTCCAGCATCTTGAGAGGCATTCAGTTTAGCTAGTCTATTCACTAACTCGTTTACGTCATCATAATACACATACTCTTTAGGTTGTTTTGTGTACTTTAATAAACCAGAACCGGACTTGCCTGGAGCTGAATATATTCGTTTTTTATTTAACTTAGCAGCTGCAGATTTTGCAGAGAATAATGGTTGAATATACTGCTTGTATTTTACTGAGTTACTTCCTTTAATTTGACTTGATGGTTTATTATCTCTTCTATGTACATTAGTTTGGTTTAAAATCTCTCGATATTCAGCTTCATCGGTTCTCGTTGGGTCCATGGGTTCTTTCATAAATATTAATTCATATAGCCCCCGAGTCCCCTATATGTACGATTACCTATATTTATATCACCGTTTGTATTAAATGACAAGAGTTCTGACCCCATTTTCCACTTATCTACTGTTTTGTCATGACTCAGACCGTATGTGAGATCAATCTTTTCAGAATTGCGAAAATACTTATCTATATACTCTTGAGCAATAGGAGGATACTGATTTAGATATTCCAAATACCCAGCCGATCGTTCGCTAATAGATTTTTGAAGCTCATTGTCGACTTCTTCACGGTGTTCTTCAAATACATTATCATCAGAGTCATTATCCGCTCCCAATTCTCCTATAAACTTTGTGGTTAAAAATTTCGGTTCCTTTAAGGAAACATCCTCCTCTTTTGTCTCCTCATCCTTCAGTTCCTTCTTTAAGGCATCTTCCTTTTCTGCTTTAACTTTAGTTAATTCAGTGTTTTCTACAATTTTAGTAAGCGGTTCCTTTATGGGGTTTAATATTTTTTTGAGAGCGTCATCTTCTCCGCTTCGTTCCAACTTTAAGGATAAATATTTTTGTTTAATGGTTTTCGCAGCATTAAGAATTTTCTGTTTAATTGCTTTATCTCGTTTACTTAAAACTTTAGGCATGACTGCTACCGCTGCTTTGTTGAGCAGTGTATTATACACTGATAATAGCTTGAAGAGTTAGGGATTTACATAGGTATCAAATTTACTTCTATATCTCCCCTTATTTATTTCGTCATCTTTAACAATAACTAAAAATCCGTATTTTTTATTTTTCTTTCCAGCATTCCGAACAAATTCTTTTAAACGTTTCTAGCGTCATATCTGTGTTTACATGATCGCTATACACATGTTTCAAATTTAAGTCATCCTGTTTTAAATAATATAATCATGTTAGCATTATCTCGAATTAACTGTTTAGGTATTTTTGAATAGGTTTGGCAAAGGTAAAATGAATCAATTTTATTATGCCTGCCCATAGAAAAATAATTCCTTATTTTTTCCTGTTTCTCGCAGCCTATATCATCGAATATAAATATCGAGTTTGGTTTGGTATTTTCAGGATTTATAACCGCATCGTTATCGCTGAATGCGTAATAATTCACGCCGGATACTAGACTTATGGTTTTTTCTAAAAATTTATATTTTTCTTGACTAAGTGATTTGCAATAAATATACACATTTTGAAATTTTAATCCGTTTTTATCGATTAACAAACTTAACATTACGTTGCTTTTCCCTGCATTACTAGGACCACAAATAACAGCTCTAATTGAATTTGGTAGCAATTCGCTATGACGTTTATGTGCTGCAGGATTTTCACATATATCGAAATTGGTAATATTTAGGTTGAGAACTTGTTTTTCTTTTTTCATCTTATAAAGGGTGTTTAGTTAAGTATAACCTTAGTACTAATGAACACCTCAAGAGGTGCAGGTGTATTAAATACCTTAATCAATAAGCTACCGTTCGAACTTCATTTACCGGGTTATTCTTATTGTGGACCAGGTACCCGTCTTAAAGAACGATTGGCTCGAGGTGACCAACCAAAAAATAAATTGGACAGTTATTGTAAGGACCACGATATCGAATATTCAAAAACATCCGACCTAACAAAACGTCATCAAGCTGATAAAGTATTACAGGAGCGAGCCTGGAAACGAGTTACAGCTGTCGATTCGAATTTAGGAGAAAGGAGTGCAGCTTGGATTATAACGTCTGCAATGAAGGCTAAGCGAGCACTTGGAGCGGGTAATAAGAAGTTAAAAGCAAGAAAACTAAGAAAAATAAGAAGAAAGAGACGGAGAAGGGCTAAAGCAACTAAAGGAAAAACATCGTTTAACTTGGGTGTTGTTAACAGCCAAAAAAAAATATGAATAAATATAAGGAGAGTGGTTCCTTGAAGGATAGCATTAAAGGTGCCATTAAAGCAGCTCGATTATCTGTAAAAAATATTGGAGGAAAGAGAAAAATTAAGACTCCTAGAGTTATCCGGGTGCCGAAACTTGGTGGAATCCTCCCCCCTTATTCCTATTTTTGCAGGGTTAAGCGCACTGGGGGCCCTGACGGGGGGAGTCGCCGGGTTGTCCAAAACGATAATTAGCGCCCGAGATACAAAAAAAAAAACTTGAAGAAGCAAAGAGACATAATGAAACAATGGAAGCTATTGCTCTCGGAAAGAGTAAAGGGCAGGGACTATATCTTAAACGATATAAGACTGGTTATGGATTGTATTTAAAGAAAATGCCAAAAAACTTCCATTAAGGTTACCCAATCAACCATTATCTAATATTAACATCGAAAAACAAGCAAAACATTTGAAAATACCCAACTTTAGGGGGGTGTTTATGAGAGACAATTTACCTGGAACTCCATGGAAGACTGAATATGGTATAATTAATTTAGATAAATCTGAAGGAGCTGGAACTCATTGGGTGGCCTATAAAAAATCTGGAAACAACGCTGTTTACTTTGATAGTTTTGGAAATTTAAATCCTCCAATGGAAGTAATTAAATATTTAAAAAATTGTACTATATATTATAACTTTGATCAATATCAGAAGTTTAATACCTACAATTGTTGACATCTTGCACTAGCTTTTCTTTACAATAAATCCTTATAAGTACATAACGTGTTTAATTTTTGTTAGTAATGTCTCAAACGTTTACATTGAAGGGTCGTTCTAGTTGCCTAAGTATTGACATTAGCCCGCCAATTGTACTGGATTCGAGGTTTAATTATTCCTTAGCCCTCATTGCACTGAGCACCTGAAACTCTATTCCAAATATAGAACCTGGAAGTGATAAATTTTATTATACCAATTCGAAGGGTGTGGAGAAATTTATAAATAATCCAACAGGAGCTTATGAGATTAGCGATATTGAATCATTTCTTATTAAACAGTTGGATATCAACGAGGGTGGAACTGCTATAAAATTTCGCTTGAAACCAAACAACAATACTCTCAAGTCTGAACTAAGGTGTCTTTATGGTGTCGATTTCAAACCTAAAGATTCCATTGGGAAATTATTAGGTTTTTCTGAAAAGTACCTGCAACCAAATACAATATACGAATCAGATCTTCCTGTGAATATTATTAAGGTTACTTCTATACGACTTGAGTGCAATATCGTCTCTGGATCTTATTATACGAATCATCCCTCTCATACGGTATATGAGTTTACACCGGATGTTGATCCTGGATATAGTATAATTATAGAACGAGAAATTTAATTTATTTACCTGTAAATAAATCCAGTATTGATAATATAACTGTAGATTTACTTGATCAGAATTCAAACCCGATAAATTTTCGAGGTGAAGAAATAATTATACGGTTGGAGCTAAAGAAACATGGGCTTAGTGATTAATAATCGCAATTTAGAAAATTATTTAAATTAGCGACAGCAACCAACCAATTTCAGTCTATAATCAGACGCTAAGGCAATCGCTCACGTCCAGGAGTCTATTCCAGTTACAATCTATAGCAAAAAGGTATGGCTATCGTATCAGAAAAATTTCAAATATTTCGCCAGGTCAACGCAGATGAATCAATCAGTCGAGAAGAATGGCATAGTTACCATCCATTTACATCTTCATTTAACAATAACGATGAAATCGAAATAGTAATCAACCAGCTGGATACTTTTATGGATATTAGCGAAGCTGTCCTTCATATAGAAGCGTCCTTTACTGAGGAAGTTACCGCAAATAAAACGGGAAAATGTAAGTTAACAAATAATCCTGGAGCATTCTTATTTGAAACGATTACATACGAACTGAATGGGATTGAAATTGAGAAGGTTCGAGATCCAGGTCTTATCAGCTCCATAAAAGCAATGTTATGTCTTAATGAGCAGGAAAGCAAATCTCTTCATGCAGCTGGATGGAAATGGCCTACAGGTGTGCTGGTAACCTTTGTTGGTACTGCAACTGATGAAAATGGAAATTTCAACTTATTAATACCTCTACGGTTTCTTTTCGGTATATTTTCAGACCACAAGGGTGTTATAATGGGGAGGCAAAAAATTAAACTGGTTAGGGCGAGAGTTGATGAAAATTGTTATGCAAATACCACTGGGGATAAGAAGGCTACTATAAGTATTTCATCAATTGTGTTAAAAGTTAAACATGTCTACCCTAACGATGCTATTAAACTTAAGTTATATGAAGAAATAGCCAGTAATCGGTCCATTCTTATGCCGTTTAGAAGCTGGGAAATTCACGAATTGCCTACACTTAGATCGGCAACGAAAGATATTTGGATGGTGAAATCAGCTTACGAAAGAGCTCGATATGTCATCGTATTTTTCCAACGAACCGAATTGTACATATTTTGACAATATAAATATTACCGATGTAAGACTTTATTTAAATTCAGAAGTTTACCCATATGAATCACTTAATTTAAATTTTAATGATAAAAAATACAGTGAAGCTTACAGAATGTATACAGAGTTCCAAAATACATATTTACAAAAAACCGTTTTGCGAACCATTATTAAGCTTTTCAGACTTTTTTTCACATGCTCTATTCGTGATTGATTGTTCAAAACAAAATGAAAATCTCAAATCTGGTATCGTCGATGTAAAAATAGAATTTCAAAGTTCTGAACAATTCCCAAAAGATACTCGAGCGTATTGTATAATTATCCATGATCGAGTAATAGAACACTCCCCTCTTACTGGAACTATAAGATCCATAGTTTAACAAATTAATTTTCAATACCATGAAGACTGTAGTGGTCGACGTACAGGGCTACGTAACACCGAAATTTGAAGTAAAGGAACTAGTAATTTATGATGGGAAGAAAATAAAATCATGGATTTTTAAACCGAAGACCTTATACAGAAATTTATCTGAAAATTTAAAGAAAACAGCTAAATATACCTTTTATTATATTCGCGGCATTCCATACAATTCTGGCTGCATGGAATATAACGACCTTAATCGAATACTCAGAGACGAATTATCAGATGTTGGAGTTATCTACGTTAAAGGGCATATAAAAAAAAAGAATTCCTGTTGGATTATTACTACCAGAATGGTTGCACGGCTCATCCTGATATAATAAATCTTGAATATTCAAACATACGAGTACCAAAATTAGATAAGGATTATATAGGTCAATGCAATTACCATAAGCTTGCTATGTGTTCTTGTAGTGTAAACAATGCTATAACTTTATACAATTATATTACAAATAAATAGATTTTCAAAAATGTGTGTTTTTATTTTTCAAACCTGTTTACATATTAAAAATTAATTTACGCTAGTAGTATATATGGCGGGGTCCGATGACTGCGGATGGCATGTGTCCATCCTGAGCCTACCATTACCCGAAGAATGACCTTGAAAGAGCCGAAGAATGACCTTGAAAGAGCTGAAGAATGACCTTGAAAGAGCTGAAGAATGACCTTGAAGACCTGAAGAATGACCTTGAAAGCCCTGAAGAATGCCCTTGAAAGATCTGAAGAATGACCTTGAAAGAGCTGAAGAATGACCTTGAAAGAGCTGAAGAAGTGTTCAATGACGTCACATTCCAGTGGCTGTTGATCAGTGCCCTTTTGGCATCATTGGATGTCTTGAAGCTTAAGAGAGATAGAGAGAGATTAGGTGAGCCTCGATGTGTTGGATAATCTTCTGCAAGAAGAGTTCTTCACTGCTGACGTCACACATACATACGTCACATATCCACACACGTTAGGTTGTGGACTTGTATGAATTTAAATATAAATAAAAAAAGCAAATGTCTATAGCAGGATTCGAACCTTTATTTCCCATACTGCAAAACCAGCGCCTTAACCCACTGAGCCACAGAGGATTGTTACGAGATAGTGTTAGTAAAGGTATCATATTAAAAAAGATCTTACTCCTAGTAGTAGTCTTTGGATGCTGGTATAATTAAGTGACGTAAACAAATGAGATATTGATGTTTTAAGAAGGTAAAAAAAAGTGTATTTATTTTTGGTGGCACCTCGATGGCATGTGTCCATCCGAAGCGGCGTACCAAGACCTGAAGACGAAGAAGAAGAAGAATGATGACCTTGGAAGAGCTGAAGAATGACCTTGAAGTGTAACATGAAAAAAAGTGTGTTTATTTTTGGTGGCACCTCGATGGCATGTGTCCATCCGAAGCGGCGTACCAAGACCCGAAGAAGAAGAAGAAGAATGACCTTGGAAAAGCTGAAGAATGACCTTGAAAGAGGTGATGAAAAGTGCAAGAGTGAAAGAACTTGGGTGTGTTGTTAAGAAGAAGATAAGGGTGTAAATAAGGCCAAAAAGTCCTTATTTGGAAAAAAGGGTTGGTTTTTAGGGGGTAGTTTTTTAGGGGTAGTTTTGGTATGTTGTAAAAAAGGCAAAAATAAAATTTTTCTTTGAGAGGGTAATTTTCCCAATTTTTTTGGGGAATTATTTAAATGAAAAAAAGTCTGAAGTGATCTAGCTAGAATACGAACCGTCGACCCATGTGATGGAGTTCTGTTGTATTAGCATTTCGGCTATTGAAGCTTCGTGAAATAAGGAGTAACTAAAAGGTATATATAAAAAAAAGAATTGTTTGTTGGATAAGTAAAAAATGACTTGTTTAAGTTGGGAAAAAAGTTGTAAATTGAAAAATTTAGAAATAAAATAAATTTTTTTTTAACTAGTAGAACTTATAATATTATTTTTTATTTTTTTATTTCCTTGTTATTCTAAGAGAATAGCCGATTGTCGTTTTGTTTTTTTTGCCTAACTTAATTTAATAATAATAATAATAATAATAATAATAAAATTTGTTCTGACTTGTCCTAACTTGTCCTAACTTGTCCTAACCTGTCTGTCTCTGTGTTGAGAGGAGGAGGAAGTGTGGTGATATGACTTTATTTTAACAAACAAAACAAAAAACAAAACAAAATGAAATGAAATGAGCCTAGCCTAGCCTCGCCTCACCTCATCTGTATAAAGCAAAAAAATAAAATACCCGATTCAATTTTTTTTGTATTTATTTTGTCCTTATATAAAAAAAAATGAAATGAGCCTAGCCTAGCCTCGCCTCACCTCATCTGTATAAAGCAAAAATAAAATTGGTTTCTTCCCAATCGGTGTACCAAGGTGAATAAGAGTAGTATACTAATAAGTTTCGCCATTGCATATTCTACATTTGTTTTGAACATCCTGAAAAAAAAATTGTTTGGCTTGTTAAGAGGGTAATTTCCCCTATTTTTTGGTAAATTATTTAAATTTAAAAAAAAAGTGCTTGTGATGGCGTTCTGTTGTATTAGCATTTACGCTATTGAAGCTTCGTGAAATAAAGTGTAAATGAAAGGTATATATATAAATCGAATTGTTTGTTGAATAAGTAAAAAAAAATGACTTGTAGAAGTTGGGAAAAATGTTGTAAATTATAAAGTTTAGAAATAAAATAAAATTTTTACTAGTTGAACTTATATTTTTTTTATTTCCTTTACTAATAAAATATAGATTAACCTATTCTAGCCCAAAAAAAAAATTCTTTCTTATATTAATTTGCTTCTAAAAGTACAGTGTGTGTGTGTTTTGTCTGAAAGATTTGTTTGAATAACTACTACTACTTGACATTTGTCCTAACTTGTCCTAACCTGTTTGAGGAATAAAAAAAACCAAAAAAAAAAATTGAAATATTTACTAGTAGAGTAAGCTGAATCTTTTTTTTCTTAATATTAATTTAGTTTTGCTTTGTTTTTTTAAAATATAAATTAGCCTAACCTGTATATATTTGTTGTTTGTTTTTTTTGGGGTAAATAAAATACACAAGTATGAGCAGATTTAAGAAAATATATATTAAGAATATTTATTTTGTTAAAAAAAAATTATCTGTTTCTATTTCGTTCGTTGGCTTTCGATTCCTCTTCTTTCTTTACTGGAAGCATACGAAGTGTAACTCGTTAGTTGGTAGTTCTATATTATGTAGTTTTAATTTGGTTTCCTATAGGAAAAAAAAAAATGAGCAAGATAAGCGAAAAGAGTAAACAATTGGTTCCATGTAGTTTATATATAAAAAAAATCTCCTTTATAAGAAATAAAGGTCAAAATTTGTTGAGTAAAAAAAATGCATTGTAGAGTATGGTATATTTCTATGCGAGAGAGTTTGAACTCGTTGAATTTGCCTTATTTGAGTGAAATCGCGTTGTTATTAAAATGGGTTTCGCTCGTTTCTCCTATATCGTGATAAAATGTAGGAATTTTCCATACGACGCTTGTCTTAACCTGTCTGAAGAAGTCACGTGACCATATTGCCAATGACATCATCACCGAAAATAGTCTGTTTTCCAAGAAAATAATAATAATAATAATATAGCCTAGCTTGTGTAAACAAAAAAAAATAGGATGTTTTACTTTATATTTGAAATTTTTACTAGTAGAACTTTATTTTTTTCCTTTACTAATAACTAGATTTGTTGTTGTTGTTTTTTGGGTAAATAAAACACACAAATATGAACAGATTTAAGAAAATACATATATTAAGAGTAAAGAATAATTTTACATAATAAAAAAAAAAAAAGTTATAAAGTGTTAATATAAATAATTTTATTTTTTGAAAAAAAAAAAATTATCTGTTTCTATTTCGTTCGATGGCTTCTCTTTCGATTCCTCTTCTTTCTTTACTGGACAAATACGAAGAAGGTAAATGTTTTGCACCATCTTTTGTTTTAAAGAAATCCTTAACTTCACATGTCAAACATTTTTTTGATTATACAGGTCTGTTTCACCTTTACATTTGGGACATTTTACTCTTTCAATAACTGGCATTTTTTTTTGTTTTTTGTTTTTAATGTTCTTTCTGACTCTTGTTTTTTAAAATTAAGTTTATATATTGATACATCTCACCCTTATATATATAAAATCTTTTCCTACTGCTATTATTACTTACTATTCATTATTCTTATCGATCCAACTATTGTGTTTATTTTGACAAAAAAAAAAAAATAATAACAAGGTGTTACTAAAAAATAATTTCTAGAGTTGTTGCTGTTTTATAAAATACAAGTAAAAAACTGAAATATACCTTGAAAAAAAAAAAGTACAATTTACTCCTAATAAATAGCTGTAAATATTAAAAGAAAAAAAAAACTAAAATTTGCCTTTAGCAAGTGAAAATTGGTATATTTCCAGTAAAGTATATATTTTGATATTTACTGCGTAATAGTTTAAAAATAGAAATGACGACATGATATAAAGATGTTGAGTGAATACATTGACAAGTAGTCCATTTCTTATTTTTTTTTAATGGAATGCAATTAAAAAAATAATTACGTTTACATAAAGTTGTTTGCTTATAAAATATTGTGATTGTTTTAAGTATTCAGTGGTGATTACAAAACAAAATGTTATTTTTTGCCTTTGTTTTTCTATAACTAATAAAAAAAATATTTATAAGAGGAAATATAAAAACAAAAAACACAAAGTTAAAGGTCTTTTTTCATTTTTTTATTATAAAGTATAGGGGTTCTTGAAGAGATACATTTCCACTTGTTTATAATTATTTAGAGCTTGTTTAAAAGTCTTTTCCTCCTCTTCATCTGTTGCTTCGACTTGAATGTATCGAGCTGGTAGCATCCATGTGATATCTGATAGTTTTATGGGAGGAATTTCTTCTTCAATGTGAACATGGACCTGTTCCTTTTGTATGTATATTTTTTGAACACCACGTCTGAAAAAATTAAAATACATGTTGTAAGGAAATCAGAATAAAGAAGGAATTTTAGTATGTCCTTTTTAAAGAAAAAAAAAAAAACGTCTATATTTCTTAGGAGATGTATAGTGAAGAGAATAATGTTAAGAAAATTCTGAATTATTTTTTTGTAAAATTCACTAGAACACCATAATATAGTAAAAACCAAAAATACTCACTTCAATAAATTTTTGAGTAATACATATAGCATATTGATGGGAAGCACATTTAAATCTTCGGATTCAAAGATATATAAAACCATTTTGTTTACTAAAAAAGTAAAAAACAGTTAAAAAAATAACTATGAATATTTACGACTCTAAGGAAGAATAAACTGTCGACTGTAGTGCGAGTGTGTTACATAAATAGCTGTATCTTTTAAATCGCTATATAATTAAAGGTTACAAATTCATAATAACAATGTTGCAAAACATTATTTTTTTACGTATCATTACTTATCATTTTATTTTTTTAATAGAGTACTAATACTACACAAAAAATACTCACTTGAATAATTTTTTTTTATAATACCAATATATCCTCTACTGTTAATTTAAACACATTAACCTGTTTTAATAATAATATTACTAATAATGATGATGATGACTGAAGAAGAATATATTGAAGATTTGAATAGAAGACATGATGAGTTATTAAAATTATTTGAAGATAGAGAAAAAGAAATGGAACAGGAAAGTTTCGAAGATTTACCTTTAAATATCTGGAGAGAACGATTGTTAAAAGAACAACAAGAAGAAGAAGAAGAAGAAGAAGAAGAAGAAGAAAATGTACCTCTTGCAATATTGCTAGAGAGATGGTTCTTAGAGCAACGAGAACAAGAACAAGAAGAAAGAAGTTAGGTTATATAACATTATAGTATATATATTATTTTAATAAAAGTCTAATAAATAGATTTATTTCTCTAATTGTCCATTTGCGTACTATTTTACAATAAAGTCTAGGTATCCTATTTTTTTTAAATTTAACTCAATACTACTAAAAAAAAAAACAAAAAGAAAGTTCAAACAAATATGTTAATTGTTTAGCGACATGTAGAAAAAATAATAAAAAATTAAAAGGAAAAAATTCTAACCTAAGTAGTAATAGTAATAGTAGTAGTAGTAATTAGTGTTATTTAGTACTATTTTATATTCATATTTATATAAGAAAGTTAGTAAAATTCTTTAAGTTGTTGTCTATTTACACCTATAAATCTTAGTAAACAATTTTTGGAAAAAATAGTTTAAAATGTTATTAAAATTCTTTAAGTTGTTGTTGTTGTCTATTACACCTATATATCTTAGTAAACAATTTTTGGAATAGAAATAGTTTCTTTTTTAAATACAGTGGAAACTAATCAAAATATTTGTGTATTGTTTTTTAAATTTATTTTCAGAGTCTCAGTGTCTTGAACGGTATATAAAATAAAATAAAAGAAAAAAATATATAAAATAAGAAAAAAAACTTACTGGAAAAAGTTGGTCTGATACCACTTTATTGGGAATTTTATTGGAAATTTTATTTTTTATCTTCAGTAAATACCACCAACGTGCATGGAGTATCAGACTTTCTTTTTTTTTAACTAGATTGAAACTGAACTGAAAACGAACTGTGGTGAATAAAAAAAAAAACACCAGCTTATTGCATACTTTTAAAAAGTTGTTATTTTTTAAATTGCTATATATTTTTACATTAATTGGGTACATAAAGGTAATTATAATCTTAACAACAATGTTGCAAAACATTATTTTTTATGCGTCAATACTTATCATTATTTACAAACTTGCAAAAGTCATTATTATTTTAATGGAGTACACCATAAAAAAGGTAATTATAGTCTTAACAACAATGTTGCAAAACATTATTTATTAAGTACTAGCACTTAAATATAATGAGTTTTATAACAACCCATTAATTACAAGCCTGTCTACTAAATAGTACTAATTATCATAAGTGCATATATAAACAGGACATATAAATAGGACCATTTATCAAGTTAAATTATCCTAACAGTACAGAATTTTCTAAATAAACATAATTTCATATAAAATAGTATACAGTAGTGAATAACAAGTGTTAGACAAAGTTTCCTCCGAAGCTGTCCGCAAGACTGAATTGGTAATTAGATTACTTAATATTATTATTTATATCTGAAAGCAGCAAGACAACTGTGTGTGTGTGTGCTATCTACAACGAACTCACTATTTAACTAACTAACTGTTAATCTGGAGGCTGGGTACGATGCATTGATCATAATTGTTTATCGTTGCATTATCCAAAAAATATAAATTTAATTGCTACTTTACTACTTACTATATACTACTTTACTAATAACTATATAAATTCGATAGCAAGAGAGAGAGTTCAGTAAAAACAGATAAGAAAATTCAAAATTTACCAGATAAAGAGTTGATTTAAATGCATTGCGAATGTAATAATTTAAACACAATTTACCGTATATCGTTGTCGTAACGTTAAATGTTTTTTTTCTTAAGTTACTATAGTATTATTATGAAACGAATGATATAATTAAACTTTGTTTCCAAAAGAATTAAGATTTGAATAAATAAATAAACTAAAATTGCCTGTAAATAAAGAAAAAAAAAAACTATAAAAATATGACTAAATCATAGAGTTCTTTATTTCCAACAATTTCGATAATTATATAGTAGTTTTACATTGGATAATGCACAATGCCATGGATTAATATTTTTATGAAAATAACACTCTGGAATCATTTTAAATTGACTTAATTTAGGTTCTTGTTGAATGGGAATGTGGTGTATGTAGTCTTCATTTAAGAATTTCTTTAAAATATTTACTTTTGCATTTCCTTTGACATAAATTCGATATGGAGTTTGATAAATTTTCAATACATCTTGTAAAATGTTCTCGATATCATTTATTTCAACAAATCCACTTGACCAACATAAACCATGATATTGTTCTGACCAATCAACCAATTTTTGATCTTCAGCAGATAACATAGTTCTTGAGAATGGTGGTTTAAATAAATAATTTCCACAACGAATACCATCATAAATTGCCAATTCTTTGGACACATATCCAAATGAACAATTATATCCCTGAATGTCAATAAACACATCTGATTCAATCATATTGAATGACTGAATAAAACTGAATACACATAGGTATATATATATATATATATATATATATATATATATATATATATATATATATATATATATATATATATATATATATATATATAAATATATATATTCATTTTTGATGTATTTCTCATACTTCCCAAGTGTAAAAATCATTTTAAGCCCTAGAGATTTTTCACCGAGGATGTTTTTTTTTTGTATAATTGCAATATATTTGTTGATTTGACTGATCTATTCTTAACACATAAAATATATGAGTTTAATAGAGTAGTATATTAGATAAATGGTAATTTTCCAATTTAAACCATTTATACTGATAAAAATGTGTAATTCGCATAAATGTATTCATAAAAAAAATCAACTGCGTAGCAGATGATTAATAGAGAGATTATTTACTGTTTTTAATATATAAACAAGTCTTATGCCAAGTCAATTACAATTTTTGTTTATAGATTCGCTAGCTAGTTTGATGAAAACAAAAATGATCTTTTTCATAGTTGAATTAACAGATGATAATTTATTTCTAGACATATTGCATGTGTTACTCAAAGCGTTCTTCTTCAAGTGGGTATTTTTTTTACTAATCACATCTCTATTATTTTCGGAAAAATTTCACTTGTTTCTCGTCTAACATATTATTATTATTATTATTATTTCAGAGATAGTCTGCAAATAAATATAGTAAAGGAAATGATTCATATATACTTAGAGAAGGAACCGACACAAAAAGAATGGGAGCAATTTGATAAGTTTCTGGGGAAAATAGTTTTTTTATGAAAAAATATGTATTTAGTCTCTTAAATAAATCCAAAAAATCTTATAAACAATTTATTTTATATCTTAACTACCAATTTACTAGGTTACACTATCTACTAATCTGGTGTTTGTACTACTTATCAAATTTTAAACCATTTATTGTACATTCAATAGATTTTCATCAACATCTCATCTGGCAAATTTTGAACTTTCTTATCGAATAGGACCTCTCGTTCATACATGTAATAATGTTTTGCAACATTGTTGTTAAGACTATAATTACCTTTTTTATGGTGTACTCCATTAAAATAATAATGACTTTTGCAAGTTTGTAAATAATGATAAGTATTGACGCATAAAAAATAATGTTTTGCAACATTGTTGTTAAGATTATAATTACCTTTATGTACCCAATTAATGTAAAATATATAGCAATTTAAAAAATAACAACTTTTTAAAAGTATGCAATAAGCTGGTGTTTTTTTTTTATTCACCACAGTTCGTTTTCAGTTCAGTTTCAATCTAGTTAAAAAAAAAGAAAGTCTGATACTCCATGCACGTTGGTGGTATTTACTGAAGATAAAAAATAAAATTTCCAATAAAATTCCCAATAAAGTGGTATCAGACCAACTTTTTCCAGTAAGTTTTTTTTCTTATTTTATATATTTTTTTCTTTTATTTTATTTTATATACCGTTCAAGACACTGAGACTCTGAAAATAAATTTAAAAAACAATACACAAATATTTTGATTAGTTTCCACTGTATTTAAAAAAGAAACTATTTCTATTCCAAAAATTGTTTACTAAGATATATAGGTGTAATAGACAACAACAACAACTTAAAGAATTTTAATAACATTTTAAACTATTTTTTTTTCCAAAAATTGTTTACTAAGATTTATAGGTGTAAATAGACAACAACTTAAAGAATTTTACTAACTTTCTTATATAAATATGAATATAAAATAGTACTAAATAACACTAATTACTACTACTACTATTACTATTACTACTTAGGTTAGAATTTTTTCCTTTTAATTTTTTATTATTTTTTCTACATGTCGCTAAACAATTAACATATTTGTTTGAACTTTCTTTTTGTTTTTTTTTTAGTAGTATTGAGTTAAATTTAAAAAAAATAGGATACCTAGACTTTATTGTAAAATAGTACGCAAATGGACAATTAGAGAAATAAATCTATTTATTAGACTTTTATTAAAATAATATATATACTATAATGTTATATAACCTAACTTCTTTCTTCTTGTTCTTGTTCTCGTTGCTCTAAGAACCATCTCTCTAGCAATATTGCAAGAGGTACATTTTCTTCTTCTTCTTCTTCTTCTTCTTCTTCTTCTTCTTGTTGTTCTTTTAACAATCGTTCTCTCCAGATATTTAAAGGTAAATCTTCGAAACTTTCCTGTTCCATTTCTTTTTCTCTATCTTCAAATAATTTTAATAACTCATCATGTCTTCTATTCAAATCTTCAATATATTCTTCTTCAGTCATCATCATCATTATTAGTAATATTATTATTAAAACAGGTTAATGTGTTTTAAATTAACAGTAGAGGATATATTGGTATTATAAAAAAAAATTATTCAAGTGAGTATTTTTTGTGTAGTATTAGTACTCTATTAAAAAAATAAAATGATAAGTAATGATACGTAAAAAAATAATGTTTTGCAACATTGTTATTATGAATTTGTAACCTTTAATTATATAGCGATTTAAAAGATACAGCTATTTATGTAACACACTCGCACTACAGTCGACAGTTTATTCTTCCTTAGAGTCGTAAATATTCATAGTTATTTTTTTAACTGTTTTTTTACTTTTTTAGTAAACAAAATGGTTTTATATATCTTTGAATCCGAAGATTTAAATGTGCTTCCCATCAATATGCTATATGTATTACTCAAAAATTTATTGAAGTGAGTATTTTTGGTTTTTACTATATTATGGTGTTCTAGTGAATTTTACAAAAAAATAATTCAGAATTTTCTTAACATTATTCTCTTCACTATACATCTCCTAAGAAATATAGACGTTTTTTTTTTCTTTAAAAAGGACATACTAAAATTCCTTCTTTATTCTGATTTCCTTACAACATGTATTTTAATTTTTTCAGACGTGGTGTTCAAAAAATATACATACAAAAGGAACAGGTCCATGTTCACATTGAAGAAGAAATTCCTCCCATAAAACTATCAGATATCACATGGATGCTACCAGCTCGATACATTCAAGTCGAAGCAACAGATGAAGAGGAGGAAAAGACTTTTAAACAAGCTCTAAATAATTATAAACAAGTGGAAATGTATCTCTTCAAGAACCCCTATACTTTATAATAAAAAAATGAAAAAAAGACCTTTAACTTTGTGTTTTTTTGTTTTTATATTTCCTCTTATAAATATTTTTTTTATTAGTTATAGAAAAACAAAGGCAAAAATAACATTTTGTTTTGTAATCACCACTGAATACTTAAAACAATCACAATATTTTATAAGCAAACAACTTTATGTAAACGTAATTATTTTTTAATTGCATTCCATTAAAAAAAAATAAGAAATGGACTACTTGTCAATGTATTCACTCAACATCTTTATATCATGTCGTCATTTCTATTTTTAAACTATTACGCAGTAAATATCAAAATATATACTTTACTGGAAATATACCAATTTTCACTTGCTAAAGGCAAATTTTAGTTTTTTTTTTCTTTTAATATTTACAGCTATTTATTAGGAGTAAATTGTACTTTTTTTTTCAAGGTATATTTCAGTTTTTTACTTGTATTTTATAAAACAGCAACAACTCTAGAAATTATTTTTTAGTAACACCTTGTTATTATTTTTTTTTTTTGTCAAAATAAACACAATAGTTGGATCGATAAGAATAATGAATAGTAAGTAATAATAGCAGTAGGAAAAGATTTTATATATATAAGGGTGAGATGTATCAATATATAAACTTAATTTTAAAAAACAAGAGTCAGAAAGAACATTAAAAACAAAAAACAAAAAAAAATGCCAGTTATTGAAAGAGTAAAATGTCCCAAATGTAAAGGTGAAACAGACCTGTATAATCAAAAAAATGTTTGACATGTGAAGTTAAGGATTTCTTTAAAACAAAAGATGGTGCAAAACATTTACCTTCTTCGTATTTGTCCAGTAAAGAAAGAAGAGGAATCGAAAGAGAAGCCATCGAACGAAATAGAAACAGATAATTTTTTTTTTTCAAAAAATAAAATTATTTATATTAACACTTTATAACTTTTTTTTTTTTTATTATGTAAAATTATTCTTTACTCTTAATATATGTATTTTCTTAAATCTGTTCATATTTGTGTGTTTTATTTACCCAAAAAACAACAACAACAAATCTAGTTATTAGTAAAGGAAAAAAATAAAGTTCTACTAGTAAAAATTTCAAATATAAAGTAAAACATCCTATTTTTTTTTGTTTACACAAGCTAGGCTATATTATTATTATTATTATTTTCTTGGAAAACAGACTATTTTCGGTGATGATGTCATTGGCAATATGGTCACGTGACTTCTTCAGACAGGTTAAGACAAGCGTCGTATGGAAAATTCCTACATTTTATCACGATATAGGAGAAACGAGCGAAACCCATTTTAATAACAACGCGATTTCACTCAAATAAGGCAAATTCAACGAGTTCAAACTCTCTCGCATAGAAATATACCATACTCTACAATGCATTTTTTTTACTCAACAAATTTTGACCTTTATTTCTTATAAAGGAGATTTTTTTTATATATAAACTACATGGAACCAATTGTTTACTCTTTTCGCTTATCTTGCTCATTTTTTTTTTTCCTATAGGAAACCAAATTAAAAACTACATAATATAGAACTACCAACTAACGAGTTACACTTCGTATGCTTCCAGTAAAGAAAGAAGAGGAATCGAAAGCCAACGAACGAAATAGAAACAGATAATTTTTTTTTAACAAAATAAATATTCTTAATATATATTTTCTTAAATCTGCTCATACTTGTGTATTTTATTTACCCCAAAAAAAACAAACAACAAATATATACAGGTTAGGCTAATTTATATTTTAAAAAAACAAAGCAAAACTAAATTAATATTAAGAAAAAAAGATTCAGCTTACTCTACTAGTAAATATTTCAATTTTTTTTTTTGGTTTTTTTTTATTCCTCAAACAGGTTAGGACAAGTTAGGACAAATGTCAAGTAGTAGTAGTTATTCAAACAAATCTTTCAGACAAAACACACACACACTGTACTTTTAGAAGCAAATTAATATAAGAAAGAATTTTTTTTTTGGGCTAGAATAGGTTAATCTATATTTTATTAGTAAAGGAAATAAAAAAAATATAAGTTCAACTAGTAAAAATTTTATTTTATTTCTAAACTTTATAATTTACAACATTTTTCCCAACTTCTACAAGTCATTTTTTTTTTACTTATTCAACAAACAATTCGATTTATATATATACCTTTCATTTACACTTTATTTCACGAAGCTTCAATAGCGTAAATGCTAATACAACAGAACGCCATCACAAGCACTTTTTTTTAAATTTAAATAATTTACCAAAAAATAGGGGAAATTACCCTCTTAACAAGCCAAACAATTTTTTTTCAGGATGTTCAAAACAAATGTAGAATATGCAATGGCGAAAACTTATTAGTATACTACTCTTATTCACCTTGGTACACCGATTGGGAAGAAACCAATTTTATTTTTGCTTTATACAGATGAGGTGAGGCGAGGCTAGGCTAGGCTCATTTCATTTTTTTTTATATAAGGACAAAATAAATACAAAAAAAATTGAATCGGGTATTTTATTTTTTTGCTTTATACAGATGAGGTGAGGCGAGGCTAGGCTAGGCTCATTTCATTTCATTTTGTTTTGTTTTTTGTTTTGTTTGTTAAAATAAAGTCATATCACCACACTTCCTCCTCCTCTCAACACAGAGACAGACAGGTTAGGACAAGTTAGGACAAGTTAGGACAAGTCAGAACAAATTTTATTATTATTATTATTATTATTATTATTAAATTAAGTTAGGCAAAAAAAAACAAAACGACAATCGGCTATTCTCTTAGAATAACAAGGAAATAAAAAAATAAAAAATAATATTATAAGTTCTACTAGTTAAAAAAAAATTTATTTTATTTCTAAATTTTTCAATTTACAACTTTTTTCCCAACTTAAACAAGTCATTTTTTACTTATCCAACAAACAATTCTTTTTTTATATATACCTTTTAGTTACTCCTTATTTCACGAAGCTTCAATAGCCGAAATGCTAATACAACAGAACTCCATCACATGGGTCGACGGTTCGTATTCTAGCTAGATCACTTCAGACTTTTTTTCATTTAAATAATTCCCCAAAAAAATTGGGAAAATTACCCTCTCAAAGAAAAATTTTATTTTTGCCTTTTTTACAACATACCAAAACTACCCCTAAAAAAACTACCCCCTAAAAACCAACCCTTTTTTCCAAATAAGGACTTTTTGGCCTTATTTACACCCTTATCTTCTTCTTAACAACACACCCAAGTTCTTTCACTCTTGCACTTTTCATCACCTCTTTCAAGGTCATTCTTCAGCTTTTCCAAGGTCATTCTTCTTCTTCTTCTTCGGGTCTTGGTACGCCGCTTCGGATGGACACATGCCATCGAGGTGCCACCAAAAATAAACACACTTTTTTTCATGTTACACTTCAAGGTCATTCTTCAGCTCTTCCAAGGTCATCATTCTTCTTCTTCTTCGTCTTCAGGTCTTGGTACGCCGCTTCGGATGGACACATGCCATCGAGGTGCCACCAAAAATAAATACACTTTTTTTTACCTTCTTAAAACATCAATATCTCATTTGTTTACGTCACTTAATTATACCAGCATCCAAAGACTACTACTAGGAGTAAGATCTTTTTTAATATGATACCTTTACTAACACTATCTCGTAACAATCCTCTGTGGCTCAGTGGGTTAAGGCGCTGGTTTTGCAGTATGGGAAATAAAGGTTCGAATCCTGCTATAGACATTTGCTTTTTTTATTTATATTTAAATTCATACAAGTCCACAACCTAACGTGTGTGGATATGTGACGTATGTATGTGTGACGTCAGCAGTGAAGAACTCTTCTTGCAGAAGATTATCCAACACATCGAGGCTCACCTAATCTCTCTCTATCTCTCTTAAGCTTCAAGACATCCAATGATGCCAAAAGGGCACTGATCAACAGCCACTGGAATGTGACGTCATTGAACACTTCTTCAGCTCTTTCAAGGTCATTCTTCAGCTCTTTCAAGGTCATTCTTCAGATCTTTCAAGGGCATTCTTCAGGGCTTTCAAGGTCATTCTTCAGGTCTTCAAGGTCATTCTTCAGCTCTTTCAAGGTCATTCTTCAGCTCTTTCAAGGTCATTCTTCGGCTCTTTCAAGGTCATTCTTCGGGTAATGGTAGGCTCAGGATGGACACATGCCATCCGCAGTCATCGGACCCCGCCATATATACTACTTACGCTGACAAAGAAAACAATACCCTATTTACACATGAATAAGACAAGGAAAGCATTCGAATCGAACTTCCGTCAGTGCGTTGTTAATAACTTAATGGAAATATGTGTTTGTCATCATGCAGCAAAAGACGGATAATGGCGCGCCGACGGAAACTCACCTCGAATGCTTTCCTTATCTTATTCACATGTAAATAGGGTATTGCTTTCTTTGTCAGTGTAAAATTATTTTTTTACATATTAAAAAATCATTTTTACGCTGACAAAGAAAGCAATACCCTATTTACGCATGAATAAGACAAGGAAAGCATTCGAATCGAACTTCCGCCAGTGCGTTGTTTACCATATATGTGTTTGTCATCGACATGCAGCTAAAGACGGTCAATGGCGCGCTGCAGGAATCTCGACTCGAATGCTTTCCTTGTCTTATTCACATGTAAATAGGGTATTGCTTTCTTTGTCAGCGTAAAATTAATTTTTTACATATTAAAAATCATTTTTACGCTGACAAAGAAAGCAATACCCTATTTACGCATGAATAAGACAAGGAAAGCATTCGAATCGAACTTCCGCCAGTGCGTTGTTAACCATATATGTGTTTGTCACCGACATGCAGCAAAAGACTGTCAATGGCGCACTGCAGGAAGCTCGACTCGAATGCTTTCCTTGTCTTATTCACATGTAAATAGGGTATTGCTTTCTTTGTCAGCGTAAAATTAATTTTTTACATATTAAAAATCATTTTTACGCTGACAAAGAAAGCAATACCCTATTTACGCATGAATAAGACAAGGAAAGCATTCGAATCGAACTTCCGCCAGTGCGTTGTTAACCATATATGTGTTTGCCATTATCATGCAGCAAAAGACGGTCAATGGCGCGCTGCAGGAAGCTCGACTCGAATGCTTTCCTTGTCTTATTCACATGTAAATAGGGTATTGCTTTCTTTGTCAGCGTAAAATTAATTTTTTACATATTAAAAATCATTTTTACGCTGACAAAGAAAGCAATACCCTATTTACGCATGAATAAGACAAGGAAAGCATTCGAATCGAACTTCCGCCAGTGCGTTGTTAACCATATATGTGTTTGTCATCGACATGCAGCAAAAGACTGTCAATGGCACACTGCAGGAAGCTCGACTCGAATGCTTTCCTTGTCTTATTCACATGTCAATAGGGTATTGCTTTCTTTGTCAGCGTAAAATTAATTTTTTACATATTAAAAATCATTTTTTTTTACGCTGACAAAGAAAGCAATACCCTATTTACGCATGAATAAGACAAGGAAAGCATTCGAATCGAACTTCCGCCAGTGCGTTGTTAACCATATATGTGTTTGTCATCGACATGCAGCAAAAGACGGTCAATGGCGCGCTGCAGGAAGCTCGATTCGAATGCTTTCCTTGTCTTATTCACATGTAAATAGGGTATTGCTTTCTTTGTCAGCGTAAAATTGATTTTTAATATGTAAAAATATTAATTTACGCTGACAAAGAAAGCAATACCCTATTTACATGTGAATAAGACAAGGAAGGTATTCGAAGCGAGTTTCCTGCAGCGCGCCATTGGCAGTCTTTTCAATAAAAATACTAGATGCCGCTCCTTGTACTAAAATTGAATTTAATAAAATGAGATGAGACTAGCCTTACACATGAATAAGACAAGGAAAGTATTCGAATCGAGTTTCCGCCTGAAGCTATAGACGTCGTGCATGAGATCATCCGCACGTGGTTTTTAATTTTATAGCATAATAATATGTGATGGTAAAAAGGCTGAGGTGAGTTGGACTATAGAGGAAATATAATATTCATTTATTTATTTATTTATTTATTTAATACAAATATAAGTTAATGTAACATCAACAATAGGATTTACACACTTGTAGATGGTGGGGTGAGCTTAACGAGTGACACCTAACATATTTTCTTTTTATCTAAGTATTCTTCAATGGCAGTTTCAAATTCAAGATAACTTAACCTTCGCAATTCTTTTAATAAACTCAATGCAGATATGAGAAATGAATCGTCTTTAGTTTCTAGATAATTTTCACAATCTTGCACCACTTTTCCAAGCCCCTCTATAATTTCACTAAGCCATTCAGGATAATTTTCAAGATTTTCTTGCAATTCTTTCCTAACATGATCAGGATAATTTTCAATATTTTCCATCCGTTTAGAAACTTCATACATATATCCCTTTGGAACACATTTCACATCACTAGCACAAAGGTTACGTAGTCGTACTATTAGCGAATTCATGATAATATTGTTGTTAATACACTGAGAAGCAATCTGTTACTAAAGCTATGTATGTATGGAGAACCAAAATCCAAACCCAAATTCCATTTCAAGGTCAAGTGGCGTCACTGTGATGACCACACCAACATATGTGCTACTCTTAGGTCTGTCATCCGAAGATACACCCCTCACCCTCACATTGGTCATCACCAGTCAAACTCCTAGTTGAAATTACCTACACCTCTGGTCAAAATATTAATATTTAATACTAGCAGCGACATCTAGTATTTTTATTGGACAACTATAGTAGATTTGTAAGGGGGATTCTACGCCAATAAAGAAGTTTAGCATATTTTAATTAAAAAATATTGTAAGCCATGTAAAAAGGGTATGGTTAAAAATAACGTTAACTTTAACGGTGAAAATGCGGAAGAGGTTTAATAAAGTGGGAGGCGGAGCTTCCATGGGCGTAGGTAATTTCGTCTAGGATGTTAAAATTTCAGTCGGATGTGCGTTGAACAATAGATAGATGGATTGAACTGCTGTCTGTCCGTCCGTCTGTCTTTTGACAGCTGACAGCTGCCAACTGTCAGCTGACCGTTAACAACCAATCAACTGTCACCTGCCACTTCAGATTGATCAGCTGACTGTCTGTCTGTCCGTCCGTCTGTCTTTTGACAGCTGACAGCTGCCAACTGTCAGCTGACCGTTAACAACCAATCAACTGTCACCTGCCACTTCAGATTGATCAGCTGACTGCCTGTCTGTGTCTCTGTCACACCGGGTAGATACACTAGGGGGATTCTACTCCACTTTAGGCCCTTTGGCACCGTCGTTTACAGCGCAAGTCACACGTGTCAGGTCAGAACTGGCAACGCGAAGCGGCGTTGCCAGACCTGACCTGCCACGCCTGTGACTTGCGCAGTAAACGACGGTGCCAAAAGGGCCTAAAGTGGAGTAGAATCCCCCTAGTGTATCTACTATCAGCATCTTCTAAAATATCTTGAAGGATTCAACATTATTACCGATAATCAATATGGCCTTCGTAAAAATAAATCAACAGATCTTCTGGCTTATGTAACACACGTTTGGAACAACGCAATTGAACACTTTGGAGAATCTCGAGCTGTTGCTCTTGACATATCCAAGACATTCGACCGTGTTTGGCACGATGGGCTGTTGGCTAAGCTTCGCCCTTATGGTATGTCTGAAAAGTTCTGTTTGCGGCTCTCATGTTTCCTCAGAGAGCGTTCTTTACGAGTGGCAGTCGACGGATTTCTTTCTAACACCTTCACTATCAACGCCGGTGTACCTCAGTACCTCAAGGTTCCATACTGTCTCCTACTCTTTTTCTTATTTACATTAACGATCTGCTGGAAAAGACCGAGAATCCAATCTACAGCTTTGCAGAGGACAGTACGCTTATCTCTTCATTCACTTTGAACGCTCGGACATCGGCTACTCAGACGAATATCCGCAGACAGCAGGAAGTCATTCAACTTAACAAAGACCTGGAAGAAATTTTATTTTGGGTTGACAGTAACCAAGTGGAAGTTAACGCTACAAAAACCCAGGCGGCAGTTTTTTTCTAAAAAAGTTAACGTTGCTGAACTCGACATAGTTATGTCGGGGCACACCATTCCTCTAACGTCGTCACTCAATTTATTGGGCGTTTATTTGGGAGCAAATATGGCCTGGCATGAACATGTTGCAGACATAGCAAAGAGAGCTTCTCAAAAGTTGGGAATATTATTTCGAACCAGAAAGCTTTACACTCCACAACAACTGTTAATTCTTTACAAAGCTCAAATTCGACCAACTATGGAATACTGCTAACATGTTTGGAACTCCGCTCCCAAACATACACTGCATTTGTTGGATTCTATTCAGAGAAGAGCTGTTCGTCTGATTGGAGACCCGGAACTGACCGCCTGCCTTGATTCGCTGGAACATCGAAGAACGGTTGGCGACTTGAGCCTATGCTACGAGTATTTTCATGGAAAGTGTTCGAAGGATGTGGCCTGCTTAATTCCTCCCAGAGCGGTGCATGTTAGAAGTACAAGTCGCGCTAATACTTCACATCCGTATGAGGTCCAGCTTGTTACTCCTCGTACAACGCTTTTCAAGCAGTCGTTTATATGGAGAACATCATCCCTTTGAGATAATTTGCCCAGGACTGTGTTTCCCACCGAGTACAATTTACAGCGATTCAAGAACAACGTGAATCGCTTTTTCCGCACACGTGTCGCTCCTGTAGCGCTTTAGGGTCTTCTTCCCTGCAGCACGTGTGCTAGACCCATAAAAAAAAAGCTGCATTACTGCTCATTGGCTGGATCTGGGGTTCCTTAATTGGTCAATTATCTGAGCCGTAATACTGCTCGAACAGATTATCCACTCTTCAACCGCAATACTGCTAACTGCAATGGATCCCCAAATCCTAAGGACGTATTCGTAGTAAGAGTCCCTTTTAGTTGGTCGTCTATACCTCCATACAGCGTACATAGAACATCAATCCTCCAGCTGTAATTCTGCTCGCTGTAGTACGTCTCCCGGTACAAAAAACGAAAAGTCAGTCTCAATAACGCACAATTTCTGGGTCAGTGGTTTCTTATTGGGTCAATACCCGCAATACTGCTCGAACAGATTATCTACCCTTCAGCAGCAATACTGCTCGCTAAAAAGGATCACCAAGCCCTAAGGAACGGAAACGTAGCTGGTGCAAAGTCAGGCGGTTTTGGTAACTAAAACTACTTACGGAGTACTGGAGATCGACAGATCGGAAGCCGAATTCTGGTTTACGACGGTCGGTCGTTTGCAAAAGGAGGCCTATAATGGTTTTTTGCCACCTGTCCACAGTAAACCAGGTAGAAAGCGATGTTTCACAGACTTGGTGCCTTACAAAGGTACTGGAGATAGCGGTGTATTACTGCGGTACTAATTATCTATTTATTCTATCTGCTAATTAACGCAATTTTAAGAGACGTTTCAAATTAAATTATATATCCTAATTCAGTGTAACTAAATAGCCATAAACCAAAACGATCTCCTTAAAAATGAAAATTTTAGTACTTCGTAATATATATATATATATATATATATATATATATATATATATATATATATATATATATATATATATATGTATATCTATATATATATACATATATACGTATATATATATATATATATATATATATATATATATATATATATATATATATATATATATATATATATATATATATATATGTATATACGTATATATATATATATATATATATATATATATATATATATATATATATATATATATACATACATATATATACACATACATATATATATATATATATATATATATATATATATATATATATATATATATATATATATATTGGACCTTCATCAGGGCACAAACTGAAAAAGAGATAACGAAGCAACCAATAAAGAAAATTAGGCATGAAGAATTGGTGTTGTTAACTCAAGTTTTTAATTATTAATTTTAATTATTAATTTTTAATTTGCAATTTTTAATTTCAATCTTACAATTATTAATATGGAACTATTGTAATTTAAAAGTATTATTACTCTAAACAATCATAAAATATTATTATTATTATGAAGAAATGTCAAAAACAAAATTCGAGTGACTCACATGTAGCATGCAATTTAATCTAACAAGAATGACCATAAATAACAATCGCCATAGCAAAGACCAACACTGAAATAAAACAACCACTATTCACTAACATATTAATATAAAAACATGGCATTTACAGCAGGGATGCCATTAAAAACGTTGGATGCTGAAAAATCAAAATTAATTAACCACCTGCCATCTCAAAGAAAAGTGACAATTTTGACAGGGCGCTGACAAAGGACGACCACCTGACAGATGTAAGGGATCACTCAAAATGAATAAAAGGAAAGGTTAAACAACCAGGAAAGGACCGGTTCAGTACAAATTAGGTACTACGTCATATAGTAAAATTTTGGTATGAAAGGAAAAGGTATCCAATGGGAACGCAAATTTTCGCTGTTATGGTAATTAAGTGACATATAGAGGAAACGATTTTTCTTCATCTGGGGGGAGTAGAACAAGGAAAAAGGAGGCGGCACGTGGAAAGGGTTTTTCATTAATTGGAAACATACTAATCAATTTATTATTATTATTGTTATTATTATTAATGTTATTACAAATAGGAGTGTAATTATAAAGAATTTCAGGGGAAATCAAGAAAAACATGTACTTAAACAAGATGGTACCCAGAGGGCAACATGCAAAAGGACAGAGCTGTAAGCTACCAAAGCGAAAAATCTATTATGACGAGTATGACGACCCAGAGATATTATGCGAGGAATGAAGATCACAAGAAAGAAGAAAGCTGTATATGCTGCTCAAGCCGTCAAGATCAGTTCTTTTATTGATATTTTGGGGATTCTCGTTGATATAGCACATCTCAAGAAATTCTCTTTTAAGAAGGTTTTTTTGGATATGAAGGATTTTCGGTTCTCTGAAGTTGAAGGAATGTCCATTATCAACAGAGTGAATCGCCAGTGCACATCTTTGTGGATGACATCTGGTGTCGCTTTTATGTAATGCGATGCGACGGTTGAGAGATTGTGATGTCTGGCCAATATATACAGCAGGACAATCAAGACAGGAAATGGAATAGACAATATCTGACATAGAAAGAATGGGTAGAGAAGATTTCAATTTGCTAAACAAGCGTATTTTCATATTCGTATATATTTTATATATATATATATATATATATATATATATATATATATATATATATATATATATATATATATATATGTATATATATATATATATATATATATATATATATATATATATATATATATATATATATATATATGTATATATATATATATATATATATATATATATATATATATATATATATATATATATATATATATATATATATGTATATGTACGAGGCATGTTTTTTAAGTAAGTACCGTTTTGGAATTAAAAAAAGACGTGCAAAGATATCGCTATAATTTTATTTTTTACATGAAAGCCTGTACCTTAATCTACTTTTCTACATAATTTCCGTGAATATTGAGGCACTTGTCATAACGTGGCACCAGTTTTTGAATACCCTCCTCATAAAATTCTGCCGCCTGACTTGTTAACCACTGTATCACAAATGTTTTGACTTCGTTATCGTCTTGAAGACGCTGACCACCCAGGTGCTTCTTCAAGTGCAGGAACAAATGGTAGTCGCTGGGCGCCAGATCAGAGCTGTATGGAGGATGATCTAGAGTTTCCCATTTAAAAGATTTGATGAGATCTTTGGTCCGATTAGCCACATGTGGACGGGCATTGTCATGCAGCAAAACGATACCCTTACTCAACTTGCCACGTCTTTTGTTCTGGATTGCACGACGCAGATTGTTCAATGTCTCACAATAAGACGCTGCATTGATTGTCTCATTACGAGGCAGAAACTCCACTAGCAATACTCCTTTTCTGTCCCAAAAAACTGTGCACATGATTTTGCGGGCAGAAATTGTTTGCTTAAACTTCACTTTTTTTGGGTGATGAAGAATGTCGCCATTCCATGGATTGTTGTTTCGATTCTGGTGTGACGTAGGCCACCCATGTTTCGTCACCAGTAACAATTTGGTCTAAAAAATGTTCACCTTCATTGTGGTACCGCTCAAGGAAAGTCAATGCACTGCCTAAACGTTGGGTTTTGTGCAAATCCGTCAACATTTTTGGACCCCAACGTGAACACAATTTCCGGTAATTCAAGTTCTCGGTCACAATGCGATACAAAACACTACGAGAATATTGAGGAAAGCAGTCGCACAATGATGAAATTGTAAAGCGTCTGTTTTCTCTCACCTTTTCGTCCACTTTCTGCATCAAATCTTCATTAACGACCGAAGGACGCCCACTCCGTTCTTTATCATGCATATTTGTGCGGCCATCTTTAAATGCTCTCACCCATTTCCTTACCATTCCATCACTCATAATGTTTTGTCCGTAAACTTCACAGATCTCACGATGAATATCGATCGGTTTTACGCCTTTAGCACTAAGAAATCGTATAACAGCCCGTACTTCACAATCGGCGGGACTCACGATTGTCGGAGGCATCTTAAACACTCAGTAAACAACGTATACAATGAAGAATCAGACTGTAATGGCGTCAGTGCGTAGACATGAGATGTAGGTTACCAGCGCGCATGCGCGGAACGCCGACCGTATCGCTGCGGCGGCGGAATCGCAAAACGGTACTTACTTAAAAAACATGCCTCGTATATATATGTATATATATATCAAAAAATAAAAGTAGCCCTTTTACTGTCAAGGAAGCAATCCAAATGTACATAGACGCAGATCTAACAAGAGAACAGTAGGAAATCATAAGAAGGACGAACAAACATATTTTTCCGTGTTATAACCTCCTACGAAAGGATAAAAAAAGTGTTACCCACCACCGGAAGCGTGCAAGATAACTAGCACTAGTGCGGAAGCTCAATTACAGCCCTTGGTGGATCTTACTGTTACACGATTGTCCGACTACCTAGAGGAGGTATTGCAAACATTAAATGAACAAAAACGGAATACCCTGACTATGATTCATAAATGGGGTTGCGATGGATCATAACAATCCCAATACAAACAAAAGTTTGACAGTGATGCGTATTCGGATAGCAATATATTTCAAAGTTGGTTCGTGCCTCTAAAATTAGTGTGTGGAAAAAAATAATGAAAAAACCGTGTAGGGGAATCCAACACCGTCTTTTCCGCGTTTTTGTCAGCCAATAAGACTTCGTTTTATCAAAGAGAGTACTGATGTCACAAAACAAGAGATTAACTATGTGAATAAATTAGTTGATTCTCTCATTCCTACTGAGGTTGATTTGGATGAGAAAAAGTTTATAGTCAAACACAAATTTATCATGACAATGGTGGATGGAAAAGTGTGTAATGCCGCCACTGGAACCACAGCAACAAGCCGGTGTTATATTTGTGGTGCAATCTCAAAGGATTTTAACCGATTGGATATAACAAAAGAAGTTAATCCCGAGGCAGTACAATTCGGTCTCTCAGTATTACATGCCAGGATAAGATTATTTGAGAGTGTCCTACATCTGGCTTATAAACTGCCAGTAAAAAAAATATAGAGAAAGAAAAACAGAGGCTGAAAAGGAACTCGAGAAAGAGAGGAAACTTGAAATCCAGATCCGGTTTCGCAATGAAACCGGGTTATTGGTCGATATGGCAAAGGCAAATTTTGGAAACACCAATGATGGGAACACCAGTCGAAGATTTTTTGAAGACCCGAAATTGACAGTAGAAATAACGGGCCTTAGCTATGACCTGTTATATAGGTTAAAAGGGATTTTGGGGACAATCTCAAGCGGACATAAAGTCGACCCAGAAAAATATGACAAGTATGCATCAGAAACTGCTCGTCTATATGTGGGCCTCTACCCGTGGCATCCCATGACACCCACGATGCACAAGATACTTGTTCATGGCGCAGAGATAATAAAAAATGATTTGTTACGAATTGGGCAGCTGTCTGAAGAAGCCGCAGAGGCAAGGAACAAGTCTTACCGACAAGATTTTGCCCGAAAGTTTTCACGAGAAAGCTGCAACAGGGACATTTTTAATTGTTTACTTTTAAGTTCCGATCCTTTGTTGAGCAGTATGAAGCGAATAAAGAGGATAAAGGCACATTCATTCCTACCAGAGACGCTAGAAATGCTCCTGCCTGCAGAGCCGAACCCGCTGTGTTCTTCTGGAAGTGAAGATGAAAATACGTTTTTGTGGACGACAAAATATGATTGTTTATAGTGTATTTTTAACCCTCGACGCAAAAGAGGGGTGTTCTAAGTTTAAATTTTACATTTATTTTATAAATAAATGTTTTCATTTAAAATATTTTATTTTTGGTAAAATTAAGTTTCGTTTTTTTTTATTTTTTATTACAAATTAAGTAATTTTATGCAAAGTAACTGATTAATTTAACTTGGTAATATAATTTAGTATACAATAGAACCGAAAAATAACTTTGGCCGCTTAGATCGTTCAAAGACCCCTATGTGCGGCTGTTTTCGTAGAAGCAGTCTGATGCAACCTATCGTTCCTTTGAGGTATAGAAGATTCATTTTTGATTGATATATATATATATATATATATATATATATATATATATATATATATATATATAGATATATATTATTGATGTTTTCTTAGAAGCCGTCGTCTGATGCAATCTGTCGTTCCTTTGAGGTATAGAAGATTGATTTTTGATTTGTTTTCAGGTCTCGTTTGAATACTGTTCTGTTTTTATAGCACTGTTTTAATTGTCGGTGTACCGTATCCGTTCTGTTTTAGTGTATTTAAATTGTTGGTTAACTCATCTTGCCTGTTGATGATGTCAGTTTAACGAAAAGATCTCGAGATTAGGTTATTGGCTACTGCTTTTAAATGTGAGGGGTGGTGGAGTACATTAGCATATACATATCTGTTGGTATGTATCAGCTTCCTCCATACTGTGTGTTTAAGATACCCACCTGCAGTCGTCTGTACAAGCACGTCTAAGAGGGACAGTTGGTTATTTGTTTCTAGCTCCAGTGTAAATCTGATGTTCTAGTATAAGAAATTCAAGTGATTTGTGATTGATTTGTGGAGTTCTTGTGTTCCAGGCGGCCAAACAACAAATATGTTGTCAACATCCGAGCCTAGAGTTTTGGCTCTCGGGTAACTTTTCTTAAAGCCATTCTTTCGAAGTCGGTCATAAAGAGATTGGCTATGACTGATAATATAGACGAAGCTATGGCGTCCCCTTCTACTTACCTGTATATCTGGTTTTCAAATAAGAAGGATACATTTTTCAGTCAGTGTCTGGCAAAGTCTTTTATGTAATCCGGGGGATGTTGGTTGCATTACGTTAGAGGGCTTCATCGGTTGAAATTCCAGGGTACAAGGACATCGACATCGAAGCTTGCTATCACGTTGTATTCTTCTAGATTTAAGGTATTGAGAACCCGGTTACAGTCTTCAAACTATGATATATATATATATATATATATATATATATATATATATATATATATATATATATATATATATATATATATATATATATATATATATATATATATATATATATATATATATATATATATATATATATATGTATATATATATATATATATATATATATATATATATATATATATATATATATATATATATATATATATGCAAGATTAAGTATCGAGTAGCAGCAACAAGAGCGCTTGAAAATGCCAAATGAGATTTTGGCGAAACGTCGTGCAAATTCATTGTTAGACGAACGGATTGAGACCCGGAATGTATTACACTCCATCATCAGTGAAACCTCTATTGTAGGATATTTCTCATTGTCTGTAAGTGGTCGCATGGCTGGTAGGAATCTAACTTATTTTTTAATCTATTGGAGATGATTTTAGTCAAAAGTTTATAAATATGAGATAGTAAGCTAATCGGGCGATATTTGCCTAACTTCCTGAAATGTCCCTTTTTGTGTAGAAGTATTACTTTTGATGTATGCCACAATGTTGGTATTTTGCCCGTTCATAGACACATGTTGAAGAGTTTCACCAATTCTTGTTTTAAGTCCTCTCCGGCCTCTAATAGCATTTCCGATAAAATACCATCAGGACCTATTGCTATCTTACGCTTCGCTTCCTTCAATGCATTATTGACCTCCTCTGCAGTAACTTCTAGCAATTCTTCCGAACCTATATTTTGTATTTTCTTTTCAGTAAATATATATATATATATATATATATATATATATATATATATATATATATATATATATATACATACATACATATATATATATATATATATATATATATATATATATATATATATATATATATAATATATATATATATATATATATATATATATATATATATATATATATATACATATATATATATATATATATATATATATATATATATATATATATATATATATATATATATATATAGCAGTATTATGTTCTTGGGGTAAGCGGTCTTTAGAAAAGAACTATAAAAGTTTTGGACACCTTTTTAGTATTTTTGGGATTAAAAGTAAAGAGCAACCCTATTTTATATGTAACATTAAAGTTCTTACTGCTAAGTGGTGTGTTCAACAATTGTTGTTTGTGGGGGCACTTTATTACACTTATTCATCAGAAAAAAAAAACAGAGAAAAACTCATCTCTGGGAAATATAATAAATTTTTACTTCATGTTGTTAGAATAGTACTAAGAATTGTGTGGTTGTAAAGTGATTTTAATTTATAAAGGATTTTTTTGTTATGTTTTTTTATCATTTTGCTAAGCGCAGTGTGTTTCTATCTCTTAGTTAAGCTGTAGTTAATTTATATTTGAAAGTAGAATGACGTTGACATTTTGTTTGATCGTTTTAAAATTGAAAAGTTGGTGAAAATCAGTGGGATTATTATCAAAGAGATATGTCAGATATGTTGTAAGGGTTTTCATTTTGACTGCCTATTTGTAATAGATTGGAGAAAATTAAACTCAGATCTTCAATGTCAGTTTTTTTGTTGATCGAGTTCGGTTCAAGGTGGATTTTCACCATCTTTTACATAGGATTTTGGTTTCAGTAAAATTAAATTCATGTGAAAATTGGCTACTATGCTGGGCAAGCGCACAAGAGTTTTTCTTTAATCTGCAATCACTTTTGTAAGAAGTGATTCTGTCTTTTAGGACTCTAGATGTTTGTCCTATATAGATTTTTTCACATTGAGAGCAAGGGATGCTGTAAACTATTTCTGAAAATTTGTGATTTCATCTTTGTCTTTAAGACAAGTGAAAATATTGTTGATAGTTTTTTTGTGTTTAAAAACAATTTTTAAATTAGGTAATTGGTTGAAAAGTTTAGTTGTTTTTGTGGAGATTTCTTTTATGTATGGAAATGAAAAATAACATTTGATTCGGTTTTCAGAGAGGAAAGCACCAATATCCGGCGTAAGATTGTTGTTTTGTTGTACGGGGAGTGTGGTTGAGTTAAATAATAATTTAAAGTGTGTAATTTGCTGGTATTTTCCAGTTTGTTCACGTTTTGTTTTGAGTTGAAAGCGCTTACAATTGTCCGGCTTGTACATTTTTGAAAGACCGTATACGTTGGATTTTTCTCGTGAGGTCAGGTTTAATTTCAGGATCTATCAATGATTCCTTAATTTTCGTTTTGGTAGTCTTTATCAGGTTTGTGATCGGGTTTCGAGATTCTGATTTGTATGATGACTAAATTAGTAGGCTAGTTATTTTGTTAGAGGTGGCCATAGCGTAGTGAGTAAAGTGTCTTCTTTCTACGCCGACGACCTGGGTGCCTACCTCCTCTTGGGAAAATATTAAAAAAAGCCTTTACAGTCGCCTTTCTCGGGAAGGTAATGGCAAACACTCGTAGTATCATGCCTAGTAGAGCCCTCTCACGTTTGCCGTTCGGAGGCGGCATTAAACTGTAGGTCTCCTCTGCCTGTGGAACACTTAAAAAAGGCACCAACCACAGGCAAAGGTGAGGGGTCATCTATGTCTGTATCGAATAAGACGCTTCAATAAGAAGTTATTTTGATGGTGTAGTTCTTTGTGTCCATCATGACTGTTGCGTTACCTTTATCTGCTAATAGTATGATAATGTCTTTGATGTTTTTTAGTTATCAAGTTAACTTGGGGGATTTGGAGCTTTCTAGAATTTGTATTAAATCTTGACGCTCTTTCTCGGCTGCTTCTTTATTCAATCAGGCTAAAGTTAAATCTCCCGTGGCTATTATTTCTTCTGTCGTGACTGTTTTTGTTGTTATGGCGTAGTTGAAGCCTTTCCTTAAAACATTCTATTCTTCGGCAGAAAGTTGATGTTTTAATAGGTTAGGGACTGTTTGACTGGTGCTAGCTGGTGATTGTTCTGTATGTTTTTTTGACTTCTTTTGAATCCTTTGAAGTTTCTTCTTCCGTTAGTTGAGTTTAGCTTGTTTAAATATTTTGTAACGTCAGTTGTTTAGGGTTTCTCTGCGGTTTCGGAGAAGTAAGTGGATTTTATTGCTTAAATAGGGATGCAGGAGCTTGCATTATTCAGCATTTTTGCACGATACGATAGTTTAGTACAGGTTAGATGTAGGTTGCTACTGCGGTATATTGTTAGGGAGTTTGTATTGTTTCCACTTCTTTTTCTCTCAATTGATAGTAGTATTTGGAATTTTTAGAGATCTTCGGATATTAGAGGTGTATAATATTAGTGTGGAGAGATTTAGGAATGGAGAAATGTATTTCGTTGAAGGTTCGTGAATACATTCGTTGATCACTGTTGTTTTGAATTAGTAGTCGTAGCTTTTATTTTAGTTACAAAGCTTTAATAGTTGATATTTAGATTTAGTAGTTATATGTTAGTGCGTAGAAATTCACCAATGGAGAAATATCTTGCTGCTGTAAACATTCATAATAAATATTTTTTTCAAAAATTTACTCAATTTCTTACTATACATTTATTCCGAAGTAATATTGCTAGATATAGTTATTATTATAAATTGCAAAAAATATCATCATTCTTTTGCTACATTTTGCACAATAAATATTAAAAACAATTCAAATAATAGATTGACAAATCCTCCTTCTTATGGTTATTATAATTAATGTCACAGTTTTAATATCGAAGGCGCTACTAATTAGTAATGAGAAATTCCCAAAAAATCTGCTAGACCGGAAGAAGTCGAGAAATATTTTCGAAATTCGAATTGACTAAATATTTACTTCAATTCTCTTCATCAATCTGATTTTGTTCAGGAATATTTCATATCAGTTTGGCTGAGATGAGAGCTTATCTACCTTTCTCAAAGAAATGCCGTTTCCTAAGAAAAAAATTGTTTGATTCAAAACTTGAAAATTATCATCGCTGGTATACACCAGACCGCCTACTATTCCCTATTCTATTTGTTTTTTAAATTAATGATATGTTGGACGAGACTAGGAATCATAAAACGTATTTTAATCAAGCTAGAGGTCAAAAAAGCTTCGGGCGTTAACGAAATATCTGCCATAGGACTCAAAAAATGCGCGAGAGAACTGATACCAGTTTTCTGTTTCGACAAACGATGGAATTCTGCTCCCGTGTTTGATGCTCAGTTCCTAAACATATACTGCATTTGTTGGAATACTGCAGCCGACCTGTCTGCCGATTAGGAAGGTACATCCTACAGTACCATCGAAAATCGAATAGAAATAGAAAATTTCAAAAGTACTAACTTTATAGTGGACTACAAAAAGAAAAATTACACCCTATTACCCACTATAAGGAAATTGTGAAAAATACTTAACACAAAAAAACGAAACTTTTCGGGTAGGAACATTTCTATAACAATCTAATGAAATTCAGGTGATTAGTTATAAACTGATAATAACCCCGTAGCGTAATGTAAAAAAGGGAGAAACTGTAGAAAATAAACGCTACAAGTTAGTGACATATATTATATCAGTAAGAATAGAGTGAGTGCAACATAAAAAGTGAAATAAAGAGAGAGAGAGAATGCTATTAGAAATAAGACGTTAGATTATCAAACCATCAGTAAATTATTCGTACCTGATTAAATCAACTTGAGCTTTTGTTTATAATTTTCCTTAGAAAAATACATAGAAATTGAGCTCAATTATAAACAAAAAACATTGTTTTTTTATGGGTCTAGCACACGTGCTGCAGGGAAGTCCCTAAAGCGCTCCCGGAGCGACATGTGTGCCAAAAAAGCGATTCACGTTGTTTTTGAATCTCACGTTGTTTTTGAATTATCATTAGCTTAGATACCAGCAAATAATTCAGAATTATGTGAAGTTTCAACCGGAAATGATCAATGCATATGTCTACACTGCAGCAAATCTACCCAAAAAGATTGTACATCTACTCTGCTGAAAGGTTCCTAACGTAAGTGGACGAATTCCATATCAGCAGTATAACCCAATCAACAAAGCTGAAATTGGCGTCTAGGAAGGATTATACTACAAAACAGCAGGGTCTATTTAAGGGTCTTAGGGGAATTACATAAGACAGATATTAGTTAGAAATAATTATTTTTTTCTACCTAGTCTTAATTTTGTTTCTAACTCACTGTCAATCTTGTTATTTACTATCTGAGCACATTTTGTAATAGAAACAGAAATTAACAATGATAATGGATTGTCTTTGTTTATTTGTTTAACCAATTAAAAGTATACTGTGAGTTAGGACTGAGTTCAGAAATGTCTTGCAGATAGAGAAGTCGGGAGGAACGATTAAATTTTATTTCTTTTCAATATTATTTTGAGATTTTTTTAAATTTGATTTTGATAATAAAAGAAATTAAAGTATAATTATGCATAGTAAATACTGTAAGTAGTTAAAAGGGCGATGGAAGGTGTAAGCAGGGTTGCTTCATATTTGTCGTCTCATATGTCCTTTTCAGAAATCTTGGAATTAGGGAATCTGAAAATTGTAATATTTTTTTCATTATTTTTGATTTCGCAAGTCTACAAAAAAATATGTTGTTTTGGTGCAGTTTTTATTTATAGTTGATAAGGAAGGTAACACACTATCCAAATGCTGAAATTGCCATCCTAGGCGATTTTAATGTCCACATCATCAACTGGCTTAAATATTCAAATACTACCGACGAACAAGGTCGTGAAGCAGAATCATTTTGAATCAGTTGTGACCTAACTCAGCTTATTGACGAACCAACACGGACCCCTGATCGAGAAGGAGAGTTCGCCAGTGTTCTTGATTTGTTTTTAACCACCAATCCGGAGATTTACACGGTCAGCGTAAATCCGCCGTTAGGTTCTTCCGACCATAAACTACTTTCGACATCGAGTATTCTACCAATCAGTGACAGAGAGGCGCCTCTGCGCCATCTGCTAATTGGGAAGATCTCATGGAATATTTTCGAACTTTCCCTTGGTTAGACGTTTGTTTTCGATCCGACGACCCATCTGACTGCGCCAGGGAGGTTTCCGATGTTATTTTGGCCGGTATGGAGGTTTGCATCCCTTTTTCGATCGAAATCCCCTTCCAAAGGCGACAATGGCGTGAAAATCCTAACACCATAAATCGTAACACCTTTGTTCGTGCCAGGAACAGATGCAAATAAATTATCGACGAAACCAAGGAGGCACACAATCAACGGATTAGAAACAAACTTCTCGCTTGTACCAACAATTCCAGGTCCTTTTGGTCAGTTGCTAAGGCAGTTTGTCAAAATTTCACCAAATCCACCATACCACCACTCACCCGCCCAGATAATTCTATTGCAACGACACCTGTTGAGAAAACGAACTTGTTGGCTGAACTCTTTGCTTCACATTCTACTGTCGATTTTCAAGGAAAAACACCACCTACGATTCCCATGGTGCAGTCAAGGATGCCCGAGATTGTCTTCAGGCAGCGTATCATAAAACGTATTTTAATAAAGCTAGACACCAAAAAGCCTTCTAGCGCTGACGGAATACCTGCCATAGTTCTCAAAAACTATGCAAGGGAACTAACACCAGTTTTCTGTAGACTTTTCAACCGATCCTACAGAAAGGGAATATTTCCTTCCTGCTGGAAATGTGCCACAGTTCAGCTGATACCTAAAAAAGGTAAGATGACCTTGCCAAATAACTACCGACCAATCGCACTGCTTCCAATAATATCGAAAGTCATGGAAAAGGCTATCAATCAGCATCTTCTAAAATATCTTGAAGGATTCAACATTATTAGCGATCACCAATATGGCTTTCGTAAAAATCGATCAACAGGAAATCTTCTGACTTATGTAACACATGTTTGGAACAACGCAATTGAACACTTTGGAGAATCTCGAGCGGTTGCTCTTGACATAAGCAAGGCATTCGACCGTGTTTGGCACGATGGGCTGTTGGCTAAGCTACGCTCTTATGGTATGTCTGAAAAGTTCTGTTTGTGGCTCTCATGTTTCCTCAGAGAGCGTTCTTTATGAGTGGCAGTCGACGGATTTCTTTCTAACACCTTCAGGATCAACGCCGGTGTACCCCAAGGCTCCATACTGTATCCTTTTTTTTTTTTTCATTTATATTAACGATATGCTGGAAAAGACCGAGAATCCAATCTACAGCTTTGCAGATGACAGTACACTTATCTCTTCATTCGCCATGAATGCTCGGACATCGGCTACTCAGACGAATATCCGCAGACAGCAGGAAGTCATTCAACTTAACAAAGACCTGGAAGAAATTCTATCTTGGGGTGACAGTAACCAAGTGGAATTTAACGCTACAAAAACCCAGGTGGCAGTTTTTTTCTAAAAAGTTAACATTGCTGAACCCGACATAGTTATGTCGGGGCACTCCATTCCTCTAACATCGTCACCCAATTTGTTGGGCGTTAATTTGGGAGCAAATAAGACCGGGCATGAACATATTGCAGGCATAGCAAGGAGAGCTTCTCAAAAGTTGGGAATATTATTTCGAACCAGAAAGCTTACACTCCACACTCCACAACAACTGTTAATTATTTATAAAGCTCAAATGCTCCCATGTTTGGAGCTCCGTTCCCAAACATACACTGCATTTGTTGGATTCTATTCAGAGAAGAGCTGTCCGTCTGATTGGAGACCCGGAACTGACCGGCGGCCTTGATTCGTTGGAACATTGAAGAACGGTTGGCGACTTGAGCCCATTCTACAAGTATTTTCATTTGAAGTGTTCGAAGGATGTGGCCAGCTTAATTCCTCCCACAGCGGTACATGTTAGAAGTACACGTCGCGTTAATACTTCACATCCGTATGAGGTCCAGCTTGTTACTCCTCGTACAACGCTTTTCAAGCAGTCTTTTATATGGAGAACATCATCCCTTTGGAATGATTTGCCCAGGACTGTGTTTCCCACCAAGTACGATTTACAGCGATTCAAGAACAACGTGAATCGCTTTCTCCGCACACGTGTCGTTCCTGTAGCGCTTTAAGGACTTCCCTGTAGCACGTGTGCTAGACTCGTAAAAGAAAACACTGTACATCGACAAAATTTATTTTACCCTGTCAACTCTAGTTCACTACCTAACCTCATTTTTTATTTTTAGCCGTCTTAATCGAAAACAGCAAGTTTTACAATAATACTGATAAAATTAATCTTATTATTTCATAATGGCTAGTAAGTTAAGAAGTTGTGTTAGCGATTCTGATAAGTTTTGTTACATTTGTGGTGAATATATTTTAAAAGATCAGCGAAAATTGGTAACAGATACTGTGACTCGTTTGTATTTTACTTACTTCATTATAGAAATTCGCAATCAAGATAAAGCGTGGGTGCCTCATAGTGTATGTAAAATGTGCTTTGAACATCTGCGACAATGGGAGAAAGGTACACGTAAATCTCTGAAATTTGGAGTACCCATGATTTGGAAAGAACAAAAAAATCATCACGACTATTACTTCTGTATGACAAATATGGTTCAATCAAAATTAAAAAATGATAAAAAATTGCCTATCCTCTGATGTAAAAATTTCTTCATATCGCACGAGACAACATATTTGTAATTTTTTATCTTCTGACGAAAATTTGGTATATCGTAGTGATGTGAGCAGTTGGGCTTGGAGACCTATCAGGCAAGTGATTGGCGTCTTCTCATTGACAGCAGTAAACGAAGTCTAAAAGCTGTACTTTTACATAATGGCAACAAACATGCTTCTATTCCGATTGCCCACTCTACTTGTATGAAAGAAGAATATCAAGTGATTTCAGTACTTTTACAGACAATAAAATATGTTGAACATAAATGGGTGACATGTGTCGACTTGAAGATGGTTAACTTTTTGTTAAGACATCAAAATGGCTATACAAAATATCCATATTTTATTTGTTTGTGGGACAGTCGAGTCCAATCAAGACACTGGATACAAAAAAATTGGCTTGTGGGAGATAGTTTGGTCATTGATGAAAGGAATGTGATAAATGAGCCTTTGGTTCTGCGAGAAAAAATCATTCTTCCACCCTGGAACATAAAATTAATGCTAATGAAGCAGTATGTCAAAGTTCTGGACAAAAATGGTCAATGTTTCCATTTTATTTCTTAAAAATTTCCTGGATTAAATACTGAAAAATTAAAAGCAGGCATTTCTGATGGGCCCCAAATACCTCGATTAATTAAAGACTCCACTAATTTTGAGACAGCTAGGACTGAAGTTGATCGACTTGCGTGTAAATCTTTTGTAGAGGTTGTACAAAATTTCCTCGGAAATTACAAGGCTGAGAACTATGTACGGTTAGTTGATGAAAGGCTTCATCACTTTAAAAATTTAGGCAGTCGTATGAGCATAAAAATACACTACCTTAATAGTTACATAGATCATTTTCAACATAACCTAGGAGATTTGACCTAAGAACAAGGAGAACGTTTCCACCAAGATAAAAAAACGATGGAGAACCGGTATCAAGGCAGATGGGACCTTCATATGATGGCAGACTATTGCTGGGGACTTAGCGAGATTTCCCAAGATAGTTTCACTCTAAAAAGCTCTTAAAAAAGAATTTTGTCATGTAGAATGGTAAAATAAAGCCATATTTTTGTAAAAATGCATTTACTAGAACTGATACAAAAAAAACAGTAATATTTTTGACATCGCCTTATCAGACTTATTTAAAATCAGGTCTAAAATCATAGGCACCAAAATGTGTGTAGGCCAGCGTTATTTATGGTCAAACATATTAGTTAATAATTATTAATGTAGAGGAGAGAGTTAAATGGGTTGTCGTATTATAAGTCATTTTCAAGGTTCGTAGAATCGAAGAATCTAAAAATTGTCTTATTTTCTCTTAATTTCTATTTTTAAAAGCAATACCCGGTTTCCACTGTAAATCCCTATAAAGATCTTCTCCAACTGAAACTTTTTTGTGATTAATATCTTACCATAAAGTACCAATCATTTAAAATATGAACTGCATTGAATTCAGTTATTATATAATGAACTACGTGTTTGCAAGAGAAGTAGCAGGTAAACAACTTTATGAATTCCTTAAATTAGTCGCACAGCTGAAAGTTCAACTTAAAATAACACCTGTTAAATTTTTAAAAACAGATCGATCATTGCTGTTTAGTAGTCTACATGTGTATTTGCATTTGTCGTAAACCGAGTTGGCTTCGCAACTTTTTGTTATCACGAAACTAACTGAAATATGCTATATTATGATGTAACCATATAAGGGCAGAGACATCTGAAAAAATCAAAGTTGGTTTTGTAATCTCGGAACTTTGACAACTGACAAATTTTTTGTTTCAACAATAAATATCAAGAGCAAGATTTTTGTAAATTGACTGAAAATTCTACGTAACGGTGTAACCGTACAGAGATAGTAATCAAAATATATCCTAATTGTCTTTATAACCTATCAAATTAGACAGGTGGCGATTTTTGGAAAGCGTATTTAGCTTCTTCATAAAAATTAGGTACTTTAAGAGAAACCCACCAAAAAAAAATAATCTATTTTTTTAATACGTAATTATTGTAACCACTTTGAGGGGACGATTTACCTAATTTTCTAAGGATTGTATATTTCTTAAATTGGATTTTAATGGTGTTCTCATATACCATACCATTTAAAGAAATCCAGATTGGCTCTGTAACCTGTCAAATTTGACCAGTGATAAACTTTGTGATTTGGCTTCCTTATAAAAGATTAAATTTGGTAGTGAAAGATTTTTTTTTCAGAAATCAAAGAAAAAATCTTCAATTCACTTTGCGCCAAGCGGCTTAAAAACTAAAGCGGAAATGTTTGGATATACAGTGGCGTGCAAAAGTTTCCGGCCAGTGACATTTCGTACTCTAATTTACTAAAAAAAAAGACTAATGATTTTTAATCATTATGAGATGTGAGTATGAGATATAGGAAACAAAATAATACACTAAAAGAATATTATTTATGTTTGTGAATATATTTATTATTATTATTCTTATATTTATATGTGCAAAAGTTTCCGGCCACATAATATACATTGACGCAGTAGGACGTTCAAAGACGTATTTACGAATAATAGCGCGTTGAATGTTCACATTTAGTTCATAGAAGGTCGTGGGAGCATAAACACGGCTCAGCATATGCAAATCCAAATTCGTGAGAGAGTAATAAAATTTTCAAAAGAAGGAAAGTCTTCTCGTGAGATTGCTTCATTATTATCGACAGGTAAATCAACCGTGAACGATATTGTTGTAAAATACCGTTGTGGATATAGTTTAAAAGATCGTCCACGTAGTGGAAGACTAAGAAAAACGTCTAAAAAAGTAGATCGTATCATTAAACGCAAATCAACTGCGGATGTCAAGAAAACTGCTGCCGAAATTGCACATGAGCTAAAGGATGAAAACCTAGCTAATGTTAGTCGTAGTATTGTGACACGAAGACTACATGATGTGGGACTTTTTGGCCGTTTATAGAAAGTTTTAAGACTACGAATCTCAAAATAAATCAGAATAAGTGTGCGGCTGGGGCATCAGAAGCATCTCTGGATGAGCAGCAACAACAGAGGGGATGAAGCCACGATATAATAATATTATATTAACTTTAATAGTATTACATCGTTGCTGTTTACTCAGGGATGTTTTTACTGGCCTGGCTGCTCACTTTTTGATTTACATTAAGTTTCATTGTTTTATGACATAATGCTTTAGTCTATCGTACCAATAAACTACAAGAAACTTAGAAGACTAAAAGACGTATTAAAAAGAAATATTCGAATCAATAAGCTCAAAGGAACTATAATGAGACTAATAGAAAGCAAAAATATATAGCAATTTGGCATCGGAAAACGTCAAAACACGCTTGGAACCGGATATGATATTAGAGAACAAGAAGTGTTTTATTCCAGTAGTGGTGGACGGTCTAGCTTAGATGCTTAGGTTAACGGGCATAAACAAGACCTAAACTGCTATTTAGTTTCTTCGTTTCACGTCACACGAAATCAGAATATTAATTATATAGTCGATTTAAAAAACCATACTATATTTAGAAAATATATCAGGGACAATTTTAGCGTTCCGTACAGAACACTTATAAAATCACTTCGGTGTTTGTCCGTCTGTCATACCCGATTTCCTCCGAAACCATTTGACACGGGAAGTTAAAATTTGGCACTAATATAGGAATTGATGGCCTCATCAGAGTCATGTAGTTTTGAAAGTTAAATTTTGAGTTAAAGGATTAGTTTTAGGAGGTGAAATCGGAAGTAAAAAGAAAAAAAAAATACTAGGTCATCGAGTGAGGTGTCAGCTAAAAAATTTATATAATGTAATTTTTGCGCACACTTATTTTTAAAAAATTGTCAAAAATCGTTCTCCCCCCCTCATCTTGAAAAGTACCGACCAAAAAATTTTGAAAAAATTCTGAAATATTCTCCACAGGATGTAGCTTGAACGAAAATCACGAATGCATTACCTTTAATAATTTATCTGTTATATAAAAAAAAAAACAAAAATTTCAAGGTCATCAGTTTTCAAACAAAAATAGGAAACAAACTTTGTTGAAAACTCCTTTGGGTGTGTCTTGTGGAGTCAATGATCATTTTATACCTACGTAACAAAAGTTTTTATTTGAAAAGCAATCAACGTACGGAACACTAATTGCGCAAGTCCGACTTGCATTTGGCTGGTTATTTTTTCTTTTATTGTTCCAGCCAGTTAAAATTATGTAGTTTTTGTAGATGTAGCAGTACCTATATTAATATTCCAATTAATAACCCTTTTTAAAAATATTCATTTGTTTAAAACTTAGAGGTACTTTCCAGAGAACGAGCACGAGTGTGTTAGGACCACCAGTATTTGCCATAGATAACGGATATGTAATATATATTATATATAATATATACATATATATATATATATATATATATATATATATATATATATATATATATATATATGTATATATATAAATATATATATATATATATATATATATATATATATATATATATATATATATATATATATATATATATATATATATATATATATATATATATACATATATATATATATATATATATATATATATATATATATATATATATATATATATAATAATATATATATACATATATATATATATATATATATATATATATATATATATATATATATATATATATATATATATATATGTAAGTTTTAAACAAATGAATATTTTTACAAAAAGTTGTTTATTTGAATATAACAGAAACTGAAAGAATCACTTTGTTAATGATGGTTGGTTATGGAGACCGTAGGAGAACACAACAGGAGATGTTTGACCTTTTTAAAGCAGAATATCCGAATCGGGAACCTATTATCCAATCCGTAGTTAGCAAAACATTAAAACGATTTAGACAATCAGGTCATGTTAAGGATCGTTCTAAATGTGAACCTCCAAAAGTTAAAACAAGCGATGATAAAAAGTTAGATGTTTTATTGGGAATTATAGAAAATCCTCATAAAGCCACCCGTCAGCTTTACCTCTCCTACGGTCTCCGTAACATCATTAACAAAGTGATTCTTTCAGTTTCTGTTAAATGTTCAATTATGATATTACGCTCAAATTACAGTTTCACAAAATGCAGCAATAAACTTTTTCGTGAATAAATTATTTTTTGACGCGTAAAGTCGCTACCTGACAGTAATTGTTTATTAATTAGATCTCCTTAATTTCAAATATCAATAATTCCAAAACAGTTCAATTTAGACATATGGTATGTTAGAATAATATCTAGATTTTTTAGTAGGACTCAGAAACAAAATAATATACAGGCACTTTTAACAAATTTAAGACGCGCAATTTCTTCAAACTGAGAATTCGAAACATTATATTGTCAACGTCAGCATGTGCGCCGTATAACACCCTACAACTTTTATTTAAACATTTTTTTGATACACTGAATAATAAATGTTGTGGAATCATTATTCTATACATATGGGGCACTCTGTATACGTATATATATATATATATATATAATATATATATATATATATATATATATATATGTATATATATATATATATATATATATATATATATATATATATATATATATATATATATATATGTCTGACTGGAGACCCGGAACTGACCGGCGGCCTTGATTCGCTGGAACATCAAAAAAAACGGTTGGCGACTTGAGTCTGTTCTACAAGTATTTTCATGGAAAGTGTTTGAAGGATGTAGCCCGCTGGATTCCTCCCAGAGCATGTTAGAAATACACGTGGCGCTAATGCTTCACATCCGTATGAGGTTCCGTTTGTTACTCCGCGTGCAACGCTTTTCAAGCAGTCTTTTATATGGAGAACATCATCCCTTTGGAATAATTTGCCCAGGGCTATGTTTTCTACCGAGTACAATTTACAACGATTCATGAACAACGTGAATCGGTTTTTCCGCACACAAGCGATTTAGGGACTTCCCTGTAGCACGTGTGCCAGACCCATAAAAAAAAGTCCTGAAGATGACGTATGATTTTACATCGAAAACTCGATATTAGAATAAAACTACAGTTACTAAGAATTTTAAGACTTTTTGTTCACTCTGTAATCCTAAGGGCTATCCCTACATTAAACCCCGCTTTGATTGTTACCATATATATTAATATATATATATATATATATATATATATATATATATATATATATATATATACATATATATATATATATATATATATATATATATATATATATATATATATATATATATATATATATATTTATATGTATATATATATATATATAATATATATATATATATATATATATATATATATATATATATATATAAATATATATATATATATATATATATATATATATATATATATATACATATATATATATATATATATATATATATATATATATATATATATATATATAATGCAACATCTCTCTGTCTGTCCGTCTGGTAGTGAGCTTATCACTTTAGGACCCCCTAATCCGATTTACGTGCTTTTTTTTAAACATACTTATGTTCTCTGGCCAGGTTATATGCTATATTTTATTACGTTAGATAACATAAGGAATAAGCAGTGACGATAATAGTGAATCAAGTCGGAAAAAGTTTGCAGCTAGCGCGTTCTCTTGCAATACACTGCCTAAACCATTAAATATGGAACAATATCATGTAAGAAAGAATATCTGTAATATATCTAAAATGCAATTCATACATATATTCTCTGGCCAGGTTATATAATAATAATCTATATAATATATATATATATATATATATATATATATATATATATATATAATATATATATATATATATATATATATATATATATATATATATATATATATATACATATATATAAAACGCAGCGTCTGTCTGTTTGTCTATCTGTCCGTCAGTGTGCTTATCATTCGAGAACCACTCATCTGATTTACTTGTTTTTTTTTAATAAAATACAAAGGGAATAAACAGAGCCAAAATGCTAATATGTAGGATAAAAGATGGAAGTTTAGCAGTAAGCTTTGCAAAAGGATTGTATAGATAATCAGAATACTTTAAAGAAACATTAAATGGAGATGAAAATGAGGAGTTGAATGAGAAGTAGGAAGCAAAATTAACCGAAGAGCAGGCGGGGACAAACAAACCCTGCAAAGAAGAAATAAGAGAAATACTCAGAACCCAAAAAAAATAAGGCCCCGGGTGGAAATTGTATAACAGCAGAAATGATAAAAGCTGGAGGAGTAGATCTGGAAAATGAAATATGTCGGTTGGTGCAAGAAATATGGGAAACAGAAGAAGAAGCCAGTGAGCTGAAGAGAGTCGCTCATTTGTCCAATATACAAAAAAGGAGAAAAAACTATATGTGCTAATTATAGACCAAAAGCGTTACTGGATGTCGTGTACAAGATAGTAGTGGTGACTCTTAAAAACAGACTAGAAGAGAAAGCCGAGTCTATTCTGGGAGAGTACCAGTGTGGATTCAGGAAAAATAGATCGGTTACTGACCAGATATTTTAGATTAAGTCAATCCAAGATAATATCTTAGAACAAAATTTGGCACTACACTGGTCTTCTCTCAGAGAAGCATATGGCTCTGTAAATAGAGAAGGAATCTACAAGAAAATGAAAGAACTAAAAATTCCAAGTAAATTGATTCGCATGGTGAGAATGACCCTGAATGACACAGAAAATACAGTGTTGGTTGAGGGTAAAGTATCAGATAAGTTTAAGATGAAGAGAGGATTAAGACAGGGGGATCCAGTGTCGACATGTCTATTTAATTTGGTACTAGAGAAGATAATCCGTGAGTCAGAAATAAAAAACAAATGGAATAATATACCAACAAACCTGCCAATGCTTGACCTGTGCGGATGATGTAGCAGTGATGGTAAGAGCAAAAGAGAACGTCAAAAAAGCCATAAGTAGGATGGAAGAAAGGAGAAGGATGAGAGGACTAAAGATAGATGAGGAAGAAACAAAATACATAGAAATTACAAAGAAGAAAGATAATAAAAACAACAAAAGTTTAGATAGAATAAACAACTTAGGGAAAAGACATATGTTTGAAAAAGTAGACAAATCTAATTTATCTGGGAGTAACAATAACAGAGAGTGGACATGAAAGGACGGAGATACAAGAAAGAATAGCGAAAGGACAGAGATGTTTGGGGGCAATAAATCTAGTATTGAAATCAAAGAATGTATCAAAAAAGCAAAAGAAAGAATATATACGACAGTTGTCAGACCCACGGTGACATATGGATGCGAAACGTGGAAACTGAATGCAAGAGAAAAGGAGACGTTGGAGGTGTGGGAAAGGAAAGCTTTGAGAAGAATTTACGGAGGAAGGAAAGAAGAGGGACTGTGGAGAAGAACAAACTACGTATTAAAATGCCTATATACGAAACCCCTTGGAAGCCAAATTATAAGAAGACAGCGATTAAGATGGTTGGGACACGTGGCAAGGATGAAGGACGAAAGACGGGCAAAGCAAATCAAATCAAATCAAATCAAATCAAATATTTATTAGTAATAAGTACACAATGTGCTTTTATACGTCACAAGTCAAAAGAATTGTTAAAATGCTAAAATATTAAAATATCAAAAACATTGTAACTACAAATCAATGAACAATTAAAGATATCAAAAGAACAAAATAAAGGTAAGACACATTAATTACATAGTTAAAAGTCATTAAAATTATGATTCAAAAACTCATGTGAGTAAAATGATCTTGCAATCAGGTAGGATTTTACCTTCCTGACAAAGCTCTCGTCCGACAGCTCCCTAACAGCCACCGGTAAGGCATTAAAGAAACTGACCCCATAGTAGTCGGTGCCTCTGCGAGTCCGAGCTATTCTGTGGAAGCTAGGAATTATATTTTGGTTACCTCTAGTGGGGTAATTATGGAGATTTTCATGGGTAGTGAATTGCCAAACATTTTGTTTAATGTATGTTAAGCACTGGAATATGTATACACAGGGGAAGGTCAATATCCCCAATTCAGAGAAATAGCGACGACAACAGTCGCGATATCCCAGTCCCACAATGACGCGAATACAGCGTCGCCGAAGTGAGAAAATTCTTTGCCCATGCGATGAGTGTCCCCAGTTCACAAGAGCATAAGACATGTTAGATGCAAAATATGCATGATAAGCGATTAAGAGAACCTCTTGAGATACATTTCTAGCCAAACTTCGAATAAGGAAAACCATTCTGGAAAGTTTAGACGCCAGTTCAGAGACATGCTTCTCCCATGAGAGCCCAGGGTCTAGGAACACACCCAGAAATTTAACAAAGTCATTTGTAGATAGATCAGATGGAGAATTTCTTAGGGTAAACCTCAGACTCAGTGTTTTATCACGGTTTAGGATGAGCCTATTTGCCAAGAACCAACCCCCTATGTTATGCTGCATGTCGGAAACAGTCTGCTGTATTGGATCTCCAGGATGATAGTGCTGCAGACTGGTGGTATCATCTGCAAATAGGATTAAATTTGGGTCATCAGTGTAATTTGGCAAATCATTTATATAAATTAAAAACAGTAATGGTCCCAAGACTGACCCCTGGGGAACCCCATGTTTGATAATCTGTCTGCCAGAGACCTCCATGTTAAAGCTCACATATTGAGAGCGATTAGAAAGATATGACCTAACAAGGTCTATGCTACAAGGATCAAAGTTGTAGTATGACAGTTTCGAGAGAAGGATCTCTGAAGAAACACAGTCAAAAGCCTTTGATAAGTCAAAGAACGAAGCATAGGTATCCAATCCCAACTCAAGGCCCTCCGCCACATACTCGGTAAGCCGATTTATTGCCAGGGCAGTAGATCTTTTAGTTCTAAAACCAAACTGCATAAACAGGTTGTTGTGCTCAAAGTATACAGTCATTTGATTTTTCATGACTGATTCAAATATTTTGGAAAAAACAGGTAGAATGGATATTGGGCGGTAGTTATTACAATCATCCACCGCTCCTTTATTTTTAAAGATAGGAACAACTTTGGCAACTTTAAGCATTGATGGGAAGGTGTTCTCCCTCAGGCCAAGATTGATGAGATGAGTCAAGGGGTATATAATTAGGTTTTTTAGAGTTTTGATGATTTTGGTGCTCATGTCAATAGGATCCCTACAATGTGAATTTTTCAATCCAGAAATTGCTTCCCTTATTGTATTATTTGTGATCTGAACAAATTTAAAAGTTTCCATATTTTCCAGAACATTCCTACTTAGAAATTCATTATAGGATACTTCTGAGTTAGGCAACTGTGTCATCAGCTCCTCTGCAATATTGATGAAAAAGCTATTCAGGGCTTCGGCACTCAGATTTCTTGTTTGACAATATGGTCTACAATTAGAATTTGATTTAATTATTTTCCATATGGTCGTTTGTTTATTTATGGATTTACGCATTACATTATCATACGATTTTTTTTTTGTATTTGATATTTCTTTCCTATACTGGCTTTTGTAGTCACTGAGTAATTTTTTTGGGAACCAAGATTGGATTCTGTTTATGCAATAAACCCAGCAATCTGAGTCTCTCCCTCATTTCATGAAGATGCTGGTTGAACCAATGGACCTTAATAGCACGATCTCTGCTCGACACCAACCTAGACCTGAGAGGAAAACACTCCTCAATTGAATCAGTGAGAATGTCAATAAACATCTGAAACTTCTCATCTACAGCACCCACAGTATTCGTAATGAAGCTCCAATCAACCAGTTCAATTCTGTTGTACAAACAAAATAGACCTTCTTGGGTGATGGGTCTATAGTTCACTCTAGTGCCACCCCGAATGTGATTCAGGGATGACATATGGCATTCCATCAACAAGCCGGAGTGATCAGATAGACCAGTGAGGTCGAAGGGTGAGATTTTTAAATTTTCACAGGAAACATTTGTATAAAGATTGTCTAGACAGGAATTCTGTCTTGTACAAAACCCCACAGTTTGGTGAAGGCCATATGTTGACATAATATTGTTTAGGTGTTCCACCCTCACATCATTCTCAAGAAAAGAAACATTAAAATCCCCCGTAAAAAGAATGTCATTGCGAAGATTCAATGACTCACATATTTGTGATAAAATTACTAGAAAACGATCAAAATCACCTCTAGGTGATCTATATATTGTTATTATTTGAGTGTTTAGTTCATTTAAAAAAATACCTGCCACCTCACACACTATTTCCTCCGAGAATTTAGATAATTCCATATCTCGGAAGTCTAGCCCCTGCCTTAAATATATTGCAACTCCTCCATGTATTTTTATGGACCTGCAATAACCTGCCGCAACCTTGTAGCCACAGAGAGTAGCAAACAAGAGCTCATCAGGGCTGAGCCAGTGCTCATTAACACAAAAACAATCACATTCACCCTCCTTGAGAATTACTTCATATTCTAAAATTTTATTTCTTAGACACTGAACATTAGCATGTAAAATTTTTATGTTTGAGTTTCCTGGGTATCCGTTGAACGAACACTCTCTTCGGGGGATAGGTTCTTGTGTGTTCGACGGTTTTTCAGATTCTGAAAATGGTTAACCTTGACTCCGCTCGGCCAGAAGTCTGACCTCAACAATTCATTCTCCAGCTCTCTTGGGACACCCAGCTTGAACGAAGTGATCCACTTGCTCTTAGTTCTCATCTTCTCACAGACACAGCCATGGTCTGTTTTATTCTGATTTAAAAACGTCAAGATATCAGTCGCCTCCGTTTTAGGCGACAGCCCCGAGACAAATATCCATCGAAGACGCTGTGCAACTTGCAATATTGTTTGTTCTTCATTGGACCCCTTAATTGGTGGTGGTCTGGGTTTTTTTTGAGCAAGCTTGCTCACTCTTCGCTTTGGTACCGAAATCCATCCTTTACTGTCAAGTTCACTTTCATTTTCTATAATCAAGCCTGTATCAAGACTATTTTTATTTGGTAAAGTTGATTTTGAGGTTATGTTGGTATTAAGCGAGTTCAGTATGGCTGCCGTTTCAATGGTAGGTGTATTTAAACTACTGGTTGCAAGGTCAGTGGTGTCATTATTGTTCCGAGGCGAACACCCTGATGGTTTGTTCATCGGGTTAACCTCTTCAACAAGGTTGATAGCTGTCACCTGTCCTTGTTCGGAGGCCTGTAAGGCGGGAAAACCGGCTCTTTTTTGTGATGAGTTTTGTTTACTTTTTAATTTTTCTTCATATTTCCACTTTTCTTCTAGGTATGCAACTTTATTGGTTAACTTATGGTTGCTTTCTTCCAAGATTGCCAATCTGCTGCACAATTCTTTAAGCTAATTTCTCAGGGTAGAGATATCTTCTTCATCCGGTTTTAGGGTTATCTGATGTTCAGATTTTTCTACGTGCACACAAATAGCCTTTTTTTGGTCCGCTGCCTGTCGCAAACACGCGGGGTGAAACACACACCTGCACTTCACACACTGTGCTGCTTGGGTTACATCTTTTTTGCAGTGAGAACACGAATTTTTCACTTTTTTTAGCTCCGATTTATCAGTCGACCTTTCACTCGACGCCATGAATGATATGTCCAGCAAGTCCTAATAAGAGAAGTGGTTGGAAGAAGAGGCAAGGGTACACCTCGATCTACATAGATTCAGGCAGTAAAGTAAGATCTGGAGTTGATGGGAATCCCGCACTGGGAAAAGCTAACAGAAGACAAAAAGAAGTGGAGACAAGTATGCAACCAAGCCATTGTCCTCTAAGGCTATATAATAATATAAACATAACGAATAAGCAGTGACGATAAATGTGAATCAAGTCCACGCAAGCGGAGCCGCGGGCACGGCTAATATATATATATATATATATATATATATATATATATATATATATATATATATATATATATATATATATATTTATATATATTTATATATATATATATATATATATATATATATATATATATATATATATATATATATATATATATATATATATATGTACATATATATATATATATATATATATATATATATATATATATATATATATATATATATATGTATATATATATATATATATATATATATATATATATATATATATATATATATATATATATATACGAGGATCGCTCTAAAAGTTCTCGTGCTCGACTCAGTTATGGCGCTAAGATGACCTTATTATTATGATATTTGTTAAGTGTTATATATTAGATGGTGTGTTGAAAAGTTTCAGATACGTATGTTTAGTGGTCTCTTTGTAATATACGTGTGAACAAATAAGTTTTAACATTTTTTGAAGACTGGATATTATAGAATACTTCGCTTAAAAGGTTTCTCTCTTACAGACATTAAAGAAGTATTAAATGTCACATTAAATGATTCTTTCCCTTTACTGGCGACGATTAAAACGGAGGCTGCTGAGCTTAAACCTGGTAGTACATTCGTTCAGGACGACCAAAAACCTCTATAACCTACGAGATTGTGACAAAAATTTACAATGGCGTACTAAATGATCGCGAGTTCACTAACATTGTAAACTTCTCGATAGACCACGTAAACTACATTGTATACGACATTTTACATATGAGAAAGCTGTCTGCTCGATAGGTGCCGCCTTAATTAATAATTGGCCAAAAACGCATTCGAATAAACATTGTGTTTAAACTTGTTTAAACATAATTTCAGTGAATTTCTTCATATTTCCACTTTTCTTCTAGGTATGCAACTTTATTGGTTAACTTATGGTTGCTTTCTTCCAAGATTGCCAATCTGCTGCACAATTCTTTGAGCTAATTTCTCAGGGTAGAGATATCTTCTTCATCCGGTTTTAGGGTTATCTGATGTTCAGATTTTTCTACGTGCACACAAATAGCCTTTTTTTGGTCCGCTGCCGGTCGCAAACACGCGGGGTGAAACACACACCCTGCACTTCACACACTGTGCTGCTTGGGTTACATCTTTTTTGCAGTGAGAACACGAATTTTTCACTTTTTTTAGCTCCGATTTATCAGTCGACCTTTCACTCGACGCCATGAATGATATGTCCAGCAAGTCCTAATAAGAGAAGTGGTTGGAAGAAGAGGCAAGGGTAGACCTCGATCTACATAGATTCAGGCAGTAAAGTAAGATCTGGAGTTGATGGGAATCCCGCACTGGGAAAAGCTAACAGAAGACAAAAAGAAGTGGAGACAAGTATGCAACCAAGCCATTGTCCTCTAAGGCTATATAATAATATAAACATAACGAATAAGCAGTGACGATAAATGTGAATCAAGTCCACGCAAGCGGAGCCGCGGGCACGGCTAATATATATATATATATATATATATATATATATATATATATATTATATATATATATATATATATATATATATATATATATTTATATTATATATATATATATATATATATATATATATATATATATATATATATATATATATATATATATATATATATATACGAGGATCGCTCTAAAAGTTCTCGTGCTCGACTCAGTTATGGCGCTAAGATGACCTTATTATTATGATATTTGTTAAGTGTTATATATTAGATGGTGTGTTGAAAAGTTTCAGATACGTATGTTTAGTGGTCTCTTTGTAATATACGTGTGAACAAATAAGTTTTACCATTTTTTGAAGACTGGATATTATAGAATACTTCGTTTAAAAGGTTTCTCTCTTACAGACATTAAAGAAGTATTAAATGTCACATTAAATGATTCTTTCCCTTTACTGGCGACGATTAAAACGGAGGCTGCTGAGCTTAAACCTGGTAGTACATTCGTTCAGGACGACCAAAAAAACCTCTATAACCTACGAGATTGTGACAAAAATTTACAATGGCGTACTAAATGATCGCGAGTTCACTAACATTGTAAACTTCTCGATAGACCACGTAAACTACATTGTATACGACATTTTACATATGAGAAAGCTGTCTGCTCGATAGGTGCCGCCTTAATTAATAATTGGCCAAAAACGCATTCGAATAAACATTGTGTTTAAACTTGTTTAAACATAATTTCAGTGAATTTCTTCGACGTTTTATAACACTAAATAAAACACGAATTCATCATTATATGTCAGAGACGCAGGAACAGTCGAAATAGTGGGTGTGAGAAGTTAAAAAGGCACCCAAGAAAGCAAAACCGGTACAACCTACAGGAAAAGTCATGGCTACTGTCGTTTGTGATTCTCATAGTGTTCTCATAAAGTACCAAAGAACCATCATCTTAGTTCACTACTAGACAAATTGAAGGGTGCTACTTAGGCGAAACGTCCACATCTCGCAAAACGGAAAGTAGTTTTTATCACGATAATGCACCCTAATTAACTTACTTTCTTAGTTTTATGAATAATTTTAAACATTGGTTAAGTTCAATTATTTTTTCTTTAAATTAGTTTCTGATCGATGGCCGAAACTACACTTAAAAATTAAACTCTTTTCTTATTAAAATATTTCAAAACGTTACGCTTCTTGATAAGATTTATTAACTTTTATTTTTATTTATTTATTTAACTTATTGTTGAAACTTTTTTAAAATGTTTTGACATTGACATATAATTACCAAAATGTAGAATTTTATTAACATATGTTATGAAAGCATTTTGAAATGGTAGCAGTTGGTTCGTTTTGTAATTGCAATAGGCACTTTTTATAAAATTAACGATTTTGATTTGGAAATAAAAATTCTTCTGGATAAGCAACCGGAATTTAAGTCTAATAATGATATAATTAAGCAAATATGTTAATGAACTTCAAAAGAAACTAAAGGCACATGCAGTCTTCTTCGATATAAGTAAGGCTTGTGAGAAGTTTATTTATTAAATTAAACAACATGAGTATGCCCAATTATTTATCCGGCCTATCATTCTTTTTAGAGGATAGAAAAATTTTCTCCAGTGACAAGGAAATAAGGGCGGGCATACCGCAAGCTTCTTCACTCTGGCTCATCACAGTTAACCAGTTTAGTGCAGATATCCCAACATTTTTAAAACAAATTAAACTATATTATTTTGCAGACGATATTGCTGCAGTTTCCAAGCAACCAGAATTGGCTATCAGGAATCTCCAACAGAGTAAAAACCAACTAGGGCTCTAAATGAGAAACTGTAAGATAACACTGAACTCAAAAAGCAGGCTATTTATTTCAACGAAGCTGTACACAATAGCTTGGTCTTCGAGAATAAATATTTAGAACTTTATTTAGGTAAATTTCTGAATTGGAAGTTCAACACACATACACCTATAAAAATAAAGCTTTCCGGCAATTAAATGTAATTTATTATTTCATTAATGAAAACACTATCCTTAAGAAATAAAGTCAGTGCGTTTGAAAGCGGTC
>CM032447.1:165077684-165080259 GCA_019049505.1 Pachyrhynchus sulphureomaculatus | reverse complement strand
GCACTTGTGGAGTCAGTGATAGGCTATGGCTTGGTAGTTTGGGGGTCCGTGCGTGATTCGGTATCTTCGTCTTTAGTAATAGCCCAGAAAAGGGTTCTAAAAATAATACTGTTTAAACCGCGAAGATTTTTCCTACGGACCAATTGTACGATTTTGGCTAGGGTTTTCTCGCTGAAGCAATTATACATAAAATCGGTGGTAAGAATTTTACTGAATAACAAACTTAGGGTAAATAGAGTTAATCACTCTATTCATACTAGACTAATTACCCTGAACAACTTGTATGTACCATCTACCCCCTTTAGTGCTACTATCTTTTTCTGCTCCAAGGATTTTTAATATAATTCCTCACGAACTGAAAGTGAAGCCATATAGGTTGGTAAAAAATAAGTTGACTAACTGGTTGCTTGATAACAAAATAGATCATTATTGGGAAAATAAATAAAGTATGTATTTAAAATAAGATGGTTCTAGTACATTTGTAATAAGCACTGATAGTAGATTCTGAAATGGTGATGCACGCACATTCTTCTTTAAGAAATTGTGCATCGCTTAAAATGTATTATTGCCTTGTAATTTGATTTTTTACTGCTAGGGAAATTGTCTTTTTTTTTTTCCTGTATTGGTTCTTGTAGTATTAAGTTTAAGTTTAAAGTGTAACAACTATAATTTGTTGGCAGGAAAAAATATATTTTTATTTTATTTTATTTTATTTTATTTTATAAAGTTTAGATTCAACATAAATGATCCTGATTAGTTAACTTTAACACTTTATTTCGATGAAGTATCAATTGGATAAAAAAAGTAAATAAACAATAAAAACACATTAGGTACAAAACGGCGATACCATAATAACACACACCATTCTGCGAACTTCCGTTACTGTTCTAGGCGTTTTCATATTGGTAATGGCTTCGATTTTAGTAGGATCTACTGAGATTCGGTGCCTATTCACCATATAACCAAGGTATTTTAATTTCACAGGACAAAATTTACTTTTTTCTTTATTCAACGTAAGACCAGCCTTCTGTAAGCGGCCAAAAAACAACTTGTAAATTTTCTATGTGTTTATTAAAGTCTGGAGAAATAACAATAATGTCATCTAAGTTTCAAAATACATATGGTTGCAGCTCAGCACATAGTAGTGTGTCAACCTCTGAAATGTAGCGGGAGCAATTTCTAAGCTAAACGGTAGTCTTTGAATTAGTCCGCAACCAGAAACTATTAACGCTGTTTACTATCCTTTTCCATTTCCACTTGCCAATAAGCACTTTGGAGGTTTAAGGAGCTAATATAACGATCACCTCCTAGCTTATCTAAAATAGCAGAAATATAGGGCAAGGGCTAGGCTTCCTTCCTGGAGGCCTTATTGACTAAATATAAATCTGCTACAAAACGCTGTTTACCGTTTGTCTTCCTTTGGCACTAGTAATACTGGAGAAGACCATGCAGATGTCGAGGGGTTCAACAGTTCCATCTGCCCACATCTTAGTCACTACTTCATCTATTAGTTTTTGTTTAAAAGGTGATACAGGATAGTTTCTTTGCTTAACTAGTTCATTAGAAGTAATCATAATTTTATGTTTCATTCATTACTTCATTCAGCCTACCACGTTGTTCATAGGATAAATCTGCTTCACGATGAATAAAAGACATTGCTGGGTTGCTTAAAAGTTCAGAAGAAAAATTCTGTTCACCTCTGCGCATGTCTGGTACAATACCTAACTTTATCCAAAAATCTATTACTAAAATAAGTTTATGACGCAGCTCAAGTATAACATAAATATTAACTAATTTGATAACATGTCTAACTTTTACTGGTACACTTACAACTCCTATACATTCACACGATGTGTCATTTGCTATTTTACAAGACGTTTTCTTATTATTATTCAATTTAATACCTAAACTCTTTAGTCTATTCCAGCACTGTTCTCCTGCAAATTTTTTTTTATACCCGAAACTAAAAGTCCAAAAAAATCTAAGCCCAAAATATTTACTTTTAATTAAGAACATTCCCAGGTCCTACATGTGTCAAAATCTAATCTAAAACTATTTTATCTCTAAATTTTAAATCCTTCTTGGTCGAGTGAAAAACCTTTTTCCTCGTTATTAAAATTTACTTTATTATAATCCGGACATGGTTTCTGTACGTACGTCATTTTTTTCCGCATTTAAAACATTTAATATTTTTTGTCGTACAAATTTTTTTGTAGAATGATTAGGCTTATTACATTTGAAACATAATTGGACACTTTTGTTCCTATAAATATATAATAAAAGACTGTTTTTTAGTCAATTTCCACTGGTTTATTTAAATTGTGATGACGCCTTTCGCTGTAGATGCAGCTTCTTCAGATCTGCATTTTACACTGTCAAGTGAGGTTTAATGTTTACAGTTTTATATAACTTCTTAATTATAATATTACAACTAATTAAATTAGATTGATAGTATTGGAAAACTCACACAGACATGGAATTAGGAGAATAAATTCAATAATGGTGAATTGTTTAAACCTACCTGGTCGTTGAGTAAAGTACCTGTAGCCCTTAATCGATTTATTTGCATTGTCTC
>CM032447.1:165020184-165072684 GCA_019049505.1 Pachyrhynchus sulphureomaculatus | reverse complement strand
TATATATATATATATATATATATATATATATATATATATATATATACATATATGTTTATATATATTTATATATATATATATATATATATATATATATATATATATATATATATACATATATGTTTATATATATTTATATATATATATATATATATATATATATATATATATATATATATATATATATATATATTATATATATATATATATATATATATATATATATATATATATATATATATATATTATATATATATATATATATATATATATATATATATATATATATATATATATATATACATATATTTATATATATTATATATATATATATATATATATATATATATATATATATATATATATATATATATATATATATATATATATATATATATATATATTTATATATATATTTATATATATATATATATATATATATATATATATATATATATATATATATATATATATATATATATATATATATATATATATATATATTATATATATATATATATATATATATATATATATATATATATATATATATATATATATTGTAACCTGTTAACTTGCCCGCACGTTGTGGTGTCATTTTGTAACATGGGAACTTGCCCGCACTTTTTGAGGCGTTATTTTGTACCGTGTATATTAATTGGTCGCTTTTTGCGGCGTCATTTTGTACCCTGTGAAAATTTGTTTGTCCCCACGCTTGAGCGCAATTTTCTTGCAGCCCCGCTTTAATTTCTGATAATGAATTGAGTGACTAATGATTTTAAAAGAACTAAAGAAATTAAACAAACACTAGCTCAGTTTTCCTTGGTAGAGAGATATGGGTAAGAGATAATTTTTGTACGTCTTTTTGGAATTATTTTCTATTTTTTTAAAAAGCTTTAGCTGTACAAATTTTGGGCACCATTCATTTTAAAATAGAAAGGATCTAACTTCAGCTAAAAAAATGAAAAAAATACTGAAAGGGTGTACAGTTGTTGAAAATAAAAAACAGTTTGGTACAGCCGTCATTATCCTGAAAAGTAAGATAGGTATTCAGTGAGACACTAGCTTTAATCAACAAAAAGAAAATTTATTCATGATTTTAAAATAAAAGTTCTAACCTCTGTGTCTTTAAGGATTACAAAGAATTCTAGCCTAACAGGTAGTTATTATTACTAGAGTCCCTAAATCAGACATTTAAATTCTAAAACCTGACTACCCCCGAAAGCGAAGAATCGTGATTTTCACTTTTTGTCAGTTCAAATTGCTATTAAGGCAATGCTTCGGGAATAAGTCTATTGAGGAATGTTCTGGTAACTTACGGTTTTTATTTCGGCTTCTAGGCCTTCGATGGAACACAACCGATTTCACATTTTGTAGGAAACACTTAGAGCCCACTACGGCTTTACGTTAGAAAAAAAACTTGTGCTTTACTTAGCTCTCATAATTGTTGCTATGAGCCTCTACTGCGGCTCGGTCGAAGTAAGCCTCGCTGCGGCTCGATGGAAAATTAGCCTACTTGGCGGCTTGGTCGAAACAACCTATTTGGCGGCTCGGTGGAAATTAGCCTCGATTTTCGTTCACCGGACCCTTAAATAAACCGTGGGCACTCTCTCGGTAATCTGGCTACGCCGGAACCAAAAAACCGGATACAAATATTTAACCAATCCCGGCGTACCACAAATTCGATGGATTCGGTCGGCAACCCGCACAGCACACTATATACCGAACGGCTTGGAATTTCTGATTAATATACCGTTCGATACAAAAATGAAAAGAAGTACAATTTAAAGTGAAAAATCAGTAACATTACATGGTCTTAAAATCTAAGAAAAAATGAATGTTACATTTACCCCCTTCCAAAAAGAAATAGACTACACTAGTCTCTTAAACTAAGGCTACTTATGAAAAGGTACAAAGTGGTACACTATCACTTACTACTAAGGTCAGAACTTAAAACAAAATTACAAACTTCGGACCTTACTACTAGACTTAATTCAATTAAGCACTAATATTAAGTACAATGAAAACCAAATGAAAATCTTTGCATGTACACAAGAATCTTATAACTAGACTTAACTTAATTAAGCACTAAGGTTAAGTACATCAAAAAGTAAATAAAAATCCTTGCATGAACATAAGAAATACCTTTCTAAAGTAACAATCGCGGTCTTCTTATATAAAAGAATCAGCTCTGTTATTGTTACCAAAACAAAAAAAAATATAACTTTGTCTAGACTCTTGTCTAAATCAAAAAAAATGAACTGAAACAAAATATGAACACCCCCCTTAAAATAGTTTAAGGATTGTCAGAAAATTTTCTATTTCAGCAAAAGAAATTTAGAAAAATTCTTGAATAAAGAAAAATAAAAAAATGATTCTAGTGCAAATACTAACACTAAAAGGAAAAAGTCTCGTAAGACCATTTAGCACAAGGCTAAGAAACATCTGGATGAAAATCCAGACAAACGCTCGTGAAAAATCGCCATCAATGCTCTAGCTCATCGCTAAGAGAACATTCCAAATCTAGTATCACTACTAGTCGCACTCCGAAAATAATCTCACTCTACAGCGCAATGTCGACGTCCTAAGACATCCAGACATGCTAAAATCGCCAGGGAAAATCGCTCTGGTTAATCGCCAGAAAACACGTCAGCTCATCGCCAACAAAACACTCTGGTATATCGCCAGAAAAAAAACCTCGGCTCCTCGCCAAGAAAAACACTCTGGTATATCGCCAGAAAAAAGCCTCGGCTCCTCGCCAAGAAAACGCTCTGTAAATAGTCCTCGACTACACAAAGTCTGCGTTCTAAAAGAACAATCTCGCCATTAACATAGTGAGCAGCTATAAAAGCTAACAATATCACTATAGGCACAGTGAATAGCTATAAAAGCTAAAATTCACCCTAAACACAGTGAATAGCTATAAAAGCTAAAATTCACCAAACTGAATGATCCTGCTTCAAAAAGCAATATTCACAAAGAACAGAATGATTAGTCCACGCGCAACTAACATTCAAGGAAACATTCCTAGCATAACTATGTGAGACAGCTAGTCTCGAAATAGGACCTCCCTAAAGTCATAATCCTATATATAGGAGTCCATAACAAAACGACTCAAAATCACACATTTTGAGCACATCAGGCAACCAACATACACTGAAATATATACAGAAATATATACAGAAATATATACAGAAATACATACAGGAGTTCAAATCCCAAACTCTTGGTTATGATAACTCCATACTGAGCTTGGTGAAAGCTCTTAGCAAAAGCTAATCAAATCTTCGGCACATCGCACCAAAGTGACAAATCTGCCTAGAAACATGAACCAGAAGAAACGCCCTCCGTCATTCTTCAGGGTGGCTATACAGAGATATAAAACTTAACCAGCATTGCGCCTCTTCAAGTTGCATGAAGAACCCTCGTGTACTGGTCTCGCCCTGGAACAACAACGAAAAACATTCAATCCATCCCACATAACAGGAGACAAACACCTCACCACGATATACTGAAAGGTGGAGACAATAAAATACGGAAATGGTGACCCTGGTGTCCACCAACAAAAGGGAGTAGATTATAGCATCCACTAAACTAAAACGGTGTCTACCACACCACCATAAGTCAAAAAAATTAATCAATAGGGTGTTCCGAAACACACTACTGCCAACAGCCTGTCACCACTAATAGGCTAATTGGAGCTGAGGTCGACTACAGTAGCTAGGCTCTCCTTTGGTTCAAATAGAAATAACCATTGGGTAACAAAACCCCTAAAGGTCCCAAAGGTCAAACGTTCACCCCCATAGACTACCCTTCCAATCAGTCTGTTCCTCAGGAAGACTAACTTCCTGCCAAACGTCGTAACGGCATCTGTTAGCACCCGGTGCATCACAGCCTGTAAAAACAGATAACTCATGGGATACAACCTAAAAGGTTTACAAGGTTGACTTAACCAAGCTTCTAACGGAAATTTCCAAAAAACGAAAATGAGCTTAAAAAGCTACTTGAAGTAAAAATTTCTCCATTTTTCGGTGGCAACGCAACAAAACTTTTGAAGACGACAAGAGCTTTTCCAGCTTAATCAGAAACAAGAAGAAAACATCGTTGACAGCTAAAATATTCGATCATGGTGTTAATCGTCTCCCTAGACAATAGCCTCTAGAAGAAACTGCTACAGGTATCAGGCATAACCGTTTTCTGTCAGCCCAAACTTCTAGATTACCTCTTGGAAATCTAAAAATTCGGTTAGGAATCTTCCTTCACTGCGCTTAGCCTCTCTTGACAAGGTTCTCATCTCGGTATCAGATTTTGATCATTTCTTTGTGAAACGACTGTCTTACTCTGCTCTCATCTCCTGTAAATGATCAGCCTTTAGTTCTCCTGCAGGACTTCAATTTCCTATCAATCTGATAGTATACCGAAAAAACTCAACAAACGCCTATGAGTCCATGCAAAAAAATTTTAAAAAAATTAGTGACTCAAAGGTAACGTTTAAACGGCTCTGAAAAGAATAAAGTATACCCTCAGTTTGTCAATTCAGAAGAAGATCTAAATCAAAATAATCCAAGTCTTAGACTTACTGGATAAACCAAAATCAATTTACTCTTAATTGCACCCAACATATACCACTAAGGTAATAGAAATACACCCACTCGGGTAACAAACTTTGAAATTGCTCATAAAAATTTTGACTCTACATCACACTACACGAGCTACATCTTGCGCTTGTCCTAACTCAAGACCACCTTGGATTGCCTCTAATCAAAATTTCGCTTCCAAGTGTCAAGAACTGGATATTATTTGGGGTCATAAGCAAATCAAATCCCGCGACCACCGACATACCAGTCTTATGATATATCCTGAGTGTGACTCTTTCGCAAGCTCGCAACAGCTGAGTCGATGCTAAACATCAACTACAATCAACCTAAGTTTGGATATGATCAGTACCCAAAACCTTAGCATTAAACAACAAAAGTAAGCTATTCTCTGCTCAACTTTTATAACAGTCAAAAAAAACGAGGTCGTCACCTCTACAGAGCAACATCAAAAAAAATAAAGTTAAGCAATTAAGATAATGTAAATATAAATTATTCTTCTTCTGACAAACTTTCATTAGGGTTAGGTTCATTGAATGGTTTTAAGTCTTTAATATGCCATCGTCCTATTTTAGTCCCATCTAAATTAACTAAACCATAAACTAAATCTGAAATCTTTTCTCTTATCACGCAATGCACATACTTAGGTACTAACTTAGATGTGAATTTATCAGCTGCACGGGAAAGAATTTTATTTTTTCGCCAAACGTGATCACCTATATTAAAGGAAAAATCCCTTTTTCTAAGGTTGTAAGACTTACTGTTCCTTTCATAAGCCTTATGTATCCTACTACGCACGTCGGTGAAAAATATCTTTTAAACCCTTTAAATTTTCTGCATACGCACCCCTGTTACCCGGAATTATTTCGCTGTCAACATTGACATCCAAATCCAAATTTTTATAATACGATCCAGATAGAGGTATATGTCTGCCGTAAACTAAGAAAGACGGTGTGAACCCTGTTACTTCGTGTCTTGCGGTATTTATTGCTTGTTGGATTTTGGAAATATTGCCATCCCAAGTGTCATGTGAATCAACGTAACTTCTTAAAGCGGTCCCGATTGTTCGGTTATTACGTTCGACAAAATTACATTGTGGAGAGTACACGGGATTAAAACGGATATTAAAACTATAAGTCTCACTTAGGCTCTTAAAACTCTTAGAGGTAAACTGAGTACCGTTATCGCATATTAAGAGCGATGGAACACCGTGGATTAGAAAGACATTATTTTCCAAAATTCTCTCTATATGTCCAGCTTTTAGAGCTTTTCAAAGGAAATAGCATGGTATACTTTGTAAACCAGCAAGAAACCACGAGAAGCCATTTATTTCCCTTTTTTGAACGTGGGAATGGGCCTACTAGATCAGCTGCTATGACTTGAAAAGGGTAATTAACCGTTTTTCTCTTTTCCCATCAGTCCCATAGGTAGTGTATTTGGAGATTTCTGCGCTCCACATACTTCACAAGTCCTCACAAACTTTAAGATATCAAAACGCATTTTTGGCCAATAATACTGTTCCTGAACCCTGTAAAGAGTTTTATAAAAACCAAAATGACCAGAAGTAGGAGGAGTGTGACACATGTCTATAATTTTCTCTCTCTGTGGTTTAGGAACTAGTATTTTCCACTCGGGTACATTAACTTTTAAAGGCAACTGGTTTGGGGTAAACTTGTACACGAAATCATTTTCCACCTTCCACTGCGGAAAAATTTTGAGGAAATTCTTTAATTGCTGCCGTAAATTATCGTACCATGGATCAATGCGATCTATATCAACTGTATCAATTCTTACGCCAATTTGTGCATTAAGACTGTTTTCGTCCACTGTATGATCTGGGATTCTTGACAAAGCGTCAGGAATAACATTGTGGACTCCTTTTCTATGAATTAAATTAAACGTACGTTGTCTCAGCCTAATCGCCCAACGCGCTAGTTTGCCACTAGGGTTTTTAATAGAATTAAGCCACAATAAACTATAATGATCTGTTATGACCGTGAAAGGAACACCTTCTATGTAAGGTCGAAACTTTTCGATGTTAAAGAGTACTGCTAAACATTCTTTTTCAACAACCGAATAGTTACGTTCAGCCTTTGATAAAGTTCTACTGGCATACGCTATCACTCTTTCCTCACCATTGATTTTCTGTGTTAGGACGCCCCCTAAACCGGTATTAGAAGCATCACTAGAAATATAAAACTGTTGGGAAAAATCTGGTTGGGATAAAATGGGAGCTGAAACCAATAGCTCTTTAATCTTTATAAAAGATTCTTCGGCTGCTTTTGTCCAATCTATCGATTGTCCTTTTTTTCGTCCTTTCAAAAGATCATTAATAGGCGACAACAGGGTAGAAAAATTCTCGATACAACGTCTGTACCATGAACACATTCCTACGAAGCGCTTAACTTCCGTAGTATTAGTAGGTCTCGCATAATTAACCATGCTTGCTACTTTATCCGGATCGGTACGCAAGGAATTTGAGCCTACAATATAGCCTAAAAACTTTAGAGAAGTTTTGAAAAAATCGCATTTGCTCAAATTTATCGTCAGTCCGGCCTCTTTCAATTTATCTTTTACTTCTTTAAGTAAGCGAATATGCGATTCGAAGTCTTCCGATGTTACTAAAATATCATCGAGATAGGTAAAAATATGTGGCTCATATTTCGGACCAAATATAGCGTCCACTAAACGTTGCTGAGTTTGAGCAGCGTTCTTTAGACCAAACGGCATAGTGACGAACTGAAATAGACCTCGGCCTACTACTGCAAAAGCGGTCTTTTTCTTAGAGGATTTGTCCAAAGGAATTTGCCAGAAAGCCTTTCTAAGGTCTATCGAAGATACATACTTAGCATTCCTGAGTGATGTCAAAATTCTGTCGATGTTCGGTAATGGATAGTTATCAAATTTGCTGACCTCGTTGAGCTTTCTTCCGTCAAAGCATAGACGATACTGTCCATCGGCCTTTTTCACCAATAAGATTGGAGAACACCAGGGGACTGTTTGATTCTTCAATCACTCCGAGTTTCAACATTTCGTCTAACTCTTTATTTAATACTTTTGACATGTACGGAGACATGGCGAAGGGCCTTGTCTTTACAGGACTGGCCTCAGCTGTATCTATAGACATGGTGATTTTATTCGTTCGGCCTAACCTATCTTTACTACTTATTTCATTGAAAGAGCTTATTACGTTTTCTGCCTTTAAGCGTTCCGTCCGCGAGAGATCATCTAGGGTACATAGACGCGAGAAAAGGTTTTCTAATGAACTTTCTGAATAACAATCTTTAAAACTTGTATGAGAATTGACTTCTAGGGACTGTGGATACCACGAATTTTCTTTAAAATTTACTAAAATTCCGAATTTTTGTGCAAAATCACATCCTAAAACCAAAGTATGTGATAGAGAAGGTACTACTAGAGCAGAGATTACTAAACAATGACTATTGTAGACTAGCGCCAACTCAACCGTACCTAAAACTTTTAGACGGCTGCCATCTGCAGTGGTAACACTTCTATTTTTGACATGGCATATTTTTATACTTAAACGACTTAAAATTTTAATACCATTCTGACCTACAACGGAGGCATTTGCACCAGAGTCAAATAAAGCCGAGAAATGGGCACCTAATAGATTTATCTTGATATGCGGTCTGTTATCTGAATATTTATGCACGAATAAAGGAGACATGTGACCATTTGGAGAAGCAGGAGTTTTAACTTGAGAAGGAGAATTTTTATTAGACTTAAAAAAAATCAGAAACTTTTTGTAACTATTTAGTCCAATCTGATCTATTGGATTATTTCTTTACTTAAGATCCTCGTCGGAATCTTTCTTTTATCCGCGACCGGACGTTCTGAGAAATACGACGGATTTTCATTTCATAGTCTAACTCATATTTCAGTAGGTGATTGACTTTTTAAAATTGAAAGCTTCCATGATAAATGTATACAATTTAAAAGAATTGTTTAAAAAGTCGTGAAAAAATATTTCTCCTGTGCTCCCAATAGTCAAAATAAAAAATATGTAAAGGCCCTTAAAATATGTAAACTTCTTTACCAAACATTTAAAAAAATCTTCAACAATTTCAAAAAAATTTCTAAGTATTGCCTTGTATTAAAATTCTTTTACCAAATATGTTAAGAATTTCAAACAAAAAATCTCCAAATACCGTTTCGTATCAGCAAAGTATTTTTAATATTCATGCAAAACATCGGTGAGAAAAAAGTACAGTTTTTTTCTTCGGTTTACCGCAAAATAAATCTAACACTGCAAAAATGAAAGTAAACCAGCACATCTGCTAATCTGAACTATAAAAGTAGCTTTTAAGAAAAAAGTAGGAATCTCTTATCTTAGAGTCGATTAACAAAATTCAAATATCTATACTACCATCAGATAAATTGAAATAAATAATTCTACAAATTTCCTGCTTTTGTCTTATTGCTATAGTGTAGCTTCGTTTAATTAATCTTATGAAATAAAAATATCTGAAAAGTTAGAGCTTTTACTTTGTTCGAAAGCTAGTACACTGAACCCTTTAAAAAATAAAATTCCAAAAGCCCCACGTTGGGCGCCATTTTGTAACCTGTTAACTTGCCCGCACGTTGTGGTGTCATTTTGTAACATGGGAACTTGCCCGCACTTTTTGAGGCGTTATTTTGTACCGTGTATATTAATTGGTCGCTTTTTGCGGCGTCATTTTGTACCCTGTGAAAATTTGTTTGTCCCACGCTTGAGCGCAATTTTCTTGCAGCCCCGCTTTAATTTCTGATAATGAATTGAGTGACTAATGATTTTAAAAGAACTAAAGAAATTAAACAAACACTAGCTCAGTTTTCCTTGGTAGAGAGATATGGGTAAGAGATAATTTTTGTACGTCTTTTTGGAATTATTTTCTATTTTTTTAAAAAGCTTTAGCTGTACAAATTTTGGGCACCATTCATTTTAAAATAGAAAGGATCTAACTTCAGCTAAAAAAATGAAAAAAATACTGAAAGGGTGTACAGTTGTTGAAAATAAAAAACAGTTTGGTACAGCCGTCATTATCCTGAAAAGTAAGATAGGTATTCAGTGAGACACTAGCTTTAATCAACAAAAAGAAAATTTATTCATGATTTTAAAATAAAAGTTCTAACCTCTGTGTCTTTAAGGATTACAAAGAATTCTAGCCTAACAGGTAGTTATTATTACTAGAGTCCCTAAATCAGACATTTAAATTCTAAAACCTGACTACCCCCGAAAGCGAAGAATCGTGATTTTCACTTTTTGTCAGTTCAAATTGCTATTAAGGCACTGCTTCGGGAATAAGTCTATTGAGGAATGTTCTGGTAACTTACGGTTTTTATTTCGGCTTCTAGGCCTTCGATGGAACACAACCGATTTCACATTTTGTAGGAAACACTTAGAGCCCACTACGGCTTTACGTTAGAAAAAAACTTGTGCTTTACTTAGCTCTCATAATTGTTGCTATGAGCCTCTACTGCGGCTCGGTCGAAGTAAGCCTCGCTGCGGCTCGATGGAAAATTAGCCTACTTGGCGGCTTGGTCGAAACAACCTATTTGGCGGCTCGGTGGAAATTAGCCTCGATTTTCGTTCACCGGACCCTTAAATAAACCGTGGGCACTCTCTCGGTAATCTGGCTACGCCGGAACCAAAAAACCGGATACAAATATTTAACCAATCCCGGCGTACCACAAATTCGATGGATTCGGTCGGCAACCCGCACAGCACACTATATACCGAACGGCTTGGAATTTCTGATTAATATACCGTTCGATACAAAAATGAAAAGAAGTACAATTTAAAGTGAAAAATCAGTAACATTACATGGTCTTAAAATCTAAGAAAAAAATGAATGTTACAATATATATATATATATATATATATATATATATATATATATATATATATATATATATATATATATATATATATATATATATATATATATATATATATATATATATATATATATATATATATTTATATATATATATATATATATATATATATATATATATATATATATATATATATATATATATATATATATATATATATATATATAATATATATATATATATATATATATATATATATATATATATATATATATATATATATATATATATATATATATATATATATATATATATATATATATATATATATATATATATATATGGTGAGATATAACGCCCACGTCGAAGGTGGCTCTTCATCGGAGGGCTGACTCGCTTCAGCCATTCGCCGACAGAGTGGTTAGCAGACCAGGCAGCCCATTTAATTCCTCCCAGAGCGGTGCATGTTAGAAATACACGTCGCGCTAATACTTCATATCCGTATGAGGTTCAGCTTATTACTCCTCGTACAACGCTTTTCAAGCAGTCTTTTATATGAAGAACATCATCCCTTTGGAATAATTTGCCCAGAACTGTGTTTCCCACCGAGAATAATTTACAGCGATTCAAGAACAACGTGAATCGCTTTTTCCGCACAAGTGTCGCTCCTGTAGCTCTTTAGGGACTTCCCTGCAGCACGTATTCTAGACTGCCAACACTTCACCACAATGTTCGAGGGATCCCCCTAAGGCACATGTGGTATAGAGTAAGAACAACTGAAAACGGACGAAAGTCCGTATCTCAGCAGTCTACCCACTGTTCTCTTATTTGTCGAAATCCATCCCGAGACGCGTTTCGCCGTATCACGGCTCATCACGGTGAAGTATTGGCAGCCTGCTAACCACTCTGTCGGCGAATCGCTGGAGCGAGTCAGTCCTCTGATGAAGTGCCACCTACGAGGTAGGCGTTATATCTTACCATTATTGGCCGTCAGTACTGGCTTAAGTACCGAATAATCTGTCCTCTTGTTTGTCGATCCTAGCCCGACTGATGTGCCGTGATACGGCGAAATGCGTCTTGAGATGGTTTCGACAAATAAGAGAATAGTGGGTAGAGTGCTGAGATACAGACTTTCGTCCGTTTTCAGTTGTTCTTACTTTAAACCACATACGCCTTAGGGGGGGTAGGGGGTCGAACGTTCGCGCCGCCTGTGGTGAAGTGTTGGCAGTCTGCTAACCACTCTGTCGGCGAATGGCTCAAGCTAGTCAGCCCTCCGATGAAGTGCCACCTACTAGGTAGACGTTATATCTTACTATTATTGGCCGTCAGTACTGGTTTAAGACACCGAAAATATATACATATATATATATATATATATATATATATATATATATATATATATATATATATATATATATATATATACATATATATATATATATATATATATATATATATATATATATATATATATATATATATATAATCCTAAGTTTAACTGCTGGGAAACGCCCTTTATAAGGAGAAGAGATGAGCAATCAAAGATCTAAAGGCTCTAGTATCTGCTTTTTATTTTTATTATCGAGCTTTCGCTGCCTAATGGTAGCTTCTTCTGGATTCTAAAAATGCAAACCAGGTACAGAAAATAAACTAAAACGTTCGTTTTTTTAAAACGTGATTAAATGAATTGTACGACTGAATGTGAAATTACTTACAAAAATTTAGCAGTTAGTTCATCTCTGGTGAAGACAATGAAATTTGCATTTTTGTTGGCCAGGTAGTATGCATGATTACACAAAACATGATTAAAAGACACTTAGAGAGTTACACAAATATTGAAAATAAAACTTTGTCAATAAACATTAGTTAAAAACACTTTTTAAAGACAGAAACACAACTGCAAGAAACCATGATGTTGAAATGGTACTCCATTTTAAAATTTTTTGACGTCGAGTTTAGTAACTATTTAGTGATATTTGAGTCCGAACCGGATATTGTTGGTAGTCTATGTCGTCATCAGGTCGACAAAAAAAGGCATTAAAGTTAGGGATGTGGTAAATTTTTTTAGGTAGATACTAATTTTAGATAAATTATTTATTATTAATGATATCTATTTTTTAGTTTTAATTTTATATAAAAAAAAAGGGGGACTTAAATTTGATGAATGTTACTCTTCGACGAGTTATTTATTATTAATTATATTAATTCTTTAATTTTATAATCAAGAGATTCATAGGCTAATTTAAAAATTTGAATTCGAAAATTAATACTGGACGTTATTTATTATTAGTCATATTTAATTTTTTATTATGTAATTTTAACAAGAAAATATAGAAAAGTAACTGGTAATAAATAGCAAAAAATGACAGAAAGAGATCAGAAACGTCAACTTTACTAGAAACTAATTTTTTCCTAAAGATCGTTCTTTTTTATTGGTTTGGTATAGTTTTGTGTTAGCAAATAAGTATACATGGAGCTCAATCCTTCTATGTCTTTTTTGTGGTTGAGATTATTTTTACAGGTTTTTATGTAACACATTTCCAAGAAACTTCTTCTGAAATAATTAGTCTCAACATCCAGAATGAAGCTGTTGTTATATTGTACTCTGTGATCTGTATTATTTACGTGTAAGCTCAAGCTAGTTGCGTTAGGTTTGTGTTTACTATCACTTTTGTGTAACGCTAATCTCTTAGAGAGCTTTTGTGAAGTTTGTCCAACGTAGACCAAACCACATTGACAGGGAATGCCATAGATTATATTAGATCTTTGTAAAGTATCGGTTTTATCTTTTAAATTGGTATAAAAACAATTCATTCTTTTTATGTTGTAGTTGGCAATTTTAATGTTTGTATTTTTAAAAAGAGAAGACAAGGACTGGGAAAGGCCTTCAATGTATTGTAACTTTCCTACCTTAATATCGACATTAGTGGTGACAGTTGGATTAATTGGAAGGAAGGGTCTTTGAAAATTCTTTCTAATTAGAGCTTTAGGATAGTAATTGTCCAACAAAATGTCTTCCAACAGTTTTACATTTTTTTCTTTAAATGAGGGGTGGCAAATCTTATCTATTCTGTTCTTTAGTCCTCTGATGATGTTCAGTTTCTGTTTCATAGGGTGATAAGAATGGAAGGGGATATATCTACCAGAACTTGATTTTTTCCTATACCAGTCCAGTTTGACTGTATTATTTTCTGAGCGTACAACCCTAGTATCCAGAAACGGAACAGCACAGTCAGTCTCCTCCTCAACAGTAAATACTAACTTATGATTGAAAGAATTGTAAATGTTAAGAGTGTTCTGTACACTTCCGGCAGGTAAAGCGACTAACAAGTCATCAACATATTGAAACAGAAGGGGAAATTCAAATTCAACCCTTGAATTTCCCCTTCTGTTTCAATATGTTGATGACTTGTTAGTCGCTTTACCTGCCGGAAGTGTACAGAACACTCTTAACATTTACAATTCTTTCAATCATAAGTTAGTATTTACTGTTGAGGAGGAGACTGACTGTGCTGTTCCGTTTCTGGATACTAGGGTTGTACGCTCAGAAAATAATACAGTCAAACGGAACTGGTATAGGAAAAAATCAAGTTTTGGTAGATATATCCCCTTCCATTCTTATCACCCTATGAAACAGAAACTGAACATCATCAGAGGACTGAAGAACAGAATAGATAAGATTTGCCACCCCTCATTTAAAGAAAAAAATGTAAAACTGTTGGAAGACATTTTGTTGGACAATTACTATCCTAAAGCTCTAATTAGAAAGAATTTTCAAAGACCCCTCCTTCCAATTAATCCAACTGTCACCACTAATGTCGATATTAAGGTAGGAAAGTTACAATACATTGAAGGCCTTTCCCAGTCCTTGTCTTCTCTTTTTAAAAATACAAACATTAAAATTGCCAACTACAACATAAAAAGAATGAATTGTTTTTATACCAATTTAAAAGATAAAACCGATACTTTACAAAGATCTAATATAATCTATGGCATTCCCTGTCAATGTGGTTTGGTCTACGTTGGACAAACTTCACAAAAGCTCTCTAAGAGATTAGCGTTACACAAAAGTGATAGTAAACACAAACCTAACGCAACTAGCTTGAGCTTACACGTAAATAATACAGATCACAGAGTACAATATAACAACAGCTTCATTCTGGATGTTGAGACTAATTATTTCAGAAGAAGTTTCTTGGAAATGTGTTACATAAAAACCTGTAAAAATAATCTCAACCACAAAAAAGACATAGAAGGATTGAGCTCCATGTATACTTATTTGCTAACACAAAACTATACCAAACCAATAAAAAAGAACGATCTTTATGAAAAAATTAGTTTCTAGTAAAGTTGACGTTTCTGATCTCTTTCTGTCATTTTTTGCTATTTATTACCAGTTACTTTTCTATATTTTCTTGTTAAAATTACATAATAAAAAATTAAATATGACTAATAATAAATAACGTCCAGTATTAATTTTCGATTTCAAATTTTTAAATTAGCCTATGAATCTCTTGGTTATAAAATTAAAGAATTAATATAATTAATAATAAATAACTCCTCGAAGAGTAACATTCATCAAATTTAAGTCCCCCCTTTTTTTTTTTTTTTTATAAAATTAAAACTAAAAAATAGATATCATTAATAATAAATAATTTATCTAAAATTAGCATCTACCTAAAAAAATTTACCACATCCCTAACTTTAATGCCTTTTTTTGTCGACCTGATGACGACATAGACTACCAACAATATCCGGTTCGGACTCAAATATCACTAAATAGTTACTAAACTCGACGTCAAAAAATTTTTTAAATGGAGTACCATTTCAACATCATGGTTTCTTGCAGTTGTGTTTCTGTCTTTAAAAAGTGTTTTAACTAATGTTTATTGACAAAGTTTTATTTTCAATATTTGTGTAACTCTCTAAGTGTCTTTTAATCATGTTTTGTGTAATCATGCATACTACCTGGCCAACAAAAATGCAAATTTCATTGTCTTCACCAGAGATGAACTAACTGCTAAATTTTTGTAAGTAATTTCACATTCAGTCGTACAATTCATTTAATCACGTTTTAAAAAACGAACGTTTTAGTTTATTTTCTGTACCTGGTTTGCATTTTTAGAATCCAGAAGAAGCTACCATTAGGCAGCGAAAGCTCGATAATAAAAATAAAAAGCAGATACTAGAGCCTTTAGATCTTTGATTGCTCATCTCTTCTCCTTATAAGGGCGTTTCGCAGCAGTTAAACTTAGGATTGTTTGTTGCCAGTGCCCTGTTACTGTCATTCCTCTTTCTTATTATATATATATATATATATATATATATATATATATATATATATATATATATACACATACATATATATATACACATACATATATATATATATATATATATATATATATATATATATATATATATATATATATATATATGTATATACACATACATACATATATATATATATATATATATATATATATATATATATATATATATATATATATATATATATATACAGTCAGTCCAAAAGCCTCCATACACTATCAGCTTTCCATACTATTTTTCTGTTATGTTTAACTAATTAATTGGAACTATGAGAAAACATATTTAAATTAATATTTGAAACTTAACCAAAGAGGATTAGTATTAAAAACAACTACGGAACATTTTATTTAGAAGTTACATCATAGTTATAAAAATGTAAACAAAATTAATGTCAAAAAAGTCTCCATACACTCAAGAACTGCATTGAAAAAGACACGTTATAATCAGCCGCATTTTATCAAGCTATCTGTTGTTCGCTAAACTGAAAACAAATGAATAATTTTGCCCACCATACTTTATAATCTGTCACTTGTTGCTAGTAATTTTGCAGTGAGTTTTCATAGCAGTATTAAAAATCAGCGAGAGAAATTGTGAAAGCCCATTTCAAGTTCAAAAGATTATAATTAATTTATGGAAAAATGGAAAGTCGTACAGAAATATAGGAAAAATTGTTATAAGTCGCATGCTACTGTTTAGTACATTGTAAACCAGTATAAATCAACCGGTTCCTATAAAAGTCGACCAAGCTCCTAGTCCGATCAACAAGAATTTTAAATCGCCATTCAAAATGGAAACATCACGTTTCACGTATTTGCGATATAAAACGAGATATTTGCAATTGAAAATTGTTATTTGACGCACAGCTAGCTAAAAAATATCTGAATGTGAAAAAATTCATAAAAAATAAAAAAATCATTATTTTTGAACTTTTTGCCCTAATCGTATCTATTTAACATAATGAATTATTTCCGAGAAATTTTTTTATTAACTTTTTGAAAAGTTATAAACAATTGTATTCAATAGATTTTGCGTTATTCATATAAAAATGATGAGGACTCTGAACTTCAGGACTAAATAAGAATTTTAAATGCTCATTCATAGTTGAAGCCCTAATTTTTGGTCGAAAATTAGTTTTAATACGCAGAGCAAGTATCAATAGTCAAAAATTGGAAATTGAATGGAAGGGGTTGTAAAAAAAAAATAAAAATTACCCCAAAAACCACTTTTTCGCAAATTTCTCGGAAAATATAAAAGTTATAAAAAAATGTTTTCGAGCAAAATCGATAGATAATACAAATTATCTACAAAACCACCTTAAATCACTTTTCACGTATTTGCGATATAAAACGAGATATTTGCAATTGAAAATTGTTATTTGACGCACAGCTAGCTAAAAAATATCGAAATCTGAAAAAATTCGTAAAAAATAAAAAAATCATTATTTTTGAACTTTTTTTTCAATTATATCTAAAGTTTATTTGTTTGGAGTTGATAGCAGAATGCACTCATTGTAGATGCGGTGCGCTCAAAAGAAAAAGAGATTTCTTATGCATTTTACTGGATTTTGCTACTTGTTTTGAATTATTTTTAAGGGTTCACCCCATTTTAGGCAGAAAACCTCTGCTATACAATGGAGACATAAATTGTAAATGAGAGTTCATCGGTAGCATGGCCGTCCCAGCGTAATTTGCTTTTAGTGTTTAATAAATAAAATTATCTTAAAAATAAAATTACAGAAATATACGATTTATTACCAAAAATTTTTTAATCTATATATGTATATGTACAAATTTACAACTCACGATATAGAAGTGCTTTAATTACAATAAAAAACAAGCATCATCTTAAATCTGAAGATTCGACTTCTCTTAAATTGATAATTAAGAGTTCTATTTCCACAATTTCTTCGATGTATTCGTCAAGTTTCCACATTTTATTTTCTTCTTCTATAGCATGTAGGATGGCATTTTTCCAATGATCCCATTTGATCCTCTCTATTCTGGCGAGTAATAATTGCCTTACGTCTTGAAGTTTAAACGTGATTTTTCCCTTGCAACGAAACCTTTCATTTGTGCCCAAATTAGCTCTGTGGGAGTCAATTCGCAATGATATGGAGGTAATCTAACACTGTGATATTCCGTTCCTTCGTTATCTCATTGACTGCGTATTTCTTAAACTGTGCCTTATTTTGTTTCGCAATTTTGAGAAGTACCACTTTTAACATACCATCTTTATGTTTGAAATTTTTGTCTCTTATCCATTGAAGAATATCCGCTTTCTTCCATGAATTTTTCGGGAATAGTTCTAATAATCAAAAATGGTATGGGGCATTGTCTAGTATTACAACTGATTCTGCTAACATACATTCAATTATTTGTTGGAAGTACTCCTCAAAAACATCGGCCGTCATCTTCTCATGGTAATCTTTAGTTGACTTTGAATCGAATTCCAACCAGCCACCGTCAAGAAATCCGTTTTCACTACCAATATCTGCTACAATTAACCTGCGACCTTTTCCTGAAGGGGGTTGTAATGCAGTCGACTGTGAGTTCACTGTGTGTCCCTCATTAACCTAAATCTCATCTAAATAAAAATTAATTCTTTCTTCGGCTCGAAATTTTCTGATTGCTCGTAGATATTCTCTTCTCCAACAAATTATTTCTGTTTTATCAAACAGATTTTCTGTTGTGTTTTTCCCAATGAAAATTCAGGTTATGAAGGATTTTCCATAATTTCCATTTTTTAAAATCTGGTTAGTTCTGGTCGTCTCTGATTTCTTGCAAAACTTGATGTAGTCTAGGTATTTCTTTGTTAATAAAAAAATTGTGTACTTTTCTTCTTCTTGCATTTTTAAAGTCTTCATCGACCTCTAAGGGCTCCTTTCCTTTGTGATTCTGGGTTCGTTGCAAGAACCGCGTTTTCTTTCTTTTAGAAATCTATGAATAGTTGCTGTCTTATTGGCACATGTTGCCATAATTTCACGGACTTTGCTTGTCGGCTGTTGATGCACTAGGGCAGGGGTGCTCAAACTTGAACTGCTGGCGATCTACCTCAATATTGTTAGTAAGTGTGATGCAGGATTGTGGTCTAGATAGGGTGTGTCGTGGCATAGATATTAGTTTTCCGCACAATATGCATTTTTTTAGTCAAGGTAAGTGTAGGTCTGCTCTAAAATGTCAAAGAAAAACTCATAACTATTCAAAATTGCGAGTTTATTGGTTCTTACAAAACAAACGAGTTCGAGTGTCTAAACTTAACTAAAGAGTGACTTTGGATGTTGAAGCGTGACACTGCATGTCCTCAGCATACTTTTGATAAGATGGTACGTAATTACCGAGTGCTAATCGCAAGCATGATGACATATGTTCGTCAGTTAGTCGATTGCGATATTTTGACTTAATTATCTTCATTTCAGAAAATGCAGACTCGCATAAGTAAGTTGACCCAAACATTGCCGTCAGTTGAAGGGCGATTTGCCTTAGATTCGGATATTTATCTTCAGATATAAAACACCAGAATTTTGTACCAGATGCTGTGGCTTTGAGATGTATATCTGATATAATCTGCACTAACTCATTTTCAACAGAACATGAGTCCATGTTAAACTGACTTGCTATTTCAGTAGTTAATTCCTCAATGTTTTTACAAGAAAAGGATAACTCATAAATGATGCGATAGTTGCCAATTTATTGAAATCATAAAAACGTATTTCGAATTAGCCCAAAATATTTGATAATTCTGCCTCATAAATATCATAATTCCACTGAGGAATCCTTGCTTTCAAAGACGGAAAATTTTTCAGATCCTTTCTTTTCAGTTGATCTATCATAAGTTGCAATTTACTTTTGAATGCGTTTATTGCGCTAATCATCTCAATAATAGTTTTTCCTTTACCTTGAAGCTCCAAATTAATGGTGTTTAAATGCATTGTGATGTCTGTCAAAAATGCCAAATCAGTCAGTCATTTTCCGTTTTTCAGCATCTGAGTGTCATCACCTCTTTCGCCTAGAAAAGCTGTTATTTCGGGCAATAATTCTTGAAACCTTTCTAGGAATTTTCCGCGACTCAACCACCTGACGTCCGTGTGAAAAACTAAATCAGTGTGTTCAGCTGACTCACTATCTTCCAACTGCAATTTAAAGAGCCGTCGTTGCAAGCTACGTGCACGGATAGAATTCACAATTTTTATTGCAGTGCCCATAATCTCCTCCATGTTTAGAACTTTTGAACACAAAACTTGTTGATGTATAATCCAATAGAAGGAGAAAAATGAAGGGAAATCATCATTAGCTCGACACAATGCCACAAAACCGTTTTCGTTTCCAGTCATTGCTGGTGCTCCATCGGTTGTAATGCACACTAGTTTATATATTGGTAGCTTGTAGTTTGTTACAAAATTGAAGAAAACGTCATATATATCTTCGCCACGGGTCTTTCCTTTCAGAGGAATCATTGTCAAAAACTCTTCCTTAGCCGACATGTCATTGAATACCATTAGAATAAAAATACACAGCTGGGCAGTGTCTGTCATATCGGTGGATTCGTCGAACTGTAAAGAAAAGTATGTACATTCCATGATATCATGTTTTAGTTTATCTGCCATGTCCTGACTCATGACTTCTACACGCCTTGTGACAGTCGGACGAGATAACTGAAGTTCTCTAATAGCAGACATAATCTCTGTTTTATTTTTAAAATCTCCAAATAAAGTCTCACCTGCTTCAATAAATGCTTCCTTCACAACCAATCCATCATCAAATGGTTTCTTGTGTTTCGCCAGTATATGAGATATTTTAAATGACGTGATCGTTGCAGCTTTTGATTGTTTGGCTGGTCTTGTGAACATGGTTTGTTCTTTTTTTCAAACAAGTTATCAAGTCACGTACTTTTCGTTTTCTTAATTCACTCTGTGACGGAAAATCATTTTCATAGTTTTTTATGAACCATTTTATGATGCCTGTCTAAGTTCCCACGCTTAGGTATTGCAACTGACGCACGGCAAATGAGACAAATGCACTTATCCTTTACCATACAAAAGAAAAAATTCTTCCTCCCAATCGTTATTAAAATGATAAGTTTTACTTTTCTTCGCCGCACTCATTTTGAACAATTTATTAATATACTTTGTATCGATGTATCGCCTTCAAGTTACAACTCAGACTGACTCCTATTCCTGCAGGTGCAACATTTATATCGCCGCGAACGAAGTCTCGAATGTTCCCGTCAAACACGCCGCCCGAAGTTTCTAGAAAAATCGGCGGGAATCAAAAACGCGGCTTTTCTTTGACAAGTACCGCGCGTTCCTTTGGCAAAGCCGCCTTTTGCCGCTAGCAGCGGGTTACTACGATAAAAGAAAGTGATGAGGGGGTTATTCTGGCCTAATTGTGGATCGAATAAATTTTAGTAGTTTATTCATTACATTTTGTTTTAATTACCTAAAACAAAATCTGTGAATAGTTCTGTCGGAATTTTTTTTTTCAGATCGACTCAAAAAGCACTCGCGATCGACTTGTCGATCGCGATCGACCGTTTGAGCACCCCTGCACTAGGGCCTCTTGTACGTTAAGTATCACTGTTTTTTCTCGTAGGGCAAATGTAGATTTACAGACTCTTCGAAGCTAGACCGGGGTAAAACCGAAAGTTGAAGCCAACGCTGTTCTGATTTGAACTAAGCATACTATAGGTTTTTGCTTTATTCCTAGTGTTCCACACGGAGCACTTATAAGATCACTTCGGTGTCCGTCCGTCCGTCTGTCACAACCGATTTTCTCTAAAACTATTTGTCACAGAAAGTGGAAATTTGGTACTAATATAGGAATCGCCTCATCAGAGCCGCGTAGTTTTGAAAGTTAAATTTTGACTTAAGGGGTTAGTTTTGCGAGATGAAATCGGAAGCGAAAAAAAAATTTTTAGTAGGTCATCGAGTGAGGTGTCAAATGAAAGCTTGTAAAAACATGAGTTCAAAAATATATATACTTGCGTGCACTTTTTTGTATTATTTTTAAAAAGTTGCGAAAAATCGCTGTCCCCCCTTATCTCGAAAAGTACCGATCAAAAAATTTTGAAAATAATCTGAAATATTCTCCATGGGGTGTAGATTGAATGACAATTACCACGAGTGTATTATCTTTAATGATTAATCTGGTATATAAAAAAAGCAAAAATTTCATGGTCATCAGTTTTCAGTCAAGATCAGAAACAAACTTTGTTGAAAACTAATTTGGGGTGTGCTTTATGAAATCATTGATCATTTTATACCTCCATAACAAAATTTTTTCTTTTAAAAGCAATCAACGTACCGAAGGCTAACTAATTGCGCAAATTGCACTTGCACTTGACCGATTATTATACTTATACAGAATATTTTTATTACGTACTTAGGTACTTAGGCACCTACCTACCGATAAGTACTTTGGTTAATTATATTCGAATAACTGCTAAAATTCCAAATAATTTTATTGTGCCTATTATCATTAAGCTTTATAACAATGTAAATTTGTAGTTCTTAAGAATTGTTAATTTTACTCGTTTAGGCCTTTATCATACAGTTCAATAATTTATTTTGAGTAGTAGGTATTAAAAATGGAAATACTGGAATTGTGCACGCTTTGTGATAAACCTCTTGAAAATGAAACAGATATTGTTGTCACCGTTAAACAGCTTGGGCTACGATCATTAATTAAAAAAAGTCAAGCGAAAAAACGATAATAAGTATAAACTGTGGGAAAACGAACAATCATTTGAATTTCATGAAGTTATTTACATTTTTTTTATTATCAATTTTTATGTAAAATGTATTTACAATATTGTAGGTTATCTACGGGTAGTGAGTCGATTTTTAGTGTTCCGTACGGCACACTTATAAGATCCCTTCGGTGTCTGTCTGTCCGTCTGTCACACCCGATTTTCTCCGAAACTATTTGACGTAGAAAGTTGAAATTTGGTACTAATAATTTTTTTAGTAGGTCATCGAGTGGAGTGTCAAATAAAAACTTGTAAAACTACGAGTTCAAAAATATATAATGTCTTACATGCGCACACTTTTCTTTGTATTATTTTGAAAAAATCGCGAAAAATCGTTGTCCCCCGTCTATCTCGAAGAGTACTGATCCAAAAATTTTGAAAAAATTCTGGAATATTCCCCACAGGGTGTAGATTGAACAAAAATGATCACGAGTGCATTACCTTTAATAATTTATCTGGTATATAAAAAAAAATTCAAGGTTATCAGTTTTCAGTAAAGGTCGGAAATAAACTTTGTTGAAAACTCATTTGGGGATGTGTTCTGTGAAGTCACTGATCATTTTATACCGTAACAAAAAGTTTTATTTTAGAAGCAATCAACTTACGGAACACTAATTGCGCAAGTTCAACTTGCACTTGACCGGTTATTTAATTGTTAAATACTTAAAAATTAGACAATTCCAATACGACTGGTAAATTTATTTAAATAAATTTTCTTTTAATATTCAAAATAATAATTTGAAGTTAAATGTCAAAGTTTTTATATAATTAAAATACATAGCGATATATTAGCGATAAAGTTTCAAATTTTTGTCTTTAATATAATTTATTTATTGAAAATTTACTAACGATTAAAAAAATAGTTTTGTTTCGTCAAATGATAATGTAATTTGTACTACGTACTATATTTTGTGGGAGCAATAAATATATTATTCGTAAAGATAAATATAAGAAATTGTCACAATAAAATCATTTTGTTTGAGATAACTATCTTTGTACATACCCTTTACTTTTACTTTTTAAACAAAAAAAAAAATTATATTTCAGAGTGTCGAAAACGATATCAAGTATCGTCTAATGATACAGTGTTTGTGCGGAGTGAAAAATCGGTTACGTTAAATGAACCTTCTACATCAAGCCAGCGAGCATCACAACAATCTACGGATAATTGTTTCGATTTTATTGATTTATGTTTAATCTGCGGGAAAAAAAACCATTGTCGTGAAAGTCGTAGACATGAAATTTCAAATAATTATTTAATGATGCGAATATTAACTGCCGCTGATCTACGTGACGATGACTTCGGTAAACAAGTGAAACAAAGGTTGCAAGATATTAATTCTGTTATTGCTGTCAAGGCTCGTTATCACAAAAAGTGCTTAAGCAATTTTTTTGTTATTCCAATAAAAGTGCCAAAAATTCGTGAAGATGATCCAGAAACACGAAATTTATTGAATATAGTTTATAAGCATACTGAAGAAAGTAGTAAGACTAAATTTTTATTATCAACTACAATAAAGTATTGAGGCACCTCTTGGAATGTCTATTTGTTTAAATAATAGCGGGCGTCAAAGTTGCGTCACAAAAAACGAAATGGACAAAAAAAATAGGGCGATTTAGTTGTAAAATGCGTAAAAAAAAGTTTTCATTGAAAAATACATTGGAAAATATATAAATTGGAAAATAAAATTTTCGCCAGCGTTGCCTGGTCTATGTCAGAAAACTGGAATCCTAAGTTTTCGTCCCGAGTCAAATATATCAAAAACGACATAAATTCTGTTGTTTTGCTATTTTTATCTCACTAAGGCCCGGTTACGGTGCAGCACGTGCATAGTGCCAATAATTCGTAAGCGCATCAGCTTGATTGTACTATTGCGAGAGTGACAGAGCACAGTATATACTTTTTTCTCGGGACTAATTTGAAGCCGCAAAAGCGTAGCCTCAAAGGCAATTTATTTTAGAATAGATTTATATCACAGGTAAATTCTCTGGTAAAAATAGGAAGTGCCTTGAAATTATGGCGTATATTTTTTAGATAAAACTTCGAAAAATGTAATAGCATACTTTTTTTTCAATTTTAACAATAAAACAAATTCAAAAAATATAATTGTTTATAACTTTTTAAAAAGTTCAAAATTAATGATTTTTAAATTTTTTTATGAATTTTTTCGCGTTCAGATATTTTTTAGCTAGCTGTGCGTCAAATAATAATTTTCAATTGCAAATGTGCGACCTCGATAATCCGGACTAATTAAAACCGTGGTGGTCCGAATTAATAAATAATTCGAATTACTGAAGCAGGACATTATTTATATTAAAAAAACGAATCATTTAATACGAAACAACTAAAAAATAGTACATACATAGAATAATATTTAAAATAGAAGCATATCTTATCAAGTTTTATCTTATTTTGTAAAAAAAATTGTAATTTTTGTTTGCATGACCCTTCTCTAGTTCATCATAAAAGCAATTTCTTTTAATCTTTGAAGTACAAGAACATCACTTAGGGGGATATCCTTTTCTCCTGCCCATCTCATGCACACATTGAAACTTTTAACTGCCTCATCATTCTTCACAGTGTTTTAACAGTCTGGTTTGTATTAGTATTTAACTCTGAACCTTCATTGTCACTCTCGTGTTGTTCATCTGTATCATCTATGTCCTCCAGTGGTAACAAATCTTCATCATTTTCAATCCAATTACATACTTCCACGTTCGTGAGATTCTGCTCAGTGAGAACATTCAGCATATCTGAAACATCTGTTAAATATTTACGAATTAACCAAACAAATACTAAAAGAAAAATTTCAGGCTTTATCTTTCATTTCTTTATTCGTGGAAAGCAAATTGTGCCGCAATTCACTCAGAGGAATCAGATCTTCAGCATCATATTCAGAGTCTGGGTTGGTATCTGCCACATAAGCCATAATGTTGTGCCAGCACTTTTTCAAGACTTCAGGGAAGACTTTTTCCCATGAATTGCATAGTAGACATACAACATCTTTTAGGTTAATGCTTTTTAATAACCTAACAAGGTTCTCTTCATTATTTGATAAAATATTGGCTAAAAGATTTTTCCGATAAAATAATTTTGTCAGTCTGATTGCATTCTGGTCCATAGGCTGCATAAGTGCAGTACAATTTGGTGGAAGAAATATTGTTGTAAACTCTCCATCCTCACTAGTCAGCTCTTCTATAGTTCCATGGCTCAAAGCGTTATCAACGATTAGCAGGGCTCTTTCAGGCAAGTTGAGACTTCTTAAATGACTTTTGACTTGACGAATAAAAGAATGATGAAACCAGTCTAAGAAAATTGCTGTTGTCATTCATGCATTGGCAGATGATTTGTACTCAACAGGTATGTTCACATTTTTAAAAGTCCTCGAATTTTTTGCCTTTCCGATCACTAACAACTTTAATTTTTGTGATCCATCTGCATTGCAACATGCTAGAAAGGTAACGCGTTCTTTGTTTATTTTTCGACCTGGTGCGGTCTTTTCCTGAGAACGAACCAGCGTTTTTTCAGGCAACATTTTCGAATATAGAGCTGATTCATCTGCATTGTATATTTGAGTAGGTCCAAGGTTTAATTCTTTTATCTTATCTGCGAATAAAGTTAGGAAAGGAACGACGGCACTTTCATCATTGGATAGTTTTTCGCCACAAACTTTTAAAGCATGCAGACCATGTCTTTTTCTGAAATTAGAAATCCAGCCTCTGCTAGCTCTAAAATTATCATTCCCGTAGGTTTCAGTGTAAAACTGTTTTGCTTTGCCTGATAAAATTTCGTAGGAAATTGGGACGTGCCTTGATCGTTGCATACAAAACCATGTATACAAACGAGTTTCCATTTCTGGATATTCGGCTTTTCATAAGATTTTTCTGACGCCAGGACCAGAATCACATTTGGAAATAAATCTAAAAGAAGCTACACGTCCATAGTGAGTGTCCAAAATTATCTTTAAATTAAATCATATATACATACCTTTTGATTTTCCCTTGCTTCTTTTTTATATTCGAAATTGTGGATGTTCCTACTCTATTGATTTGCCAACACTTTTCCGCTTTCACCAAGAACTAGTCTTTCTAATATATCGGACTTTTGTTTTATTGTTAGTGTAATGTTTTCTTTTAGGAGGCATTTTAATATGTAGGTACATATACGTAAAAAAAAAAACGATTACATACTTATATGAACCACATAAAGTAAAATAGAACGTAAGTATGTTGTACTTGTGACAATAAACAAACAACTACAAAGTCCTTAACCTTTAGACGGGATACGCGATGCGTTGTAGGCAAATCAAAGGCACCTACAGTTTGTGTGAATCCCAGATCTATTAGACTGGAAGTTAGGGGAATCCCCTCACTATCGATTTCAGTTTTCCCATGTAGTTTAAATTAAGTAGATGTCTAAAAACGCAGGTCCGGATTACCTAGTACTATCAAATCCGGATTATAAGTTACACAATGCAATAGAAATGTTTGTCCGGATTATTAAAGAATCCGATTTAATGGAGATCCGGATTATCAAGGTGGCACTGTATCTCGTTTTATATCCCAAATACGTGAAAAGGGATTTAAAACGATTTTGTAGATAATTGTATTATCTATCGGTTTTGTTCGAAAGATTTTTTTGCAATTTTTATATTTTCCGAGAAATTTCCGAAAAAGTGTATTTTGGGGTAGTTTTTATTTTTTTTTACAACCCCTTCCACTCAATTTCCAATTTTTGACTATTGATACTTGATCTACGTATTAAAAATAATTTTTGTTCAAAAATTCAGGTTTCCATTTTGAATGCCGATTTAAAATTCTTATTGATCGAACTATCCGGTCGTCGCAAGAAACTGACTCCACGTGAAGAGGCCAGTATTCTTAAATAAATAATTACAGATCCCAAGAAAAATGCACCAAAATTAAAAGCAGAACGGGAACTATTTTCGAAAAATATTTGTTCAAAAACAATCAGTTATTGTTTACATAGGGCACGCTATAAGGGTTGTGCAGCCAGGAAGAAACCGTTAATTTCGGAAGCTAATCGCAAAAAGCGGTTAGCTTTTGCTAGTGAATACGTTACTACCCGCACACATGCCGCTCCTGGAGCGCTTTAGGGACTTCCCTGTAGCACGTATGCTAGACCCATAAAAAAAAAACTTAACTTCCTGAATTTTGGAAATCCGTAACCTTTAATGATGAAACTAAAATTAACCTTTTTGGGTCTGATGGCAGAACTAAAGTTTAGAGAAAGAAGAATACCGCATTCGATATTATATACATTTGTGCCACGGTGAAACAATGGGGTGGCAGTGTTCTGCTTTGGGGATGCATGTCCGCTGGAGGAGTTGATAATTTACATTTTATTAATGGATCAGCATGTTTATCTGAACATTTTGAGAGACAATTTAAGAGAAAGTGTCCAAAAATTATTACTCAAAAAAAGATACATTTTCCAACAGGACAATGATTTGAAACATACCGCAAACTCGGAGCGAGAATGGATGATTCATAATATATGCAACAGCAGCTTCATACATCTCCGTAAACACCTGATATTAATCCCATCGAACATTTATGGGAGGAACTTAAACGGCGCATTCGCAAACATAATGTTTCAGATAGAGAAGAATTAAAAAACAGAATATTGAGCGAATGGGAGAACATGCCAGTAGAAGTTATTAGAAAGCTGGTTGCAAGCATGACAAAGAGGTTACAGAAAATTATCAAGGCCAACGGCGGTTCCACTAAATGTTAGTTTAAAGGAAGTTGTTATTTTTCGTTAAACTCCGTCAAACTATTATTGGAAATTGTTAAATGTATGGAGATTTTTTTGACATTAATTTTGTTTACATTTTTATAACAATGATGTAACTTCTAAATAAAATGTTCCGTAGTTGTTCTTAATACTAATCCTCGTTGGTTAAGTTGCAAATATTAATTTAAACATGTTTTCTCACAGTTCCAATTAATTAGTTAAACATAACAGAAAAATATTATAGAAAGCAGATGGTGTTGGAGACTTTTTGGACTAACTGTATATATATATCTTTGCTTTTATCGGTCGGTCTCGGTAGCCAACCTAAGTATTTTTAGGTGGCTTAGACTTCACTTACCTCGGGCAGCTTGTGGTGGAGAAAGTAATTTCCCAATATGTTGGAATGTAGAATCAAACTTTCCCCTACTAATACACCGAAGCTTTATTTACGAAGCAATTAAGATATATACCATTTACAAATATTTACAGGCACTAAAAATAACCTAATTATGACTTACAAACTGAAACCTCCGCTAAGCGTCTTGAACATCTACCCAGTAAAGCAAAGGCGGTAATATTCAATGATGGTTCGGGCGTAGGACGTACCTGGATTGACGGTTCACTTAATGGTTTCCTATGTCTCCGTACCGCGCACACAGGAGAACAACCTAGATGGTAGATGCCCAGATCCAACCAGCATCGCCCTGTGTGATACCATCGCGTCGGCTTAGGCTGAGTGAAGTTACTTAACGTTTCGTGGCTGTGCCGTTGTCCCGGACTGTGGGACCAAATAGCATGATGAGGCACCTGGATACAAAAAATTTCGGAGGTAAAATAGCCCCCCGTTCGGATCTCCGGGTGGGGGCTGGTTCAGGCGCGTCGACATGCAGAGATCAGAATTTTAAAGTGGATTTTTGCAACATAAGAGGTTTAAACTCGAACATAAATTCAGTGCACCAACACCTGCAATCAAATAAACCTCATGTACTTGCTCTCTGTGAAACCAAGGTCAATTCATCGACCAGCACAGTGAATTATCTTTATCCTTGGTACGACTTCTACTCCCGATTTAGGCGTAACTTTGGAATCTGTCTTTTTGTCAGAAGCGACCTCTCTTGCTAACGAGAAGAGGCTCTGAAACCCCCAAACTTTGATGTTATGTGGTTAAAAATAACGAGTCAACAAACCACAAGGTTCATCTGTATCCTCTATCGACCACCAAGTGATACTAACTTTAGAACACTTTTCGCTGGCTTAAATATTAAAATACTACCGACGAGCAAGGTCGTGCAGCCGACTCATTTTCAAACAGTTGTGGTTTAACTCAGCTTATTGACGAACCAACACGGATCCCTGATCGAAACGGGCAGTTCGCCAGTCATCTTGATCTGTTTTTAACCACCAATCCGGAGATTTACACGGTCAGCGTAAATCCGCCGTTAGGTTCTTCTGACCATAAACTATTTTCGACATCGAGTATCCTATCAATCAGAGACAGAGAGGCGCCTAAACCGCGCAAGATTTGGCACTACAAATCTGGTAAATGGGAAGATCTCATGGAATATTTTGGAACTTTCCCTTGGTTAGACGTTTGTTTTCGATCCGACGGCCCTTCTGACTGCGCCAGGGAAGTTTTCGATGTTATTTTGGCCAGTATGGAGGCTTACATCCGTTTTTTTCGAAGAAATGCCCTTCCAACGACAAACCTTGATTTGACCGAAAATGCAAAGAAGCTGTTGCTTCTAAACATCTTGCCTACCGACAATGGCGTGAAAATTCTAACACCATAAACCGTAACACCTTTGTTCGTGCTAGGAACAGATGCAAAGAAATTATCGACGAAACCAAGGAGGCACACAATCAACGAATTAGAAACAAACTTCCGTAGTGTAGTCAGGGATGCCCGATATTGACTTCAGGCAGCGTATCATAAAACGTATTTTAATGAAGCTAGACACCAAAAAAGCTTCTGGCGCTGACGGAAAACCTGCCATAGTTCTCAAAAACTGTGCGAGGGAACTAACACCAGTTTTCTGTAGACTTTTCGACCTATCCTACAGAAAGGAAATATTTCCTTCCTGCTGGAAATATGCCACTGTTCAGCCGATACCTAAAAAAGGCAAGAAGACCTTGCCAAATAACTACCGACCAATCGCATTGCTTTCAGTAATATTGAAAAGGCTATCAATCAGCATCTTCTAAAATATCTTGAAGGATTCAACATTATTACCGATAATCAATATGGCCTTCGTAAAAATAGATCAACAGGAGATCTTCTGGCTTATGTAACACACATTTGGAACAACGCAATTGAACACTTTGGAGAATCTTGAGCTGTTGCTCTTGATATATTCAAGACATTCGACCGTGTTTGGCACGATGGGCTGTTGGCTAAGCACCGCCCTTATGGTATGTCTGAAAAGTTCTGTTTGTGGCTCTCATGTTTCCTCAGAGAGCGTTCTTTACGAGTGGCAGTCGACGGATTTCTTTCTAACACCTTCACTATCAACGCCGGTGTACCTCAGTACCTCAAGGTTCCATACTGTCTCCTACTCTTTTTCTTATTTACATTAACGATCTGCTGGAAAAGACCGATAATCCAATCTACAGCTTTGCAGAGGACAGTACGCTTATCTCTTCATTCACTTTGAACGCTGGGACATCGGCTACTCAGACGAATATCCGCAGACAGCAGGAAGTCATTCAACTTAACAAAGACCTGGAAGAAATTTTATCTTGGGTTGACAGTACCAAGTGGAATTTAACGCTACAAAAACCCAGGCGGCAGTTTTTTCTAAAAAAGTTAACGTTGCTGAACTCGACATAGTTATGTCGGGGCACTCCATTCCTCTAACATCGTCACTCAATTTATTGGGCGTTTATTTGGGAGCAAATATGGCCTGGCATGAACATGTTGCAGACATAGCAAAGAGAGCTTCTCAAAAGTTGGGTATATTATTTCGAACCAGAAAGCTTTACACTCCACAACAACTGTTAATTCTTTACAAAGCTCAAATTCGACCAACTATGGAATACTGCTAACATGTTTGGGTCTCCGCTCCCAAACATACACTGCATTTGTTGGATTCTATTCAGAGAAGAGCTGTTCGTCTGATTGGAGACCCGGAACTGACCGCCTGCCTTGATTCGCTGGAACATCGAAGAACGGTTGGCGACTTGAGCCTATTCTACGAGTATTTTCATGGAAAGGGTTCGAAGGATGTGGCCCGCTTAATTCCTCCCAGAGCGGTGCATGTTAGAAGTACAAATCGCGCTAATACTTCACATCCGTATGAGGTTCAGCTTGTTACTCCTCGTACAACGCTTTTCAAGCAGTCGTTTATATGGAGAACATGATCCCTTTGGGATAATTTGCCCAGGACTGTGTTTCCCACCGAGTACAATTTACAGCGATTCAAGAACAACGTGAATCACTTTTTCCGCACACGTGTCGCTCCTGTAGCGCTTTAGGGTCTTCTTCCCTGCAGCACGTGTGCTAGACCCATAAAAAAAAAGCTGCAATACTGCTGACTGGCTGGATCTGGGGTTCCTTATTTGGTCAATTATCTGAGCCGTAATACTGCTCGAACAGATTATCCACTCTTCAACCGCAATATTGCTAACTGCAATGGATCCCCAAATCCTAAGGACGTATTCGTAGTGAGAGTCCCTTTTAGTTGGTGGTCTATACCTCCATACGGCATACACAGAACATCAATCCTCCAGCTGTAATACTGCTCGCTGTAGTACGTCTCCCGGTACAAAAAACGAAAAGTCAGTCTCAATAACGCACAATTTCTGAGTCAGTGGTTTCTCATTGGGTCAATACCCGCAATACTGCTCGAACAGATTATCTACCCTTCAGCAGCAATACTGCTCGCTAAAACGGATCACCAAGCCCTAAGGAACGGAAACGTAGCTGGTGCAAAGTCAGGCGGTTTCGGTAACTAAAACTACTTACGGAGTACTGGAGATCGACAGATCGGAAGCCGAATTCTGGGTTTACGACGGTCGGTCGTTTGCAAAAGGAGGCCTAGTGCTAAGTGTAGTTGCCTTTTTAAAATGGTTTTTTGCCACCTGTCCACAGTAAACCAGGTAGAAAGCGATGTTTCACACACTTGGTGCCTTACAAAGGTACTGGGAGCGGTGTATTACTGCGGTACTAATTATCTATTTATTCTATCTGCTAATTAACGCAATTTTAAGAGACGTTTCAAATTAAATTATATATCCTAATTCAGTGTAACTAAATAGCCATAAACCAAAACGATCTCCTTAAAAATGAAAATTTTAGTACTTCGTAACTATATATATATATATATATATATATATATATATATATATATATATATATATATATATATATATATATATATATATATATATATATATATATATATATATATATATATATATATATATATATATATATATATATATATATATATATATATATATATATACATATATATATATATATATATATATATATATATATATATATATATATATATATATATATATATATACATATATATATATATATATATATATATATATATATATACATATATATATATATATATATATATATATATATATATATATATATATATACATATATATATATATATATATATATATATATATATATATATATATATATATATATACATATATATACATATATATATATATATATATATATATATATATATATATATATATATATATATATATATATATATATATATATATATATATATATATATATATATATATATATATATATACATATATATTATATATATATATATATATATATATATATATATATATATATATATATATATATATATATATTATATATATATATATATATATATATATATATATATATATATATATATATATATATATATATATATATATATATATATATATATATATATATATATATATATATATATATATATATATATATATATATATATATATATATATATATATATATATATATATATGTATATTATATATATATATATATATATATATATATATATATATATGTATATATATATATATATATATATATATATATATATATATATATATATATATATATATGAATATATATGTATATATATATATATATATATATATATATATATATATATATATATATATATATATATATTTTATATATATATAGCCTCCTACAAAAGGAAAAAAAAAGTGTTACCCACCACCGGAAACGTGCAAGATAACTAGCACTAGTGCGGAAGCTCAATTACAGCCCTTGGTGGATCTTACTGTTACACGATTGTCCGACTACCTGGAAGAGGTATTGCAAACATTAAATGAACAAAAACGGAATACCCCGACGATGATTCATAAATGGGGTTGCGACGGATCATAACAATCCCAATACAAAAAAAGTTTGACAGTGATGCGTATTCGGATAGCAATATATTTCAAAGTTGCTTCGTGCCTCTAAAATTAGTGTGTGGAAAAAATAATGAAAAAACCGTGTGGGAGAATCCAACACCGTCTTCTCCGCGTTTTTGTCGGCCAATAAGTCTTTGTTTTATCAAAGAGAGTACTGATGTCACAAAACAAGAGATTAACTACGTGAATAAATCAGTTGATTCTCTCATTCCTACTGAGGTTGACTTGGATGAGAAAAAGTTTATAGTCAAACACAAATTAATCATGACAATGGTGGATGGAAAAGTGTGTAATGCCGCCACTGGAACCACAGCAACAAGCCGGTGCTATATTTGTGGTGTAACCTCAAAGGATTTTAACCGATTGGATATAACAAAAGAAGTTAATCCCGAGGCAGTACAATTCGGTCTCTCAGTATTACATGCCAGGATAAGATTATTTGAGAGTGTCCTACATCTGGCTTATAAACCGCCAGTAAAAAAATATAGAGAAAGAAAAACAGAGGCTGAAAAGGAACTCGAGAAACAGAGGAAACTTGAAATCCAGATCCGGTTTCGAAATGAAACCTGGTTATTGGTCGATATGCCAAAGGCAAATTTTGGAAACACCAATGATGGGAACACCAGTCGAAGATTTTTTGAAGACCCGAAATTGGCAGCAGAAATAACGGGCCCTAGCTATGACCTGTTATATAGGTTAAAAGTCATTTTGGGGACAATCTCAAGCGGACATAAAGTCGACCCAGAAAAATATGACAAGTATGCATCAGAAACTGCTCGTCTATATGTGGGCCTCTACCCGTGGCATCCCATGACACCCACGATGCACAAGATACTTGTTCATGGCGCAGAGATAATAAAAAATGATTTGTTACGAATTGGGCAGCTGTCTGAAGAAGCCGCAGAGGCAAGGAACAAGCACTTTCGGTCTTACCGACAAGATTTTGCCCGAAAGTTTTCACGAGAAAGCTGCAACAGGGACATTTTTAATTGTTTACTTTTAAGTTCCGATCCTTTGTTGAGCAGTATGAAGCGAATAAAGAGGATAAAGTCACATTCATTCCTACCAGAGACGCTAGAAATGCTCCTGCCTGCAGAGCCGAACCCGCTGTGTTCTTCTGGAAGTGAAGATGAAAATACGTTTGTGGACGACAAAATATGATTGTTTATAGTGTATTTTTAACCATCGACGCAAAAGAGGGGTGTTATAAGTTTAAATTTTAGATTTATTTTATAAATAAATGTTTTCATTTAAAATATTTTATTTTTGGTAAAATTAAGTTTCGTTTTTTTATTTTTTATTACAAATTAAGTAATTTTATGCAAAGTAACTGATTAATTTAACTTGGTAATATAATTTAGCATACAATAGAACCGAAAAATAACTTTGGCCGCGTAGATCGTTCAAAGACCCCTATGTGCGGCTGTTTTCGTAGAAGCAGTCTGATGCAACCTATCGTTCCTTTGAGGTATAGAAGATTCATTTTTGATTGATATATATATATATATATATATATATATATATATATATATATATATATATATATATATATATATATTATTGATGTTTTCTTAGAAGCCGTCATCTGATGCAATCTGTCGTTCCTTTGAGGTATAGAAGATTGATTTTTGATTTGTTTTCAGGTCTCGTTTGAATACTGTTCTGTTTTTGTACCACTGTTTTAATTGTCGGTGTACCGTATCCGTTCTGTTTTAGTGTATTTAAATTGTTGGTTAACTCATCTTGCCTGTTGATGATGTCAGTTTAACGAAAAGATCTCGAGATTAGGTTATAGGCTACTGCTTTTAATTGTGAGGGGTGGTGAAGTACATTAATATATATATATATATATATATATATAATATTATATATATATATATATATATATATATATATATATATCTGTTGGTATGTATCAGCTTCCTCCATACCGTGTGTTTAAGATACCCACCTGCAGTCGTCTGTACGTCTAAGAGGGACAGTTGGTTATTTGTTTCTAGCTCCAGTGTAAATCTGATATTCTAGTATAAGTGATTCATTTGTGGAGTTCTTGTGTTCCAGACGGCCTAACAACAAATATGTTGTAAACATCCGAGCCTAGAGTTTTGGCTCTCGGGTAACTTTGCTTAAAGCCATTCTTTCGAAGTCGGTCATAAAGAGATTGGCTATGACTGATAATATAGATAAAGCTATGGCGTTCCCTTCTACTTGCATGTATATCTGGTTTTCAAATAATAAGGATACATTACGTTAGAGGGCTTCATCGGTTGAAATTCCAGGGTACAAGGACATCGACATCGAAGCTTGCTATTACGTTGTATTCTTCTAGATTTAAGGTATGGAGAACCCGGTTACAGTCTTCAAACTATGATATATATATATATATATATATATATATATATATATATATATATATATATATATATATATATATATATATATATATATATATGCAAGATTACAGTATCAAGAGCGCTTGAAAATGCCAAATGAGATTTTGGCGAAACGTCGTGCAAATTCATTGTTAGACGAACGGATTGAGACCCGGAATTTTAATGTATTACACTCCATCACCTCTATTGTAGGATATTTCTCATTGTCTGTAAGTGGTCGCATGGCTGGTAGGAATCTAACTTATTTTTTAATCTATTGGAGATGATTTTAGTCAAAAGTTTATAAATATGAGATAGTAAGCTAATCGGGCGGTATTTGCCTAACTTCCTGATATCTCCCTTTTTTGTGTAGAAGTATTACTTTTGATGTATGCCACAATGTTGGTATTTTGCCAGTTTATAGACACATGTTGAAGAGTTTCACCAATTTTTGTTTTAAGTCCTCTCCGGCCTCTAATAGCATTTCCGATAAAATACCATCAGGACCTATTGCTGTCTTACGCTTCGCTTCCTTCAATGCATTATTGACCTCCTCTGCAGTAACTTCTAGCAATTCTTCCGAACCTATATTTTGTATTTTCTTTTCAGTACATATATATATATATATATATATATATATATATATATATATATATATATATATAATATATATATATATATATATATATATATATATATATATATATGTACATATATATATATATATATATATATATATATATATATATATATATATATACATATATATATATATATATATATATATATATATATATATACATATATATATATATATATATATATATATATATATATATATATATATATATATATATATAGCAGTATTATGTTCTTGGGGTAAGCGGTCTTTAGAAAAGAACTATAAAAGTTTTTTGGACACCTTTTTAGCTACACCAAGCTTTCGAAAATATTTCGTTTTCTTCATCAGGGCTACAATTACAGTAGATTATCAGTATTTTTGAGATTAAAAGTAAAGAGCAACCCTATTTTATATGTAACATTAAAATTCTTACTGCTAAGTGGTGTGTTCAACAATTGAATCGGTGAGTTAGACAACCGTACAAGTCCAAAATTTGACATTTTAAACTGAGATAGCCATTTTGTTTTAAATATATCCCCCTATCAACTGAGCATAAAAACCGTACGATATACTTAAACGTTAACGCTCTACAGTAGGCTGCCGTTCGGTGATGACTGGAAAAACCGTACATGTCCGTGACTTGTACGGTTTTTCATCTCAGCTACTAAAATATCTGCAGTTATTTGTTTACAAAGAAAGAGTTGACTTCGTGTGGGTTTTATTAATTAAAATAGCTTAATTATCGTGTGTTTTTAAATTTGTTTAAATAAAATATGTCATCCTGTGACAGAGAAGATGTGGTTACTAGCAATGGCAACAAAAAAAGAAAAAGGAATATTGTTAGTTGGAAACATAACCAAAGAAAAATAGCACGTTTGCACGGTCAGGAATATGTTGGTAAAAACGGAAAACATATTGAAGCGAAAACTGTCGGACCTACATGCATGTAAGTTTACATTTTTTTTCAATTAATTAATTAATTTTAACTAATGAATACATTTTTAAGGTGTAAAAAAAAGTGCATGCAGCAGTTTACTGATGAAGAGAAAACAGAAATAATATCAAAATTATACGACGGTAAGCCAAAAAATGAACAAAATACGTATTTGCAGGGGCTTATTGAAGCAAAGCCTATTGAAAGACATCGGATAAGAGGCGTAAAACCTAAACAACAAAGAAAATCAAATTTTTTGTACTTTGTTATGAAACAATCAAATCGAATTTCCGTATGTAAACAGGCATTTATAAGTCTTCATGCCATATCTCATTGGCAAGTTCAGCGTTTAAACACCTTACTTCTAGCTACAAAATCACCAAAGGATTTAAGAGGCCGGCACAACAACAGACCTCGTGCCATATGCGAAGAATGGATTGTGAAAATAAAAGAACACATTGAGTCATTCCCGGTTAAAGTTTCCCATTACTCCTCAAAAACCATTCATTATTTGGATACATCTTTAAATGTGAAGAAAATGTACAATCTGTTTATAGATAAAAATCCACAGCTAGAAAATTTGGTTAAATACGAATTCTATCTAAAATATTATAATGAAAACTACAATCTCAGGTTTGGAAGACCACAGGTTGATGTCTGCTCGGTATGTGAAAGCCTTGGAGCTAAACTTAAAGATGTTAATCTTAATGATAATGCAAAGAGAGTGGTTGCAGCGGAACTCATAGTTCATAAAAGGCGCGCAAAAAAGTTTTACACGAAACTAAAAGAAGTGCAATCTCTGTGTAAGGAACGACCAGAAGTAATGGGCCTAGCTTTTGACTATATGCAGAATATGCCCCTCCCACATATCCCGGTTCAAGAAATTTTTTATCTGAGGCAACTTGGGTATATGCATTTCAGATTCATAATCTTAAAGACAACACTGGTCATTTTTTATAGCTACCACGAGGGTGAAGCTCTAAAAGGATCTAATGAAGTATGCACATTTCTTTATGATTATATATTGAACCACATACCATCTGAAATCACTGAGTTACACTTATTTTCTGATGGATGTGCGGGACAGAATCGTAACCAGACCATGGTTCGCTTTTTGCTAGCATTGCAGGCGACCAAGAGATTTAACAAAATATACCATTACTTTCCAATAAGAGGGCATTCATTTTTTTTGCCCTGCGACAGGGATTTTGGTTGTGTCAAGAGGGTGATTAAAAAACACGATCGAATTTATATTCCAGAAGAATATCAAGAAATAATACTATCTTCAAGGAAAAAACAGCCATTTACTGTAAAGTTAATTCGACATAACGATATTATTGATTTTAAAAAGTGGTGGCCGACTGATTATAAAAAAACGTGTTCTATTTTAGTCAGTGGTGATAATACTAGAAAAGAAAATTTTGCTGTGTCAAACTATAGGCAATTTCTTTATGACAGTTCAACTCCAGGTTATGTGACAACGTGGAATTACATAAACGGTTTTCTCTCCTACACATTTAAGTTATTAAAGCAACATAAGGAAAGTCCTTCTCTACCGACTGCTGGCGCTTATAAAGATCCTCTACCTATTAATGAGAAAAAAGTCGAGGATATTAAAAAAGTTATGCAATATATGACTGGTGAAATGTTAGAATTTTTCTACCATATAACATCCTGTAATACGACAACGGCAGAAAATGACGATTAAAATGTTTAAATCAGTATTTATTTGTTATTCTTTTAGAACTATTAAAAATGTAATCATTTTTCACCTGTTTTATTTTTTTTTTTACGATACTGATTTCGAAAACCGTACTTGTCCACTAACTTCTTTTAGCTATAACTATTAGACCGTTTCGTTTATAGAAAAACTATTACTAGATATAAATCCCAGATCACCAGATCTAAAACTTCTCTGTGTATGCCAAACCTGAGAAATAAGTAATTTAAAAGATTATCAGTTTTTCTTAAATTTCTCAAAATGATATTTTCGGACATGTACGGTTGTCGAACTCACCGATTCAATTGTTGTTTATGGGGGCACTTTATTACACTTATTCATCAGAAAAAAAACAGAGAAAACATGAGAAAAACTCGACATACTCATCTCTGGGAAATATAATAAATTTTTACTTCATGTTGTTAGAATAGTACGAAGAATTGTGTGGTTGTAAAGTGATTTTAATTTATAAAGGATTTTTTGTTATGTTTTTCTTGTCATTTTGCTAAGAGCAGTGTGTTTCTATCTCTTAGTTAAGCTGTAGTTAATTTATATTTGAAAGTAGAATGACGTTGACATTTTGTTTGATCGTTTTAAAGGTGAAAAGTTGGTGAAAATCAGTGGGATTATTATCAAAGAGATATGTCAGATATGTTGTAAGGGTTTTCATTTTGACTGCCTATTTGTAATAGATTGGAGAAAATTAAACTCAGATCTTCAATGTCAATTTTTTTGTTGATCGAGTTCGGTTCAAGGTGGATTTTCACCACCTCCCTAAAGATTCTCCTGCCGAGATTTCTCTCTTTACATAGGATTTTGGTTTCAGTAAGATTAAATTCATGTGAAAATTGGCTACTATGCTGGACAAGCGCACAAGAGTTTTTCTTTAATCTGCAATCACTTTTGTAGGAAGTGATTCTGTCTTTTAGGACTCTAGATGTTTGTCCTATATAGATTTTTTCACATTGAGAGCAAGGGATGCTGTAAACTATTTCTGAAACTTTTGTGATTTCATCTTTGTCTTTAAGACAAGTGAAAATATTGTTGATAGTTTTTTTGTGTTTAAAAGCAATTTTTAAATTAGGTAATTGGTTGAAAAGTTTAGTTGTTTTTGTGGAGATTTCTTTTATGTATGGAAATGAAAAATAACATTTGATTCGGTTTTCAGAGAGGAAAGCACTAATATCCGGCGTAAGATTGTTGTTTTGTTGTACGGGGGGTGTGGTTGAGTTAAATAATAATTTAAAGTGTGTAATATGCTGGTATTGTTTGTTCACGGGTGAGTTGAAAGCGCTTACAATTGTCCGGCTTGTACATTTTTGAAAAGACCGTATAATTTGAGGTATACGTTGAATTTTTCTCGGGAGGTCAGGTTTAATTTCAGGATCTATCAATGATTCCTTAATTTTCGTTTTGGTAGTCTTTATCAGGTTTGTGGTCGGGTTTCGAGATTCTGATTTGTATGATGACTAAATTAGTAGGCTAGTTTATTTTGTTAGAGGTGGCCATAGCGTAGTGAGTAAAGTGTCTTCTTTGTACGCCGACGACCTGGGTGCCTACCTCCTCTTGGGAAAATATTAAAAAAAGCCTTTACAGTCGCCTTTCTCGGGAAGGTAATGGCAAACACTCGTAGTATCATGCCTAGTAGAGCCCTCTCACGTTTGCCGTTCGGAGGCGGCATTAAACTGTAGGTCTCCTTTGCCTGTGGAACACTTAAAAAGGCACCAACCACAGGCAAAGGTGAGGGGTCATCTATGTCTGTATCGGATAAGACACTTCAATAAGAAGTTATTTTGATGGTGTAGTTCTTTGTGTCCATCATGACTGTTGCGTTACCTTTATCTGCTAATAGTATGATAATGTCTTTGATGTTTTTAGTTATCAAGTTAACTTGGGGGATTTGGAGTTTTCTAGAATTTATATTAAATCTTGACCCTCTTTCTCGGCTGCTTCTTTATTCAATCAGGCTAAAGTTGAGTCTCCCGTGGCTATTATTTCTTCTGTCGTGACTGTTTTTGTTGTTATGGCGTAGTTGAAGCCTTTCCTGAAAAACATTCTATTCTTCGGCAGAAAGTTGATGTTTTAATAGGTTAGGGACTGTTTGACTGGTGCTAGCTGGTGATTGTTCTGTATGTTTTTTTGACTTCTCTTGAATCCTTTGAAGTTTCTTCTTCCGTTAGTTGAGTTTAGCTTGTTTAAATATTTTGTAACGTCAGTTGTTTAGGGTTTCTCTGCGGTTTCGGAGAAGTAAGTGGATTTTATTGCTTAAATAGGGATGCAGGAGCTTGCGTTATTCAGCATTTTTGCACGATACGATAGTTTAGTACAGGTTAGATGTAGGTTGCTACTGCGGTATATTGTTAGGGAGTTTGTATTGTTTCCACTTCTTTTTCTCTCAATTGATAGTAGTATTTGGAATTTTTAGAAATCTTCGCATATTAGAGGTGTATAATATTAGTGTGGAGGGATTTAGGAATGGAGAAATGTATTTCGTTGAAGGTTCGTGAATACATTCGTTGATCACTGTTGTTTTGAATTAGTAGTCGTAGCTTTTATTTTAGTTACAAAGCTTTAATAGTTGATATTTAGATTTAGTAGTTATATTTTAGTGCGTAGAAATTCACCAATGGAGAAATATCTTGCTACTCTAAACATTCATAATAAATATTTTTTTCAAAAATTTACTCAATTTCTTACTATACATTTATTCCGAAGTAATATTGCTAGATATAGTTATTATTATAAATTGCAAAAAAAAATATCATCATTCTTTTGCTACATTTTGCACAATAAATATTGAAAACAATTCAAATAATAGTTTGACAAATCCTCCTTCTTATGGTTATTATAATTAATGTCACAGTTTTAATATCGAAGACGCTACTAATTAGTATTGAGAAATTCCCAAAAAATCTGCTAGACCGGAAGAAGTCGAGAAATATTTTTGAAATTCGAATTGACTAAATATTTACTTCAATTCTCTTCATCAATCTGATTTTGTTCAGGAATATTTCATATCAGTTTGGCTGAGATGAGAGCTTATCTACCTTTCTCAAAGAAATGCCGTTTCCTAAGAAAGAAATTGTTTGATTAAAAACTTGAAAATTATCATCTCTGGTATACACCAGACCGCCTACTATTCCCTATTCTATTTGTTTTTTACATTAATGATATGTTGGACGAGACTAGGAATCATAAAACGTATTTTAATGAAGCTAGAGGTCAAAAAAGCTTCGAGCGTTAACGAAATATCTGCCATAGGACTCAAAAAATGCGCGAGAGAACTGATACCAGTTTTCTGTTTCGACAAACGATGGAATTCGGCTCCCGTGTTTGATGCTCAGTTCCTAAACATATACTGCATTTGTTGGAATACTGCAGCAGACCTGTCTGCCGATTAGGAAGGTACATCCTACAGTACCATCGAAAATCGAATAGAAATAGAAAATTTCAAAAGTACTAACTTTATAGTGGACTACAAAAAGAAAAATTACACCCTATTACCCACTATAAGGAAATTGTGAAAAATACTCAACATAAAAAAAACGAAACTTTTCGGGTAGGAACATTTCTATAACACTCTAATGAAATTGAGGTGATTAGTTATAAACTGATAACAACCCAGTAGCGTAATGTAAAAAAGGGAGAAACTGTAGAAAATAAACGCTACAAGTTAGTGACATATATTATATCAGTAAGAATAGAGTGAGTGCAACATAAAAAGTGAAAGAAAGAGAGAGAGAGAGAATGCCATTAGAAATAAGACGTTAGATTATCAAACCATCAGTAAACTATTCGTACTTTCCTTAGAAAAATACATAGAAATTGAGCTCAGTTATAAACAAAAAACATTGTTTTTTTTATGGGTCTAGCACACGTGCTGCAGGGAAGTCCCTAAAGCGCTCCCGGAGCGGCATGTGTGCCAAAAAAGCGATTCACGTTGTTTTTGAACCTCACGTTGTTTTTGAATTATCATTAGCTTAGATACGAGCAAATAAGTCAGGATTATGTGAAGTTTCAACCGGAAATGATCAATGCATATGTCTACACTGCAGCAAATCTACCCAAAAAGATTGTACATCTACTCTACTGAAAGGTTCCTAACGTAAGTGGATGAATTCCATATCAGCAGTATAACCCAATCAACAAAGCTGAAATTGGCGTCTAGGAAGGATTATACTACAAAACAGCAGGTCCATTTAAGGGTCTTAGGGGAATTACATAAGACAGATATTAGTTAGAAATAATTATTTTTTTCTATCTAGTCTTAATTTTTTGTTTCTAACTCACTGTCAATCTTGTTATTTACTATCTGAGCACATTTTGTAATAGAAACAGAAATTAACAATGATAATGGATTGTCTTTGTTTATTTGTTTAACCAATTAAAAGTATACTGTGAGTTAGGACTGAGTTTCAGAAATGTCTTGCAGATAGAGAAGTCGGGAGGAACGATTAAATTTTATTTCTTTTCAATATTATTTTGAGATTTTTTTTAATTTGATTTTGATAATAAAAGAAATTAAAGTATAATTATTCATAGTAAATACTGTAAGTAGTTAAAAGGGCGATGGAAGATGTAAGCAGGGTTGCTTCGTATTTGTCGTCTCATATGTCCTTTTCAGAAATCTTGGAATTAGGAAATCTGAAAATTGTAATATTTTTTTCATTATTTTTGATTACGCAAGTTTACAAAAAAATATGTTGTTTTGTTGCAGTTTTGATTTATAGTTGATAAGGAAGGTAACACACTATCCAAATGCTGAAATTGTCATCCTAGGCGACTTTAATGTCCACCTCATCAACTGGCTTAAATATTCAAATACTACCGATGAACAAGGTCGTGAAGCAGGAATCATTTTGAATCAGTTGTGGCCTAACTCAGCTTATTGACGAACCAACACGGACCCCTGATCGAGACGGGGAGTTCGCCAGTCTTCTTGATTTGTTTTTAACCACCAATCCGGAGATTTACAGGGTCAACGTAAATCCGCCGTTAGGTTCTTCCGACCATAAACTACTTTCGACATCGAGTATTCTACCAATCAGTGACAGAGTGGCGCCTCTGCGCCATCTGCTAATTGGGAAGATCTCATGGAATATTTCGAACTTTCCCTTGGTTAGACGTTTGTTTTCGATCCGACGACCCATCTGACTGCGCCAGGGAAGTTTCCGATGTTATTTTGGCCGGTATGGAGGCTTGCATCCCTTTTTCGATCGAAATCCTCTTCCAAAGGCGACAATGGCCACCATAAATCGTAAGACCTTTCTTCGTGCCAGGAACAGATGCAAAGAAATTATCAACGAAACCAAGGAGGCACACAATCAACGGATTAGAAACAAACTTCTCGCTTGTACCAACAATTCCAGGTCCTTTTGGTCAGTTGCCTCGGCAGTTAGTCAAAATTTCACCAAATCCACCATACCACCACTCACCCGCCCAGATAATTCTATTGCAACGACACCTGTTGAGAAAACGAACTTGTTGGCTGAACTCTTTGCTTCACATTCTACTGTTTTCAAGGAAAAACACCACCTACGATTCCCATGGTGCAGTCAAGGATGCCCGATATTGTCTTCAGGCAGCGTATCATAAAACGTATTTTAATGAAGCTAGACACCAAAAAGGCTTCTAGCGCTGACGGAATACCTGCCATAGTTCTCAAAAACTGTGCGAGGGAACTAACACCAGTTTTCTGTAGACTTTTCAACCTATCCTACAGAAAGGGAATATTTCCTTCCTGCTGGAAATGTGCCACAGTTCAGCTGATACCTAAAAAAGGCAAGAAGACCTTGCCAAATAACTACCGACCAATCGCACTACTTCCAATAATATCGAAAGTCATGGAAAAGGCTATCAATCAGCATCTTCTAAAATATCTTGAAGGATTCAACATTATTAGCGATCACCAATATGGCTTTCGTAAAAATCGATCAACAGGAGATCTTCTGACTTATGTAACATATGTTTGGAACAACGCAATTGAACACTTTGGAGAATCTCGAGCGGTTGCTCTTGACATAAGCAAGGCATTCGACCGTTTTTGGCACGATGGGCTGTTGGCTAAGCTACGCTCTTATGGTATGTCTGAAAAGTTCTGTTTGTGGCTCTCATGTTTCCTCAGAGAGCGTTCTTTACGAGTGGCAGTCGACGGATTTCTTTCTAACACCTTCAGTATCAACGCCGGTGTACCCCAAGGCTCCATACTGTATCCTATTTTTTTTTTTTTCATTTATATTAACGATATGCTGGAAAAGACTGAGAATCCAATCTACAGCTTTGCAGATGACAGTACACTTATCTCTTCATTCGCCGTGAATGCTCGGACATCGGCTACTCAGACGAATATCCGCAGACAGCAGGAAGTCATTCAACTTAACAAAGACCTGGGAAGAAATTCTATCTTGAGGTGACAGTAACCAAGTGGAATTTAACGCTACAAAACCCAGGTGGCAATTTTTTCTAAAAAGTTAACGTTGCTTGAACCCGACATAGTTTATGTCGGGGCACTCCATTCCTCTAACATCGTCACTCAATTTGTTGGGCGTTAATTTGGGAGCAAATATGTCCGGCATGAACATATTACAAGCATAGCAAGGAGAGCTTCTCAAAAGTTGGGAATATTATTTCGAACCAGAAAGCTTTACACTCCACACTCCACACTCCACAACAACTGTTAATTATTTATAAAGCTCAAATTCGACCAACTATGGAATACTGCTCCCATGTCTGGAGCTCCGTTCCCAAACATACACTGCATTTGTTGGATTCTATTCAGAGAAGTGCTGTTCGTCTGATTGGAGACCCGGAACTGACCGGCGGCCTTGATTCGTTGGAACATTGAAGAACGGTTGGCGACTTGAGCCCATTCTACAAGTATTTTAATTTGAAGTGTTCGAAGGATGTGGCCAGCTTAATTCCTCCCACAGCGGTACGTGTTAGAAGTACACGTCGCGCTAATACTTCACATCCGTATGAGGTCCAGCTTGTTACTCCTCGTACAACGCTTTTCAAGCAGTCCTTTTATATGGAGAACATCATCCCTTTGGAATGATTTGCCCAGGACTGTGTTTTCCCACCAAGTACGAATTACAGCGATTCAAGAAACAACGTGAATCGCTTTTTCTCCGCACACACGTGTCGTTCCTGTAGCGCTTTAAGGACTTCCCTGTAGCACGTGTGCTATACTCGTAACAGAAAACACTGTACATCGACAAAATTTATTTTACCCTGTCAACTCTAGTTCACTACCTAACCTCATTTTTTATTTTTAGCCGTCTTAATCGAAAACAGCAAGTTTTACAATAATACTGATAAAATTAATCTTATTATTTCATAATGGCTAGTAAGTTAAGAAGTTGTGTTAGCGATCCTGATAAGTTTTGTTACATTTGTGGTGAATATATTTTTAATAAGATCAGGCGAAAATTGGTAACAGATACCGTGACCCGTATGTATTTTGCTTACTTCATTATAGAAATTCGCAATCAAGATAAAGCGTGGGTGCCTCATAGTGTATGTAAAATGTGCTTTGAACATCTGCGACAAAAAATGGAGAAAGGTACACGTAAATCCTCTGAAATTTGGAGTACCCATGATTTGGAAAGAACAAAAAAAATCATCACGACTGTTACTTCTGTATGAGAAATATGGTGGGAATCAATAAAACCAATCGTCATAAATGGAAATATCCCAATATCTCTTCGGCAAGAGGACCAACAAACCCCATTCAGAAAACGCTCCAGTACCAGTTTTTTTTTTCAGCTATCACAATTTCAGGATGAAGAAATTGAAAAACCCAGTGCTACTCAAAGAAGTGAATATTGTACAGAAACATCGAATCCTAATTTATTTTCACAAAAAGAGCTTAATGAATCTCATCAGAGACGTAGATCTTTCAAAAGAGCGTGCCGAATTGCTAGCATCAAAATTAAAAGAAAAAAATTGCCTATTCTCTGATGTAAAAATTTCTTCATGTCGCACGAGAGAACATATTGCAATTTTTTTCTTCTGACGAAAATTTTTAGTATATCGTAGTGATGTGAGCAGCTTACTCACTTTCATGGGCTTGGAGACCTATCAGGCAAGTGATTGGCGTCTCCTTATTTGACAGCAGTAAACGAAGTCTAAAAGCTGTACTTTTTTTACATAATGGCAACAAACCATGCTTCTATTCCGATTGCCCACTCTACTTGTATGAAAGAAGAATATCAAGTGATTTCAGTACTTTTACAGACAATAAAATATGGTTGCAACATAAATGGGTGATATGAGTCGACTTGAAGATGGTTAACTTTTTGTTAAGACAACAAAATGGCTATACAAAATATCCATATTTTATTTGTTTGTGGGACAGTCGAGTCCAATCAAGACACTGGATACAAAAAAATTGGCTTTGTGAGAGGATAGTTTGGGTCATTGATGTGAATGAATGTGATAAATGAGCCTTTGGTTCTGCGAGAAAAAATCATTCTTCCACCCTGGAACATAAAATTTAATGCTAATGAAGCAGTATGTCAAAGCTCTGGACAAAAATGGTCAATGTTTCCATTTTATTTCTTAAAAATTTCCTGGATTAAGTACTGAAAAATTAAAAGCAGGCATTTCTGATGGGTCCCCCAAATACCTCGATTAATTAAAAACTCCACTAATTTTGAGACAGCTAGGACTGAAGTTGATCGACTTTGCGTGTAAATCTTTTGTAGAGGTTGTACAAAATTTCCTCGGAAATTACAAGGCTGAGAACTATGTACGGTTAGTTGAATGAAATGCTTCATCACTTTAAAAATTTAGGCAGTCGTATGAGCAAAAAAATACACTACCTTAATAGTTACATAGATCATTTTCAACATAACCTAGGAGATTTGCCCGAAGAACAAGGAGAACGTTTCCACCAAGATAAAAAACGATGGAGAACCGGTATCAAGGCAGATGGGACCTTCATATGATGCAGACTATTGCTGGGGACTTAGCGAGATTTCCCAAGACAGTTTCACTCTAAAAAGCTCTTAAAAAAGAATTTCGTCATGTAGAATGGTAAAATAAAGCCAGTTTTTTGTAAAAAATGCATTTACTAGAACTGATACAAAAAAAACAGTAACATTTTTTGACATCACCTTATTAGACTTATTTAAAATCGGGTCTAAAATCATAGGCAAAAACCAAAATGTGTGTAGGCCAGCGTTACTTATGGTCAAACATATTTAGTTAATAATTATTAATGTAGAGGAGAGAGTTAAATGGGGTTGTCGTATATTATAAGTCATTTTCAAGGTTCGTGGAAGAATTGAAGAATCTAAAAATTGTCTTATTTTCTCTTAATTTCTAATTTTAAAAGCAATACCCGGTTTCCACTATAAATCCCTATAACGATCTTCTCCAACTGAAACTTTTTTGTGATTAATATCTTACCATAAAGTACCAAATCATTTAAAATATGAACTGCATTGAATTCAGTTATTATATAATGAACTACGTGTTTGCAAGAGAAGTAGCAGGTAAACAACTTTATCAATTCCTTGAATTAGTCGCATAGCTGAAAGTTCAACTTAAAATAACACCTGTTAAATTTTTAAAAACAGATCGATCATTGCTGTTTAGTAGTCTACATGTGTATGTTTTGCATTAGTCGTAAACCGAGTTGGCTTCGCAACTTTTTGTTATCACGAAACTAACTGAAATATGCTATATTATGATGTAACCGTATAAGGGCCCAGAGACATCTAAAAAAATCAAAGTTGGTTTTGCAATCTCGGAACTTTGACAACTGACGAATTTTTTGTTTCAACAATAAATATCAAGAGCAAGATTTTTGTAAATTGACTGAAAATTCTACGTAACGGTGTAACCGTACAGAGATAGTAATCAAAATATATCCTAATTGTCTTTATAACCTATCAAATTAGACAGGTGGCGATTTTTGGAAAGCGTATTTAGCTTCTTCATAAAAATTAGGTACTTTAAGAGAAAACCCACCAAAAAAAAAAAAAAAAAATAATCTATTTTTTTTTTTTTAATACGTAATTATTGTAACCACTTTGAGGGGACGATTTACCTAATTTTCTAAGGATTGTATATTTCTTAAATTGGATTTTAATGGTGTTCTCATATACCATACCATTTAAAGAAATCCAGATTGGCTCTGTAACCTGTCAAATTTGACCAGTGATAAACTTTGTGATTTGGCTTCCTTATAAAAGATAAATTTGGTAGTGAAAGATTTTTTTTTCAGAAATCAAAAGAAAAAATCCTCAATTCCCTTTGCGCCAAGCGGCTTAAAAACTAAAGCGGAAATGTTTGGATATACAGTGGCGTGCAAAAGTTTCCGGCCAGTGACATTTCGTACTCTAATTTATTAAAAAAAAAGACTAATGATTTTTAATCATTATGAGATGTGAGTATGCGATATAGGAAACAAAATAATATACTAAAAGAATATTATTTATGTTTGTGAATATATTTATTATTATTATTCTTCTATAATATATATAAAATGCAACGACTCTCTGTCTGTCTGTCTGTCTGTCCTGTCCGTTAGTGCGCTTATCACTGGAGAACCACTTATCCGATTTACGTACTTTTTTTTAAAAACATACATATGTTCTCTGGTCAGGTTATAGGCTATATTTTTATTACGATAGGTAGCATAAGGAATGAGTAGTGGCGTAAAATAGTGAATGATGTCGGAAAAAAGTTTGCCGCTAGCGCGTTCCCTTGCAATACACAGCCTAAACCATTAAATATGGAACAATATTATGTAGCAGAGAATATCTATAATCTATAATCTATAATATATATAAAATGCAATGTCTCTCTGTCTGTCTATCTGTCTGTCCGTCCATTAGTGCGTTTATCACGCGAAACCACTTATCCGATTTATGTGTCTTTTTTTTAAATTCATACATATATTCTTTGGCCAGGTTATATAATAATATTAATAATCTATATCTATATTATATATAAAATGCAACATCTCTCTGTCTGTTCGTCTGTCCATTAGTGCGCTTATCCCTCGAGATCCACTTATCCGATTTACTTGATTTTTTAAATTCCCTCTCATACATATGTTTTCTCTAACCAGGTATTGATATATATTTTATTAACATCTATAATATATATAAAATGTAACGTATCTCTGTCTGTTTGTCCGTTTGTGCGCTTAAATCACTGGAGAACCATTTATCCGATTTACGTGCTTTTTTTTAAACAAGCTAAACTATTAAATATGGAACAATATCATGTAGCAAAGGATATCTATAATATATATATAAAATGCAACATCTCTCTGTCTGTCTGTCTGTCCGTTAGTGCGCTTATCACTGTAGAACCACTTATCCGATTTACGTGCTTTTTTGTTAAACATACATATGTTCTCTGGCCAGGTTATAGGACATATTTTATTACGTTAGGTGACATAAGGAATAAGCAGTGACTATAATAGTGAATCAAGTTGGAGAAAAGTTTGCCGCTAGCGCGTTCTCTTGCAATACACTGCCTAAAGCATTAAATATGGAACAATATCATGTAGCAAAGAATATAATATATATAAAATGCAACGTCTCTCTGTCTGTGTGTCTGTCCGTTAGTGCGCTTATCACTCGAGAACCCCTTATCCGATTTACGTGTTTTTTTTTTTTAATTCATACATTTTGTTCTCTGGCCAGGTTATCTATAATCTTCTATCTAGAATATATATAAAATGCAACGTCTCTCTGTCTGTCTGTCTGTCCGTTAGTGCGCTTATCACTTGAGAACCACTTATCCGATTTACGTGTTTTTATAAATTTATACATAACATATGTTCTATATAATTCGATATTAGCCGAGATAATGGGAGATAAGGTGAGATAATGGGAGATAAGGAGAAATAATGGGAGATAAGTCGAGATAAGGCTCGATAGTAAGAGATAAGGTGAGATGATGGGAGATAAATATAAATAATGGGAGATAAGGAGAAATAATGGGAGATAAGGAGAAATAATGGGGAGATAAGCAGAGATAAGTCTAGATAATGGGAGTTATGGTGAAATAATGGGAGGAGATAAGAAGAAATAATGGGAGATAAGGAGAAATGTTGAGAGATAAGTCGAGATAAGCCTATATAATGGGAGATAAGGTGAGATAATGGGAGATAAGGAGAAATATTGAGAGATAAGGGGAAATAATGGGAGATATTTTATTACGTTGGGTAACATAAGGAATAAGCAGTGACGATAGTGGTGAATCAAGTCCACGCGAGCGGAGCCGCGGGCCCGGCTAGTATATTTATATGTGCAAAAGTTTCCGGTCACATAATATACATTGACGCAGTAGGACGTTTCAAAGACGTATTTACGAATAATAGCGCGTTGAATGTTCACATTTAGTTCATAGAAGGTCGTGGGAGCATAAACATGGCTCGGCATATGCAAATCCAAATTCGTGAGAGAGTAATAAAATTTTCAAAAGAAGGAAAGTCTTCTCGTGAGATTGCTTCATTATTATCGATAGGTAAATCAACCGTGAACGATATTATTGTAAAATACCGTTGTGGATATGGTTTAAAAGATCGTCCACGTAGTGGAAGACTAAGAAAAATGTCTAAAAAAGTAGATCGTATCATTAAAACGCAAATCAACTGCGGATGTCAAGAAAACTGCTGCCGAAATTGCACATGAGCTAAGGATGAAAGCCTAGCTAATGTTAGTCTTAGTATTGTGACACGAAGACTACATGATGTGGGACTTTTTGGCTGTTTATAGAAAGTTTTAAGACTGCGAATCTCAAAATAAATCAAAATAAGTGTGCGGCTGGGGCATCAGAAGCATCTCTGGATGAGCAGCAACAACAGAGGGGATGAAGCCACGATATAATAATATTATATTAACTTTAATAGTATTACATCGTTGCTGTTTACTCAGGGATGTTTTTGCTGGCCTAGCTGCTCACTTTCTGAGTTACATTAAGTTTCATTGTTTTATGACATAATGCTTTAGTCTATCGTACCAATAAACTGCAAGAAACTTAGAAGACTAAAAGACGTATAAAAAGAAATATTCGAATCAATAAGCTCAAAGGAACTATGATAAGACCAATAGAAAGCAGAAATATATAGCAATTTGGCATCGGAAAACGTCGAAACACGCTTGGAACCGGATAT